>JAHWFO010117782.1:154469-166085 GCA_023313115.1 Rhysida immarginata | reverse complement strand
TAATGGGCAACATTTCAAAAATATTTCACAAAGTCTTGACGTGTTGGAAAAAGTTCAGTCCCACTCTTCCAAGAAAGCAGAGTACACTAAAACTTTGAAAATCGAAGTAGAACATAATTTCTCCAGGAGCAGTTCTGAAAAGAACTTTTTTAGAGATCCTGAGAAAAATGTTGCGAAGAAAAGCCCATTATGAATAGTTCCAAATTTAAAATAAAATGCTTTAACGTTTTCCTTCCGAAGCCAGTAAGGTGCAATGTGATAAAACAAACTTAGAAAATTAAAGACAATAAACAGGTCACATGGCATGACGTCATGGAACTTAAAAATATCACATTATTTTAAATATACATATACAATTTATGTTGGGGAAAATTTCTAGACTTATATTTTTTCCACACTCAATTTATTCATAAAATTGAGAAAAACCCCATTTAAAAATATTTCCATAATGGGCGACATTTCAAAAATATTTCACAAAGTCTTGACGTCTTTTATATGTAAATTGATTTGATAATTATTGCCACCTTTGTTGTGGCTAGTTCCAATGTAAATAGGGAAGGGGATAGGGTGTTTTTTAATATTTCTTTTATTATTTTTTCTATTTTTGTTTTTCGTTGGAGTTTTTCTCAATTTTTATGAATAAATTGAGTGTGGAAAAAAAATATAAGTCTAAGAATGTGTGTGTTTTTTTGATAAGCATTTTATTTTATAGCCATGATTTCTGTATGGCGATTGTGAATTCATTTTATGACACTTGTTTCCTGATGGACAGCTCATTAAACTACATAAAACGGGGGGGGGGGGGGGCGTAGGATATAAACGCCCACTTTAATTTTCACTGTAATTAATGTATTTTTAATTTTCTTCCCAATTAATATTCAGTGTGAAAAGAAAGAAAAGAATTGTTTAGCAATATTTATTTACTTATCTTGTCAATTCCCCTTTAACAATTTGAGCTACATTTTCTATGTATCTACATTTTAACAATTTTGCTCTTTACTGCTGTTGATAAATGAAAATTCAACAACAGCTTAATGATTTTTATATTGCCTTGAGCTTTAAATTTCTCCTTTACTAAAATTTGATTATGAACACACTACTTTCTGTCATTGATTTTTGAAAGGAAAAGAATTCTTTTAGTATTAAAGTTATGTTATATTCCAGACTGAAATAACTTCAGCTTATGGAACCTTAATGTTTAATTATTAAAATGGGTTATTGCGACACAAAATAAAGAATAAAAAACACAACGCAAGTAGCTTATAAAATTAATGTTTATTGAATTGGTTTTAGTCTGGTAATGCTTAAGAGATTAAATGAAATAAAACTGGTTAATTCGGGAGATGCTATGAATGAATAATTTATCTTTTCTGTTGTCAAGAGTTACTTGTAAATTAACTTAGCTATTGTATGGAGTAGGGGCTTAATCAATAGCCATGCTTAGTTCTTCTGACGTTCTTTAAGTCCAAAAACCTTAATTATTCTGTGTGGGCTGTTTCTGAAGATTGTTCTAGAAATTAGGACCCCACAACCGTGTTTGCGATAGAACAACTGGTAGAAGCGACGAGCATGATACACGCACGTGGCTCCTGGTTCGAATCCAGGTCGCGGAATTTTCACTTCATCTTATGCTTGGAACATTAACTCTTACTCCTAGAAGACGCTATTTCTTAAGCAACCGTTCAGAAGTTTAATTTGCCTATATAACTATGCTGCAATTGCTAATAAATATTATTCGGTTTTTGCAGTCAGTTAATAAAATGGGGGGAGGGGGGTCAAGTGCAGCGTTATATAATTATCGATAAGGAGGGGGGGTCCGGAAGTATGTGTTACAAGGGGAAGGGAGTTAAAAATGAGCCACATAATTTATAAATGACCTCCAAGTTGATTGGGACGAAAGAAGAAAGGAATTAATTACGCAATCCTTCAGACGCACTTTGGCGCTCATAAGCGCTGAGACATTTTCATCGTGGTCCATGGTTTGCCAGATTAAATGCCTCTTCGGAAATTTAGTGTGGGAATCGAAGTGTTGGATCATAAGAAAGATGGAAAAATCAGCTGTGTGGTCAAAATGCCTTCCTGGTATTTATGCTAGCTTCTCGTAACCAAAACTTTTTTCTTCTACTTTTTTTCGTAAAGATTGCGAAGAACCGTTTTCGAACTTTCCTCTTGGGATCCCGTGTATTTAGGGGCTGCTCTCTTAACCCTGGCTGAGGGGGTGACCGTGGCCTGGTTGTTTCGCTGATCGATGGAGTTAAGCAACTTCAGGCGCGGCCAGCTGCTGGCTGGGTGACAGCCAGTGGCTTGAGGACCACTGCTGGGTAGGACAGCTATTTGGGGCCCAGCTGTTGGGGGACTTTAGTCTGACCCATTTGCTGAGTGACCAGTGCTGGATGTCCATCAGCTGGTAATAGCCACTGGTTTGTTCGTCCGCCAGCAGCTCTTCCATCAAGAACCCCCCCGTGCTTCGGAGGGCACGTTAAGCCGTCGGTCCCGGCTGCTACTGTCATCTCGTAGCAGTCGTTAGTTACTGGGGTGGCGCAAAACTCCCTCGAAGGAGTAAGTGGCGCAGATTATCGTTCTGTCGTAATCTACCCTCTGTACAAGATAAGATAAGATAACCCTGGCTGAAATGCCCAACTTAAGGACTTTGATATCATTCACAATCGATTTCTTCATATCCAGTTTTCAGGTGAAAGAGAAAAACTCAAGTTCAGTTTTTTGCAATAGCATTCCGAGCTCAGCGATATTTTTTTACTTTTTACAGGAAGCCCACCAGGTAGTTTATTGTCACTTTCTAGATTGGAAATCCTTTTTGCGAAGAGTTCTTTTTTCATAGCGTCCCATTTTTCTGATTTTCTTGGAAAAGAACTTCTGTTTGCAGATCTATTAGCAGAGGTGCATGTTAATTAATTAGTGGCACTTACACATAGTCATTCTGTACAACAAATGAAATTTTATTTTTTGTCAAATTACTTTCCGGATGCAGCATATGAGCCAATTAGCCTTTTTAGACAAAGACCGAGGTACCAGCGGGTGAAGGCTCTGAACGATATCGCACCTTTCGAAAATCCAATCAACTGCTTCGTTGTTTCAACCGTGGTTCCAATTAGACGAGCACCATAACAATGAGTAGTCAGTCCCTTTTCAAAGTCAGCTACTTCCTTTTTCCCCCCATGCTCATCAAATTCTGCGATTAGACTCACCCAATTGCTTTTTAAATAAGTAAAGACTTGAATCACGCGATCTCAAACTATTTTGCATAAAAAGAATTAAAACAAAGTTACCCACATTGGCCAGTGCCTTTTATTAAAATTTTTTACAACAACATTTCCTGTTTCTGAGAGTAATCAGCAGCAAATGCGCAAAACTCGTCGTGCTCCGATCGACGTTTGGGTTCGAGGGTTGGAAGAGGTGGGGGTCTGGGAAAAGAGAGAATTGAACGGCGACGATTGTCAGATTGGAATGAAACGTTTTCTCTCTCTTTCTCTCTCTCTCTCTCTCTCTTTTCCTCCAATGGAATATTAATTTGATTTCATTAGGAAAGCGTCTTTGGCGACAATTAGGAAAACTTCATTAGGAGGAGGAGGAGCAATTTTTTTCTGTTCGCCTCCCACCCGCCATTTGCAAATTAATCGTTCAATGGAAATGGGGGTAGAGTTGGGTAGAAATAAAAAGAAAAGATGACTACCCGCCATCGTTAGGGGTTTCTGAGAAAAAAAATTTTTCCGCCTTTGGGTACATTTTTTTTTAATATTTATTTATTTATTTATTTTCAACAAAAGCCCCGTGAAGTCAGTCAAAATGCCTCAGCAGCAACGACGCCGCCTGACGCCTCATTTTATTATTAAATTTTAATTTTTATTCAAACAAAAATTGGCATTGTTGTTTATGGAAACAACAACACGTTTTATTATTATTATTACTTTATCTACACAACACACAACAACCCAATCTAAAGCGTTTGCGATTCCACCACGAAAGCCTATTTACAGCGACTCCATGAAAAGGCGGAGGTGAGCGGAGTCAATTGAGACGGCCGGTCACGTGACCCACTGCCCACTCGCTCCGGGGGTCAGAGGTCACGGCAGCGAATCGCTCCATCATCCGCTGCTTTGATCCCAGAGAACGGCAAGGCAGAGCACTGGCACGGGGAAGTCCCGTGTCATCATTTCTGAAGCTAACGAGACGTGACGTGACGACGGTAACCCCGGACCTCAGGCGACATCGACCCCAGTTGACCTCGAGAGACAGAGAGAGACTCGAGGAAGAAGGAAGAGAGCACAATCACGGCAACAGAGAGAGAGAGAGAGAGAGAGAGAGAGAGAGAGAGAGCGCCGGTGTAGCTACGTTGAGGAGAGGACTGCACTTTAAATTTAACAAACACTTCATTAAAATTGGTTTAATAATAATTCTAAACACTTGTCACATAGCAAATTCCTGCACCCAAACAGAATATTACCTCCACCAACAAATGACCTTACCCTTCCCTGCATTTGAGTCCCTTAGACTTGGTCCTCTCACCGATGGGACTTGATCCTAGTATAGTTTTCCAAATCAACAAATAATAAAAGAAATTAATACCCCCGAGGAAAGGTATAGCAAAGTAGCGTAAAAACAAAAAAAATAAGACATGACCAAGAGGCGACCATTGGTTTAATGTCCGTGATGATGCTTTCACCGAAAGACGTCGGACCTCATTCTATTGGTCCTGCCAATGTTGGGATAAAATGAGAATTAAAACCGGGAGAAAAAGCAAGGTTAAGAAAGTGGGGTAAAAATAATTGTCTACTTTTTATCTTCTTCATCTACCCCCCCCCCCCCCCATTTTTTATCACCACTTTTTAACTCCCATTTTTAAATCAAAATATTGATTTTCCGCAACGTAATATTCAGAAAATAGAAAATAACTCAGCTTCTTTTGTTTCTCATCATTACCGATCGAATGAGATCACATGCTATATATTGCCATTTGAAGAAAGTTAATAGTTTCTAAAGACCACGTGACTACTACTCCCATAACTCTGACATGTAGATTTTGCCTAGAAGACTCTGCATGCCGAATTCGCTCCTTTACATATACTTATAGACCAGCGGTTCTCAATCCTTTTTTTTTCTGACTCACGAAGCCCTTTTTAGGCCCTATGATAGAGCCCTTTAGGCCTACCTAATTTCTATGACAGAGCCTCTTAAGCAAGAAACCACTAGTACATTCTGTTCTAGGAAGGGCCAAAATCATTTAATAAAGTGTGAATGACAGACCTCAATAATTTTGCTTTTATTTTTCTGGAGCGGCCGCGGAGCACTAGTTGAGAAATACAGCTATAGACCATATACACGGTGAGTCAAAAGTCTGTTACCCCCTTCCTATCTTGAATACCAATGTAGTTATGCAAATTCCAATACAGGGAATGAATAGGAAGTTGAGGGTGTTCTATCTGATGGAGCACCTTTCATCATCTCAAATATGCAAATTAGGACACATCCAAATTCTATCTCGGAAACCATGAGAGATACACAAAAAATCCCAATTGCACATTTGTTCAACAGCAAATTCCAAACAAAACAAAAAAAAGCTCACCAAAATCCGATGAGCGGATCACCCACAATCTTCATTGCAAGCTCTGCAACATTAAAGCTTGATTCCTGTCAAGGGATGAGTGGCCATAGGAGGAAACAAAAGCAACAGAGTCCAAAGATCCTGAGTTCAAGTCTCGGAAGTAACCACCGAGTGTTTTTTTTCCTTCTGAATACCATTTGCCAAGCATGCAAATTACTTCATGCATCATCCTCCTCTTGTTCTGGAAAGTTACACAATTTACCAAAAAGTCACCAGCTTCCTGTGCAATTGGTATAAAAAGGAAGAAAAAAATCGGACCAAAGCAAGATGGCACAGTCCACTATCCAGGAAATGATCAACATGATCCTCTGCTTTGGTGAGGCGAGGAAAATTAGCATGCAACAACCCAGGCATCGTTGAAATGTCGTGCGGAATTATGCTATGGTGCAAGTGGACATCACATTGAACACTATCTGGATGATTGATGGAAACACTTACTTTGTATCAGATAGCTGTTTGTAAGCAACAAACAGTACAAGAGCCAAATGTCCTGTTGCAGAGCTTGCAATGAGGATTGTTGGTGATCCCCTCATCGGATTTTGGTGAGTTTTTCTTTTGTTTTGTTTGGAATTTGCTGTTGAACAAATGCGCAATTGGAATTTTTTGTGTATCTCTCACAGTTTCCGAGATAGAATTTGGATGTGTCCTAATTTACATATTTGAGATGATGAAAAGTGCTCCATCAGATAGAGCACCCTCAACTTCCTATTCATTCCCTACATTGGAATTTGCGTAACTACATTGGTATCCAAGATAGGAAGGGGGTAACAGACTTTTGACTCACCCTGTATACTAGATGGTCCCTTCTAACTACCATTCCCGTAACTCCAACCCTAGTGGGAGAATCGAAACCATACAAAACAGTGTAGTAGTAAGCTACATATCGAATTTCAACCTTCTATGTCAAAAATATACGAAATATGGGGAGACATACAAACGGAAATAGTAAAACCAGTAAGTAGCCCCAATCTTTCGCTACTTCACAACAAAGCTGACTGCTGAATGCAGAAAGGAGACAATCGAGTGAAAACGCATAAAGAGGAAGCTAGTTGAGAGCAGGAGTGTTAGACCAGGAAACGCCGACTTTGCAATGAGAAGGTGAAACAGTCGACCATTTAATGCAACAAAATAGCAGAGACGGATTATTTGTAATGCCCTGACAGATCAGCGAAGATTATCTATTGAAACCTCCGCCGGAAGTTTGGATTTGAATGCAGCAAAAATCACTAAGAACAAGAAGAATGTTGTGGAAAATGAGCAGGTAAGATCTTGTGTGACATGAGTATCCAAACAGACAGATATCTGGCCCACGACACGCCTGACATAACCGTTGTGAGAAAACATGGCTGGGTCATTGATGCCGCCATATCTGAGTCATACGCGAAATGAAGATAGGAGAAGACCACGAAGTATCAGGACTTACAAATAGAAGTTGAAGGCTTCTGGAAAAAGACTGCTGTAGTCATCCCAATTGTTGCAAGAGCCTTTGGGGATAATACAAAGAGATTAATTAGATAATGAGAAATGTTTAACATCTTCAAGGTCAGTAAAGTAATTTACCTAATCTTAGCACTTTCAACTTGCAAAAAGCCCACCCTATTCGGAACTGCTTAAACTGTTACGTTTTTTTTTTAACAGTTTTACGACTGTGAATCTAATATGAGATTTGTTACAATAATAAATATTAAAAGGAGCCTCTTTGCTGAGTAACCACAGACCCTCAAAAGAACGGCGCCCGCGGTTCAGCGAACACGAGGCCGGGAACTGAACCCGAACGGAAGCCCGTAAAAGTAGCAACGGCAGCAAATTCGCCCAAAAGTTGCAGACGACGTTCCTTCCCATTGGCTCCTTAGAAACAAAAGGGGCCCTTATTGACAAGTCCCTACTTTCTCTTCGGCGAAACGCGACAGAGGTCACGACCTCCGGATCCAAGAACGTCAACGGGACTCCTTCCGCTCTCTCTCTCATCCTTCAGCCCCGTCTTCGCTCTTTAATAGGAAACGCTCCCGCATTCATTGACAGAACTGACCCGGGATCAGAGCAACACAATTGGCCCCGGACGAGTCCGTTCCTTTGCTCAATCAAAGACAATTGCAAATAAAAGGCGCTCCACATTCAAAACTTAACAAGTTACTACGGACTCGTTCGAAAATTAATTGTTTGCCGATGAACCGCTCTGGTTCCCCAAAAAGAAGCGGCTCCGATTTCTACGACACTACAAGTGCCACTAGATCAAACTTAATTCCGTCCTAATCTTTCAATTGGCGTTTGCAAAAGTTCCGAAACGAGGACGCTATAAGATTTTTCCAGAAAAGGCTTGATTCCTTGATTAGTTGTTACTCTGTTAGGTTAGTTTAGAGGCCTATAATTTTAATATAGGCCTATATCCTGTAAATTTCCCCCCAAAGCTTTAGAACGTTAGAAGAAATGATACCTGGATATTCAATTAAATCTCAGTGTAGAATGTGGCATACAACGTCATAATAGAATACATTTGTTATATATTTTCAAAAATATGCTGGACATTTCATGCAATATCCAAGCATCGCCCATGGAAACTTTAGAGAAACTGGTATACAATCGAATCTCTAGACCAGTGGTTCCCATCGTGGCGATATTGCTTCCATGGGGCGTTGGGCACGACTCGTGAGGGTGGCAGTAGTCTCAGGTTCCTTACCTTCCTTACGAACCGTTCTGGGGGAGGCAAGGCAGCCCGATTGGATATAACCGTGGTAACTTACAGAGTGACAATTATTGATATATGAAATAAAACATCAAATTTTCAAAAACTACCGAGTTCAAAAATTTTATTCAAATGTTAAAAACAACTACAATTTTACGACATTGTTCAAATTTTATTTTCAATTTAGTTTATGACATGTTCGATATGCTTGCCATCAATGGCTATGATGTGGCGCAAACCAAGAGTAAAATTCTGCAAAACTCGCTGAAGTGTCGAGATCTCGAAGGTTTCGATGACCTCCTGAATGGCTGTTTTGAGCTCAGCGATGGTTCTGGGGTTATTTGCGTAAACTTTAT
The DNA here is from genome assembly GCA_023313115.1 of Rhysida immarginata. NCBI lineage: Eukaryota > Metazoa > Arthropoda > Chilopoda > Scolopendromorpha > Scolopendridae > Rhysida > Rhysida immarginata. The sequence continues at coordinate 157,426 of JAHWFO010117782.1, read as the reverse complement.
CTTTAATATTGCCCCTCAAAAATGAGTCACAAGGATTGAGATCAGGAGGATATGGCGGCCAAGCGATTCCCATTCCAGTGGCCTCTGGGTACCCCAAAGCCAGAAATGCGCTCTCCAAAGTGGTCTTCCAGGACTCCAAACACTCTATCGGTTCGATGGGGTCGTGCTCCGTCTTGCATGAACCACATCTTTTCGAAATCTGGGTCACTTTGGATATTAGGGATGAAATCATTTTCTAAAATTTTGACACTTTCAACGAAAAACGAACAACAACAATACGAGTGCGCATGCTCAAAAAAGTCGCAACATTCCCTGCATTCAACCGCCCAGTTTTAACTGAATCTCGCCAACTGTTCAAAAGTTATCAAGTTTTTTTCATATAACTCAATAATTTTCACCCTGTAGATAGGAAACAATGTTCTAGACCAATTTTCTTGGTGGGTCGCGGAGGTCTTTGGAATTTTTTTAACCTCTAGACCAGCCTTTCTCAATTTGTTCTCTAAGGCCGCTACAGGAAAATAAAATAAAATGAAAATTTCGTGTAATTTGGCCCTTTCTGGAACTGAATAACCCAAGTGATTTCTCGTCTAAAAAGGGCTCCGCGAGTCATGAAGGTTGAGAACCGCTGCTGTGGATCATGAGTTCTTAACCTGGGGTCCATTATATAAGATACAGTCATTCTAGGGTTATGTTCCTAGAACACCCGCGAATTGAGAAATTCCCTACTATGTTATCTGCGATGAGGGGCCCATTATTCTGAGACGGGGATACGTGGCCTTTACTGTCATAAAAGGTTAAGGATCACTGCTCTACACCATCCTCCACACTTATCATTAACCCCTTAAATTTGGTGATAGAAGAAAAAGATAGCCATATCCAGCAGATTATAATAATTATCCAACGAAAATTCTAAATCCCTTATGTGCATTCTGATGCCCGAGTACGCGGGTTCGATCCTGGCCGAGGACGACGAGGATTTTTCAGGGGGAAATCCTGAGATCACGCACTTCCTTCGGAAGGGAAGTAAAGCCGTTGGTCCCGTGTGGTCGTTTGCCGGCTGCACGTTAAAGAACCCTTGCGAGGCAAAATTTGCGGCCCCTATAACGCCGTCCTGAAATGACCATAGCAGTTGAAAAGGACGTTAATACCAAACAAACCAAACCAAACCAACTTATGTGCATAGTTTATTATTGGAAACATTTCCGCAGTATGCCAATACGATTTCCAGATCTGCGATTTACACGAACTGGGAAGAGAAAACCGGCACGTCCACAACCAAAAACTCCCAGTAAATGGTTAGCAACATGTGTTTGAGAAGCCAGTGCGTCGCTGAAAATGGTATCTATTTAGAGTCACAAAAAGGAAACCTTTTATGACTTGGGAATCTTAATAGTGATTTCAGTTTACGAACAGCCTACCTATTAAAAAAAACCCTCAAACCAGCAGAAACCGAAACAGTTACACAAAAATTAAATACCCTCGGACCCCAAACACAACTTTTTAATCGTCGTTGGAATGTATACACACGCGTTACATTTGTAAACACGAGATGGCTGCCGTTTGTGTGTGTGTTTACGGGAGTGTGTGTGTGTGTGTGTGTGTGTTTGGAGGTGGTGAGAGATAAGAGCCATGAGTGGGGGGATAAAAATTCGTGAATGGTGTAGCGACGAAGACGGAGTGTGGAGGCATCGCTAATCTTTTGCTAAAGAATTCACGTTTTCGCCCATAGTTAAAAGCGCTAAAGCAATTATGAAGTACGAGTTGAGGAAAAAGCATTTTCTTTAATTACTGAAATTAACTGCCGAATTTAGCGTTTTAATTTTTGCGTTACGTGCGACAAAAGGTTCCCAGGGAGGGGGAGGGGGTAAGGAATGGAGGGTAGGAGACATTTTTTTAAACCCTCATTCTTAAAACTTTTTCACTCAGCTCAAAAATCCATTTTTTTTCCTTCATGCAACAAATTTCAAACAAAACAAGAGGTAGGTGGTGGAGGAGACTTTTTTTACCCCCTCCTCCCAGTCCCCTAGAAATTTTCTTAGCGAAGTAAATTTATTTTTAAGCGACGAATGCTTTTCCGTCGCACAAAACCACAAATACCTTTCCCCCCCACCTCCTTTTAAATAACCCCATAAAACGAAAGAGAAAATGCGCTTGTTCCCCACATTCTTGACACTGAGTGAGTGATTAATGCAACTTAATAATTAAACCAAAATTTAATACATTTTCATAACAACAACAACACCAACCACAAGAAAAGGATGGAAGATGGGAGCAAAAAAGAAGAGCTCCAAGAAACTGGAATGGATTTAACAATTCATAAAATTAATGCTAAAATCGCCGCACTTCCAATCCCCTGGGTGTTAAGTTCGATTTATTCCTCTGACAAGAAGTCTATAAAAATCAAACCCACGAAACTTAGATATGGGAAATGAGTAAAAGTAAAGTACAAGCAAATATTTAACCCCAGTTTAATAGACTCACTTCTTAAGGGTTTTAATAATAACCTGCCGAGAATGCGTAAGCTAGCACTGCAAAAAAAAAAATTAAAACGTTTCTGAAAAATTTATATTTGATATCGAACATATTTCACATTCTACAATTTGGTACCTTCCAAAAGTTGATGCAATTACATTTTGATAGCTTCCAAAAGTTGATATCATTCATGGAATGTTTCCAAGATTTTATTATTAGAAGCTTTATCTGAATGCAATTTATAAGAATGCACGCTTGATCTGTACGTTTATCCGGCCGCCGTTTGCACGATAACTTGAAAACAAATTAACTTTTTCAAATTCTGTTTTCGACAATGTCATGATCTAATTCATAACTCGACTGTATCAACATTTCAGGCTTTTCATGGACCACTTCAAGTCAACTGCACGTGGCCTAGCCAAGCGACCTGGAAAAAAAAAAAAAAAGTCTGCCGAAACGTCATACATTATTACATCATCATAAGG
>JAHWFO010117782.1:127835-154069 GCA_023313115.1 Rhysida immarginata | reverse complement strand
TTAATTGCACGCATTGATCGCTCATATAATGGTAATTGTGAAGTGATTGATGACATGAAAAATTTACTTATCCTATTGTTTTGAATAATAGTCGCCCCGTTTTGTCGCCGCCCTCAAATAGATGCCGCTTAAATAATAATAATTATTAACTGGAGATGCGTCTCCAAGCATAGGTAATGATTTTTCATTTGAAAAATGGAAGGAAAAATTCTGCGACCCGGATTCGAACCAGGAACCTCGACTATCATGGCCGATGCCTCTACCAATTGGGCTATCGCAGACACCACGGACAGTGGAGAAATTCTCGATCTGCAGGCCAGGTTCCCGTCTCCCATTGGGCTTTCAACCGTGACAACTTGGTTGTCTTTAAGACACCTTGAGACAGCTTGGCTGTCCGTGGTGTCTGCGATAGCCCAATTGGTAGAGGCATCGGCCATGATAGTCGAGGTTCCTGGTTCGAATCCGGGTCGCAGAATTTTTCCTTCCATTTTTCAAATGAAAAATCATTACCTATGCTTGGAGACGCATCTCCAGTTAATAATTATTATTATTTACTTGTGAGTTCATCAACTTTCTGATGGTTTGGAGTGGTGTTGCTTGAGCACGCAAACGCGACGAACGACTTGTCGAGGCACGATTGCTCAACTGATCATGATGCATTAATAAAATCTTGTTTATTATCTTGGCATTTTTAACGGTCACTGTTTAAACATGTGCAATCGACTTGGAGGGGTCCACGAAAAAGCCTGAAAAATTGATACCGCCAAGCTAAGACAGATCTTGTCGAAAACAGATTTGAAAAAGTTATCAGTTTTTAAGTTTTCGTGCAAACGGCGGACGGCCAGATAAACGTACAGACCAAGCGTCCATTCTTATAAGTAGCTTTTTGCTAAAGCTTCTAATAATTTTATTTCTGCGACACAAAAAAATCATAGCCTCAATAGACACCATGCCAATTAACCAATATCAGCTCCTCTAGAGCCTTTTGAGAAGTGAAATTCAGTCATGGACCCTGTGTAACTGATGTTGTAGTAAATTTATTCTTCTCCGATTTCGAGAAATTGGTTGTTATTTAAAAGCATCCACTCGAAACACCGGCAACACAATGCATCCAGTACAGTGTAAATATCGAAACTTCTTCACTTAACCCATCGTGAAGCTAAGTCGCTTAAAGCATCGACCATCAATAAAGTAACGACAAAAAAGTATCAACGAACTTTACAAATTTTCTAAAAAAAAAAAAAAAAACTTTTTTCTTTAAACCCCAAACACACTTACTCATGCCCATAAAGCGATATATAAAAAAAATTTCCTATTTATATCTATCAATTTTTTCCCGCCTCCTCTTCCCAAACGAACAACGACCGACCGCCGTCCATAAATAATGTTTAAACTTTCTTTCTTCCCTCCGGGTGATAATGGGAGCTAACTGCGTGGACATAAAACTCGGTAGGTGCCCCCTTCAAGTGTCTCTGTCTGTCCGTCTGTGTGAGTGTGTGTGTGTGGGTAAAGGACTCCAAGAGAGAGAGAGAGAGAGAGAGAGAGAGAGCGTATAAAACGGATCATTGCACAGGGACCATTATCGGTCGACCCTCACTGTCGTTATTAGCACTCAGTTCGAAAGCATACGTAAGGACAAGGAGGCGAATAACCCCCTCCAAACAACCCTCTCTTAATTTCCCCCTTCTTCGTCATCTGTGCGTGTGTGTATGTGTGTGCGTGTGTGTGTGTGTGTGCTCTCTCTCCCTCTCTCTTCCCAGCCGGCCACTCATTCGTCTTGAGGGTCGGACAAGTGGAGTCGTCGCCATCAACCGACCGCCAAAAAACCGAACACACAGTTTCTTTTGACCCCTTCCAATCTTAAACGTCCAAGTGAATGCAAAGCAGGCTATTATCGCATTTTGCACAAGTAGATGTACAAAATTACGCATTGTTTATAAAATAAATTAAATAATAATGAATGTATATAGTGGTGTTTCATATGGACACACTAATTTATGAATTAGAAATGTCAAGGAGCAGCGACATCAGTGGCAGATCCGAATACCACTTCAAGTACAACCATTATAATCACCATTCTCCGAGAACTGAGGTCCTCAGGTTTCCAGATCGTGCTACTGCTCATGTCTCCCACATTTGCAGAATCAATGCGAAGCAACGATTAGATCTATATGTAGCTCACTAGAACTTGGCTAATGGAAACATCTCATAAGGAACGACAAAGTTTAGGATTGACGGATATTAATGCATGACTGCATAATGCGAAGTTAAGAGGAGGCGATATAACGGCATGGAGCTCATTTTCATGGTTTTCAATTAGGCTAATTCATCAGGAATCAGGACGTCTACATCTTACCATGACGTATTGGAAAATACTGCACTGTCAATATTGTGACAACAGCTCAGGTTGGAACATTCAAGTATCAACATGACAATTCTCTTTGTCACAAAGCAAGAAGCTCTTTATCATTAAGTTGAAGAAATGGATTGGGCTGCACAGAGCCCGATATACATAGGTTGAGACAAAAGTAGTGGCCGACTCGGGAGGAGGGGGTTAGAGTTTGAAGAATTCCGGTAGAAGACCATTTACCACAAGGGTATATCGCAGTTTATTAAGAGAAAAGAGTGGGAAAAAACGTCAGCACGAATTTGCATGCCATAGACATTTTGCCACCTGCGTCAGCCAGTGTAAAAATATGGCAGAAAAATTGGCGATACGCGGGCTCCTTCGTCACTATTGGAAAAAGGGGACCAGTGTGCGAGCAGCGCGACGGTGATTCTCCCGCTTTTCTTCTGGAGACATGGGCCTGGAAGATGCGCCGAGGAGCGGAAGAACCCAAAGAAGTGGATGACGCAGCCCAACGGCAACAAGTGGAAGCCAACCCAGGCAGCACGACCCGTGAACTAGCGGCGGACATCGGGACATCACAATCGAGTGTGGTTCGATATCTGCACGCCATGGGAAAGGTCAACAGGAGCTGCCGAGCTGTGCCCCACGAGCTGACGCCCGCGCAAGCGCAATAAAGGGTGAAGGTGTGTCGTCAACTGCTGGAAAACCCCCGGGATGACCGCTTCTACCTGCCTATCGTGACCTGTGATGAGAATGGATCGCGTTCCGTAATCCTGATATGCGTCGGCAGTGGTTGAATGTTGGACAACAGGCAGAACCTGTCCCCAGACGCGATAGCCATAAGTGGTTCCGCTGACGATGCTCTTGCTCCCGTGTGTAACTTATCGTTATACCTTACCGATGCCCTTTCGTTGTCACAGCATTCCCGCTGAAGTCCAATGAAGTTCACTTCCGCCAATACCTGGTCACAGAGGTTGCATCCAGTCTCTTAAGCTTTCCGCACCTTGTCCAATTGACTATCGCCTGCCTGCGATATGTTAGGGAACATTAGTTCCGATTATGCACAAATGCGAGTTCTGAATCTAAATGTGAATGTGTAATATCGTTCACAATGTCTATCATGCAAATGTCAGTCATCGTCACTCATAGGTAACGATCTACTTATTGATAAAACTGCACCGTTCTATGATGGCAGAGTTCGATGCATCAGCACTAGTGATTAGCTGCTTTTCGAAGGAAAGAATCTCTGACCAATCAAATTTAAGTATTTCAAAATTTGAGCAGTTACAACCTCTCCCCCCCCCCGAAATTCCAATGTTAGATTCTCTCTTCACCGCAGTCTTCCTCTCGATGTTTCTATGGCAACACAAGAACGGAATGGCAAGAGGGCGGAAAAAAGGGACAAAAATACTTATTCTTATTAGGACAATATAGTGCTTCTCCATTAGTTATTTGATCAATGGGAATGGAATTTTAAATACACAGATTTAGACTACTTCGTCTGATTTTGTGGTGACTTACATTTAATATCGTCACAACATAAAAAATAAATGCGCCTCCACACTTTTACCTTTTTTTTTAATTTATGGGTTCCTAAATAAAAGGTACCAAACATTTTTATTTTTAGTGCACTTAATGGAGTAAAAATGTGTGCTTTTAAAAAGTTTTTTTTAATATATTTTTTATTTTATACGTTTTATTCTTGGATTTGCATTTTTTTTAATGGGAAATTTAGTTATCTTTTTCTATAATAAAAACGAACAAATGGTTGTACATACAACTAAAGGCCTAATTTAATGCTGCATAACATCAGACACCAGTAACGACGAATTTAACATAGTAACTCAATTGGCACTTTCGACCATAGATTCAAAATGGCGGCTCACGCTTTAAGCTTACGGTATAGGTTGTCACCACGCTACTCCGCACTTATCCAGGCACCCTAATGACAATGCTCCACCGCACCAGGCGCGAAGAACATCGCTTAAGTTGCAGGAGTTGGAGGGCATCGAGGTTCTGCCACATCCAACATACAGCCCCGTCATAGCACTTTTCGACTACCATCTCTTCCGGTCCATGGCGCACTTCCTGCTTGGACGGCCCTTCGCCTATGTCAATGAGAATTAGCAATGAGTGGTTCCTGTCTGGTGCCCATTTAAAAGTTTGGGCGATACAGGTTGTCAAAAAATTCTGGTAACATGGCAGATATTTCAAAGCTGCCAGGTAGGCGAGATCTGATGAGTGTTGTTTATAGATAATAGGTGGGGGGGGGGTTCAATTCCGCACTCAAATGTGACTTTGACCCCCAAATTTATGGTCATATATTGCTAACTCGAAAACTATTAAAGATAGAGAAAAATTTCCGATTGCTACCCTGTAGAGCAACACCACATTCGTCTAAAAACAATTTTTAATCACACACCCTTCCCCTAGAAAGATTTTGAGATAATGGGCGAGAAAGAGTCACACAAGGCCAGGTTGGGCTGGCCAGGTTGGCTTCACTGCAATTCAAATGTGTTAGAAACCCCCCATACTTTTGTTTATTGTGACATAGTCCATCGCTGATTTTATATACAGTGGTGGCCAAAAACTTAGCACCTATATTGGCTTAAGTTGTTTGTTACCAAAACTTCTTAACTAGTTACAAAAAAATTTACACCAATAAAAGAATTAAGTGTGAAATGATCCAACAAATAACCATGCATGTTGAATTCAAAGTTGAAACAATGAGAGAAATTTTTTTAATCCTTTAGGTGACTTTCCTAAGGATAAAAATTTAGCACCATAGAATCAGTATTTGGTTGGGTAACCAAAGTTTTTAATAACGGCATGGATTCCACTAGATGTTTACACCGATCTTCTGGAATGTTGTTTCATGTTTCTTTGATGGTGTCGAGTAGTCTAAGAATACTATGGGTTTTTTTTTCAGCCCTTTTGACATTAATCCATAGCATTTCTATGGGTTTCAAATCCGCTGACTGAGCGGCCATTTCATAACTTTGATATGATTTGTCTGTAACCATTTCTTGACAAGTCTGCTGGTATATTTCGAGTCGTTATCATGCTGGAATGACCATGTAAGAGGCAGATTATCTTCAGCATAAGGAAGCATAATGTCCTCAAGGATAGATTTGTAAACAAATCGACCCATGATGCGATTTATATGATGAATTGGGCCTACGCCATGCCAGGTAAACAACCCCACATCATCATATTTCCCCCTCCACGTTTCACGGTTGGCTGCAAACACTGTGGCTTGTATGTTTCATGTTTATTACGTCTGATGTACTTTCTGCCATCACATGCAAAGAGCTGTGCCTTTGTCTCATCCGACCACAGCACGTTTTTCCACTGTTGTGTTGTCCAGTTGAGATGGGCACGAGCAAAAGCTATCCTACATTTCCTGTTCTTAAATGACACAAGAGGTTTCTTTCGTGCCACTTGGCCGAACAAACTAAACTGGTTTAATCATCGACGAATAGTACGAGAACTAATGCTAACATGATGATGAGCAGAAAATTCACCTTGAATCATTGTTGAAGTTAAGGATCTGCTACGGACGATGTGCGGGGTTAGTTTTTTTAGGTCTTCCTGGTCTCGAAAGATCTCTGACAGAACCAGTGTTGTTGTACCAGTGCTAAATTTTACGTATAATACATGATTAGCTGCAGTTAACAATTTTGGCAATGGCATCAAATGTTAGTACTTCATTGCGTAACCGTCTAATTTGTTCACAGAGACCTAGCGATATGTTTTGTCCTTTTCCCATAATTGCTGGTTAAAACATGTACAAGGGAAATTAAAATTATCGCTTATACCATGTGTATATTAAAATACAACAAACTTACAATGCAGAACCCACGTTTAAGTCGCAAACACGTTATGGTGCTAAACTTACGTCCAGTCAATTACTTAAATATTCTGAAACATGCTCCCCTTTTCATAGTGTATGCTCCAAAAAATAATTTTTTTTAAATACTTTGTTTCAGATAGTGTCATTTATTTTGTAGCAGGGTTGGAATTAAGTTTTGAGCCTTGATTTTTCAAATATTGGCAATATTTTTTAGAGCCATTTGGTTGGTGCTAAATTTTTGATATATGATTATTGTTACATGACACTCTTTGTTAGGCTGTTAACAATACTGCAGTCATTGTAAATCTTTATTATTACATCACTCATCGTTAATTTCAAACCATAGCCTCTTCTTCACTATAATATAATAAGAACAAGCCCTGATGAAGGCGAAATGATGAAACATATTGGCACATTAAATCAATTACGTTTTTGCTTAATCCGGACAACCATTTCATTTAATTATAACTTTTACTTACTCTTTGATGCTCTATGAGAATCTAAGGTTAAAATCAACAAAAATCGAAAAAGCTGGCGATGGTTTATTTAGAATAAGAATTTTTAGTAATGGTCCAATTTTAGATTAAAATTTTACAATAACAATTTTCCTTGTAATCATCAACGACAGCCAAAATCACCTTCAACCTCCAATCGAGTGCACCATTATATACGCCGACAAAACAAAATTCATTGTGACAAATGCACAAGTGGATTTCGATGCGTTCTCATCCATCAAAACGAAACTCCTCAGCCTGAATAGGATATTTCTTGATCCCAAAACCCACGTGACTCACTAATACTTCTTTGAAATTTTCCAATTCCCTTTAAATAAAATATCATGTTTTGCTGTCCCTTCCAATAAATGGTTTATTTGATTAAAAAAATAATGACGACCCCCACTCAAGCTTTAGTCAAAGAAAACTCGAGAAATCCCCAGAGGTGGAATTGGATCTCAGGTGAAAACTCAATCAAGGAGCCAGAAAGTCGCTTCGGGTCATCCGTCGCTTCAATTTCTGACAGGAAAAATCCAAAAAAACAGACAGGAAAGCTACTGGAGACGACACGTTTTGAAGACCTCCTCCATCCGACTGAACTGCTTGCAATAAAACCCTTAAACCCAGCGAATAAAGTTTTAATAACACTATCCTTTGTATGATTCAATTTAAATCAAATTTTCCGCAAAACAGTCGGTAAAGCAATATGGAGCCGGTACCTAGGCTTACTGGTTCTCGAGTCGCCGGTTCGATTCCGGCAACTAAATGAAGAGCCGACTTCACACTGGGAATTCGATCCATTTGCACTCACATAAATGACACTGAACAATCTTCATTTCGGAGAAGAGACTCCAGTCTTTCCTCTCGGGGACTGATCGCGTGATTATTAAGTAACGGAAGAATGGAGCCGTCTGTTCGATCATCCCCTTCATAATTTCCGCATTTTTTGAAGTAGAAGGTTGAAATTCGGAATGTAGCTTACTATGGGCATGTGCATTTTCCTTTTCACTATTTAGTTTGGTTTTTGATTAGCCCACTGGGGTCGGAGTTTCGGGGGTGGAAATTAGAGGGGACCAAAAGGTCTACGTGTCAAGATCTCTAAGCAAGATCTCCATTACTATGAAGGTTCTGCCAAATTGTTCCAATGGGGTCGGAGTTGCGGGGGTGGCAGTTACTTGGTCTTTAGAATTATGCAATCAATGGCATGTGATATATCATTCGAACGGAAATGATGAGAAACGAAAGAAGATAGAGCTCTTTTACACTTTCTAAATATTACGTTCGAGAAAATCAATTTTCGATTTAAAAAACTGGGGAGGGGGGTTAAAAATGACATAAAAGGGTAAAAATAGATGATCTCAGGGTTGCCGTTACTTTCCTATACCTTCTTCGGGAGGATTAATTTCATGTTATTATCCAATTGGTTGTTTAGATCGACAAAGGGGAGTACAAACAGACGTCAATTTTTCTAAATTTAGATAAATGATATCTTACACTAACATCAAACCGTACAGATAGAATATATACACACCAAGGAATAGAAACGTGTTTAATATTTTATTGGATCTCTTTGGACCGGGATACAGTATGCATGCAGATTGCCATAGAATCAAGAAAGTGTCGAAGCAGTTGTAAAAAAAATTCTTTATCTATCTCGACAGTAAAAATCTAAATGGTCTAAGCAAGCTATGTCATCCTTTCTAAAGGAAAATGTTTTTCGAGGTCGCCTCTTCTTAAACAAATCAAACTCGAAGAAATGCTAAATTGTCCTAGGTGTCTATAAAGTCGTCCATCTTGTTCCAAATAGGCCTGCATTAAGTCGATACATGAGATAATCCTCGGACAACCTCAAATTAAACGGGGAACCAATTGTGAAATTTAATCCGAGAATTTCGTCATGCTGCATACGAAAAGTAGCGCTGATTGCTGATTTGAGTATTGATCCTTTGTGGTGAATACGGCCGTGGATATCACACTTTTCGATTGTTTCGATCGTGGCTCCAGCTACGCGAGTACCAATAATGCCGACTCTCTTTTTCGAAGAAAATTCGGACCTTTTTCTCTAAGCTCTTTAAATTCCACAATTAGATTCACCGAACACGCTTCAATCACATCACCCCAAAATGCGAGAGGCACTCTAAATTTTTTAGCCAGGAGCGCTGCACGCATTCCACCAAATTTGTTTTACTTTCTCCAAGTACTTCAGTCTATCATATGGTCGCGAGCAAGATCTGAGCATGCAACGTTGCATTGTTTTCGCGTGGCACAATTCTAAATCTTGCGCACTGGAGCAGCTGAATCACGAAGGTTCATCACGATGGATCTCTCGTTTGTTGAGCCAAGAGAAGAAAGCAGCCCAAGTGCAGTGGTGCCAAGAAATGATCGAAAAGTTCTAAAACGGGGGCATCGAAAGGAGTCAACGACATCTGCACAGGCGACGAAACATGGCTCTATCATGACCACCCCGAAACTAAAAAAAATTTCAAACAGTGGCTCCCCAAAGGGCAAGGACCCCACCATCACAGAAATGTAAACGTTCTCGGAGTGCTGGGAAGATGATGGCAGCAATTTTCTTCTGTTCCATTGGCCATGGTGCACCGTTGTGCTTGAAAATAAAAAGACTGTTACAGCAGAATGGTGCGAGTCATCCTACGTGCTAAAAGTCCTAGAAAAATGGAAGGAGAAGCATCTAAAGACCGGAACAAGAGGTTTGTTCTGGCATCGTGACAACGCCCCAACGCATGCCACCGTTAAGACAAATGAGTTGGGTTGTTTTTTTGTGAAAATCGGGTCATTATGTTGACGCATCCTCCTATTCTCTAGAATTGGTACTTTGTGACTTCTTTTAGTTCCTCCCAATCAAGAGGAACCTCAGAGGGTTCCAGTTCAAGAGTGACGATGACGTCCTAGTCAGGACTGGAAAAAATGCATGTCCGATTGGCTCAAGAGGATGAAACTTTGTATAGAAGCCAACTGAGAGTACAGTCGCTCCTCTGCTTACGAGCGAGTTACGTTCCGAATGTTCGTTCGTAACTCGAAATGTTCGTAAGTCGTTTTTCAACATCACATAAAGGTTACTCAAATTTACACGCATAAGTGAGTATGATATAAAGCCAATTTACGTTTTCTTATCCTATAACACATTACTAATGATACATAAAACAGAAATACTATAAATTGTAATAATAATAATACTTTATTAATGTGATAGAAAATGCGTAAATTACAGATGATAGATAAGAGGAGGAGGAAGAGAGAGGGTGTGAAGTTAGACAGCTCCAACGTCTTCTTCTTCCCCAAGGATTTCTTCAGAAATAGTTTCAATAATGGTTTCTTCTTCATCTGAGGAGGAAGAGGCAAGAAGTAATTTTGGAGGACAGGCTCTTGAAGGTGAAAGCATTGGTCTGGAGAATCTGTCTAAGGAAGTTTGCACTGATTTTCTGATGCTTGCTACTACTTTGGAAAATCTTTCAGCAGTGGGGTCTTGATTCTCAAAAACAGTAAGACATTTTTCTAAGTGAGAAAAACCCTCAGTCATCACTTTCGTTTCAAACTTCTTTCGAAGGGTCGGTTCTTCTTCTTCCTCCTCTTGTTCTTCTCTTCGTTGCATATCCTCCGGCTTCATCAAGTTCTCACATTTGTTAATTCGTGCGAGTGTGAGTCAAACAGCTCTTCGAAGTTCTCCTCCTCTAAGCCAAGGTCTAGCTTTTGACATAAGTCGACAGGACTGTCCATGATTTTCTTCGTCTCCTCCTCCTCCTCCTGGTCAAATCCTCGGGATTCGTGCACTAACTAAGGGCATACAGCCTTCCATGCTTCATTCATGTTAGTCTCGCTAATTTCACGCTATGCTGCATCAATATTCTTGATGCAATTATAGATGTTGTATCCTTTCCAAAAGTCACGTTAAGTTCAGATTAGTTGATTCATCATCCACTATATTCAATGCGTGTGTGTATGTGCGAGGAGTGTAATATTTTTTGAAATTGGCTATTACATTTTGATTCATTGGCTGCAGAAGTGAAGTTGTGTTAGGCGGCAGAGGCATTGGGATGGGTGGCCAGAGGCATTATCTAAGATTAATAGAATCTTAAAAGGGATTCCATCCTCGTGGCAATACAGTGAATAAAATGGTGGAAAAACAAGTCCTCGAAAATTGCCACCTAGGCCTTAAGATTGGACATCCATATTGGTAGCGAGTTCTTGGAGATATTCTTAAGTGCCGTGGATTCGCTGATCGATACATCAACAGCGGTTTGAGCTTGAAATCAGAACAAAATTTGATGTTGTGGACAGGAAATGGGAGCCCAAAGAACACAATTTGGAATCGCGGTCCTGTTCGTTCGTAAGTCTTAAAGTTCGTAAGTCGAATGTTCCTAAGTAGAGGAGCGACTGTATTTCGGAAAGTGCTAAAGGAATGGTCTTCGTAAGATGCATGTAGCGTTCCTGGCTAAAAACTTTTAGAGTACCCCGTAAGTACACGCTTCGATCAAAAACTACTTTGTACAAAACTACTTTGTGTGTATATGTGTCTATATGTGAGTGTGTGTGTAGCTCTTCAAAAGTGGAAGAGAAGCAGGACACGAAGATTTAAAAGAAAAATTCTCAAACTTCTTTCAACCTTTTCCCTCAAAAGACAGTCTTCATAAAGCAAAAGGATGCGGAAGAGAATAATGATTTAATCTCTTATTCTCTTCTCTCATTATTCTCTTCTCTCAGGATACATAAAAAATACCCCTAGAAATAGAAAAGGAGGCATGGTAACGTTAGGAAAAAGGTAAAAGTGGGCTCACGAGTTATTTAAAAGAAAAATTGCGAAACGCGCGCTTATCTGTGTGAGTGTGTGCTGTGCTTAAACAACGGAAGGCGAGGAATGTTTGCTTGATGAGTTGGCACTGCCTCTTCTAATGCCGCCACCGCCGCCGCCTCCTCCTCCTCCTCCTCCTCCTCTTCCTCCAGTTTGAGCAAAACGTTTCAGCAGCAACAGGAGAAAAGAATAGAAAAGAAAAGAGGAAACAAAAAACTGGAGAAGAGTAGTGGATGCAAAACGGACGACGACGGATGCAAATCGAAACGAACGACGACGACGAAGAAGAAGAAACTCAGTCGAGTAAAGTAAAAAGAGAGAGGGGCGGTTCTCGGAGTAGGGGGTGTTCTGACGAAGAAGTAGGGGGTGGGATAGAAAAGGAAACAACAAGAACCGAAGAGGACAAGAGGAAAAGGAGAATGCACGCGCAATGAATACTAATTAACCCTAAAAGTCTTAGAGACGAAGCGGGAAAAGATTCCGAAGTCTTCTCCTAGGGATTAAAATCTAATTGCTTTCAAATGAGGTCTCCTGAGGAGCTGATGAACGAGAGGACGCCAGAAAGGTGGAACGTGTCTTCAATTTACCGGAAATAAAAGGCAAAAGAGTTAGGAGGAAGGGGAGGAGTCGGCAAAGGGGAGGGGTGACGACCTCGCCACAGCGAACTAATAATAACACCCCCACCAACACTACAAACACAAACCCAACGAACTTCTGCGACAAGGGCACCCTTCAGAAACTCCCTATACAACACACGACGTCATAAGATGGATACATGCACATACACTTGCCCTCAAAACCCTATCAATGCAAATTCATTAAGACTGATTCGGAATAGATTTCTCCAGTCTAATCCTTTTGCCATCTTACGGCCCCACCATGAATTATTCAACAAAACCTTCCAGTACAACTTCACAACACCACCACCAAAGAAATTATGTAACAACATTTCAATTAAGAAAAAAAACTTTCCTCATTGCAGTTTCTAAAACGACTAATTCGAGACCCTCTAAAACTCCGACCAGAGCTCTTTTATATCCTTGCCAACTATTGTTCTACTAGAAGCAGGCGAATCAAAGAAAAACTTTTTCTTTTTTTCTTAAAACTAAAGACAAAAAAAGACCTCTTCATCGGTTTTTTTTTTGTCTTTCTTTTGTTCAGTACAATTATACGCACATGTACAAGAACAAGGGAAGCTTTAGAATCGATACGAAAAAAAAAGTAAAAATTTTAAAAAAGGAAACCTGTATGCAGGGGTTAATTTAAAAGAACACAGGAGGAAAAAATCAATTTCATTCACTCGCCCCTTAAACCTTTTCTTAACAATAGATGGCGCTTTTTTCAAAATTTTATAATAGTAATATGCGCGCGCACACACACACACACACACACACACACACACACACACGCACAAACTTAACATATACAATAGTGATGGGCCAATAGTTTCTATCGTTTCTGGTGCAGAACCGGAGCTGTTCAATAGAGATAGTTCCGATTGGCACTGGTTCTTTCCAAAATGAGTGAACCTAGGATGATTACTTAATGTTAGTAATCGCCGTAGACAGTAGATCAACATGCATTCAATCGTAGCCAAAAGTTTACCCTAATAGTCACGTATAAAAAATTTAAATTTAATTCTAATATAATTTTTAGACTGTAAAAATGAGCGCGGAATCATAACTTTGTTTTTAGGCGAGTAAGATTAAATAAATTTTAAATAATCGAACAAATGTTGTTTTTATAAAATATTATAGATTCCTTATTTGTAAAGTAAACGCCCAAATTAAAATGAATGTTAAATGTGTTTATTTATTTTAATATTTTATTTTTTTCTTATAGACACGAATTTTTGCAAAATTTTATCTCAAGATCAAATCAAACTAAATTCTCAGCTGGAACAAGATATCAATTATCTTCATACATGGTATACTCGGAGAGGCTTAACTACCGTCTTCGTAATATCCAAGCAAAGCCTAAGCCATGATACCATTAAGATATTTAGCATTACTTTTGATTTCAAGATGTACTTTGATAATATGACGGATATAGTAATAACAGCTCTTCAACCGAAAACATACTTAATAAAGCGCATTCGACCACATACAGGGTGGATACAAAAATGAGCCCCCCCCCCCCTTTTATTTTCGTAACGAAGCAGATATGTCAATTTTGATGAATCCAATGAATAGGAAGTTATGGGTGCACTTTTCATCATCCCAAATATGCAAATTAGGATACATTCAAACCCTATCTTCAAAACCGTAACAGATACACGAAAAATTCCAATTGAAGACTTGTTCGGCATGGAATTCCGAACAAAACAAAAAAAATTTCCAAAATCCGATGAACGGATCACCACAGTGCATAAATAATTTTACTCCAAAGATAATCATAAATGTGCTCAATGTGACGACCATAACACCATAACACAATTGGACACAACTTAACATTTGGTAATTTCTTCATTTGCATATTGAACATTCGAATGTCTTTGTGAAGTACATAGGGAGGTAACTAATAAATTCAACATGTGATTGTTGCTGATCCATTCATATTTGGGATGATGAAAAGTGCACCATGGGATAGGTCACCCCCGACTTCCTATTCATTGGTTTCATCAAAAGTGGCATATCTGCTTCGGTTACGTAAATAAAAGGGGGGAGGCTCATTTTTGTATCCATCCTGTATATCGCATCAAGATATGACTCGATTTTTGCTCTCGAATATACGTCCACTCTTCGATTATTGTGTGGTATTTTGGAAAAGCTCGAAGAAAGTAAACATACAAAGAATAACTGTAGCCTATAATAAGGTTATTCGAAGAGCCTATGACCTGACTAAATATGAATCCATCACAAATATATGTACTCAAAATAACATACCGACATTAGAAATTACAGGGTCGTGACACATTAATAGGACCACCTGCTAGTATCCGGAATATCCACCCTTGGCGGCAAGCACACTAGCTAGTCGACGTGGCAGAGAGCCAACAAGTCCTCGGAAGGTGGTTGCAGGTATCTGGGACCATTCAGCGATCAGTGCATCCCGTAATTCCATCACCGTGCGTGGTGGAGAGTCCAGCTTGCGGACATGGCGATCGAGATGGTCCCACTAATGTTCAATGGGAGTTTGATGGCCGTGGGAGTAGCTTGAATTCATCCTCATGCTCCTCGAACCAGTCGTGGACAATTTTGGCAGTATGGCAGGGAGCATTGTCCCGTTGAAAGGTGCCATCACCCCGAGGAAACACTGTCGACACGAAGGGGTGTATCTGGTCTGCGACGATCGTCAGGTAACGACCAGCATCCAGTGTACCCTCCAGCCGCATCAGTGGACTCAGACCATACCACGAAAACATCTCCCAAACAG
Source organism: Rhysida immarginata (assembly GCA_023313115.1). Lineage (NCBI taxonomy): Eukaryota > Metazoa > Arthropoda > Chilopoda > Scolopendromorpha > Scolopendridae > Rhysida > Rhysida immarginata. Next base: position 139,190 of record JAHWFO010117782.1, on the reverse strand, counting down.
TCACAACTCTCCCACCAGCCTGTCGTCTGCCAACGATGGTGTCGGGATGCCTGTTCTCAGATGCTTCCCGGCGAATTCTCCATCGCCCGTCCACTCTGTTCACCAGAAACCGCGACCCGTCAGAGAAAGCAACCCTTTGCCACTCGGCCGAGGTCTAATGGCGATAGTCCATTGCGAATGGGAGGCGTTTTCGGCGGTGCACAGGCGTTAACATGAGTGCTGTTGACATACGCCTGCTCCGGAGCCCCAACCTCAAGAGGGATCGTTGCACTGTATTGGTGCTGACACGCCTAGTGGCCCCACTGTTCATTTGCTGTGTCAGTTGCTCAACAGTGGCATGCCGATTGGTCAGGCGTCGTAATCGACGCTCGCCTCTAGGATCGATGGCCCATGGGGCCCCACAGTTACACCTGTCTAGTTGCTCGAAACTGTCTGGTTACACCGTGGGGCTCTTCGGTTGCTCGAAACTGTCTGGTTACACCGTGGGGCTCTTCGGTTGCTCGAAACTGTCTGGTTCATCTAGTCGCGGTACACCTTCACAATGGCAGCCCTAGAGCAGTTCACAAAGGTGGCCGTTTCTGAAATGCTGCCCCCCTTGACCCGATAGCCAATGATCACTCCCTTTTGGAGGTCCGACAGGTCACTTTCTCTGCCCATGACGGCAACAATTGCTGCGTTAACGGATGCTACTACACGTCTGCTGTTGTCAGCTTTTAATGATTTTTCATCTGCATACCATGGGGCGTTCCAACATGTTCGAGGAGATGTGGTCATAAGGAAAACTGGAATTGTTAATGAACTTATCCAACACCCTACGAAGTGAAGATCACCCGACTTCATTTATTCAAAAGTGGGTGTGTACGGGAAACCAATATCGAAATTAGCGATTTGGCAAGATACAGTTCCCGCATAGAAAAACCAATTATCTCCAACAATGCATCAAACATTGGAATGACTTTACGTATGAAATGCGCTGTCTTGCGTTGGATTGTAAAGCTCAAACTTGTTTAATGACTTGCCATCATTTTAAAAGTCAATTGACTAGTTTTTATACTGACTATAACAATGGAGTTTAATCTCCTGAACATTTAATCTTTCAATTTACGCCTTGAAGGTGTGCTCAATCAAATAATAATAATAATAATAATAATAACAACCTGTCTCAGGTTCTGCTGAGAGTGACATCACCGAAAAACGTCGCTTATCAGATAACATATACAACATCGTATTCTTCCGCCGTTAATTTTCTTTTAAATTCGTCAAATGGCTTTTCTATCCGCCGATTTTTAATTATATCGAGGAGAAAAGCATGAAATATGATTTCAGGCAGAAATATTGAACTTTTTATACAAAAATTTTTTCAAACTATTTCTTCATGCGGGCGAACTGTAACCACATGGGTTGGAGTTTTTGTGCTTTACAGGATTGGAGCTATGTGGACCAAAACCGTTTGACAACTACTGAAAACTGTTATAACGCAACGACGAAGAAGAATTTAACGCCCGTCCATCGACAATAGTCTATCCCATCATGACCACCAACTTCACGGAATTCCTCTTTTGTCATTAATTAATACATTATTCTCTATATCATCTAGAAAACCTTTTCCGCTTCTTATATTGAAGACGAGTGAGTTTCCAGTCAGTAACTTTCTTCCAAGTTGAGAAGTTGGAAAAAAAGAAGATCCGAGAATCATTAGCGAATCGATTCCTAATAAACTTACAACAGTTAAAAGGCTGTTAGCCGGAGGGGTGTTAATTACACCAGAAAATGACGTCATCATCAACGCTTTCGAGAACCCCCTCCTTCCGATTCGTCTGCTCCACTAAGCAAATGGCCAAGACGGTCCACAACATCTCCATTTAGCCATCCCATTAAATCCAATTCCCACTCTTAAGAAGAAGAAGAAGTGGATTAAGAAAGAAAGAAAGGAAATCCAACTGCTCACACAAATACACCGACATGCACACACCCATATCTAGCGAGGACTGGTTGGCAATAGCCCTTTATCTAATTAGTGCGATTTAACGAATAAAACGAACAAAAGAAGTTCCTTCAACAAAATAGAAGAATAAAAAGACACCCAGTATCATTATACACCTACACACGGGTCAATGAATCAGAGATGTCGGTTTAATATTTTATTGGACCCTCATTGACCCGAATTACAGCATGTATGCGGGTTAGGGCGCTTATAAGTCAATGGACGTTCACCAGATATTCCCTATCGTTCCAACATGTCCTAAACATTCTCTATAAGGAAAAAAAATAGAAGGAAAAATTACGCGACCTGAAACCAGGGACCAGGAATGCCACGCTCGTTACCTCTACAAACCGAGATTTCGCGGAAACGGGACATCGGTACAAAGCAAACTGTATCGTGATTCATCAGATCACATAACCTTCTTACAGTCTTCACGACGTTCCAGACATCGCTGTAGACGTACTTTCCTGTTCTTCTTTGCAGAAATCAGGGACTTTCGTATGCGACTGCCGAATTGGATCTGCTTCTATTCCCGGCACGTTATTTGGCTAGCTATGGCTCGACAACATCCTTGATTAAAATACAAGAGTGGTCTCGCTCGCGAATGACTGTCTTTGAGCCACCCTTTTAGACAAAATGTGGATCATTTTGTTGAATACTCTGCTGGATATCTCGCACTTATCAGCCGTGGCTCCAGGCTAAATGAGCATTGACAATGATTAATCCCTTTTCGAAGTCTGTTAAGTCCTTTTTCCCCATGCTCATTGCTATGAGAACGGGGAAGAGCACCGTCCATTTGAAGAATATAAGTGTGTATAAAATATGCGAGTGCTCCTAAATCATGCTTTTCCACAGCATCGGATTGACGTGTGCTACAAATGACGACAACAACCTTCTCCCGTGGCCACCCCGTTCGCCAACCTCTCGATTATGTGATTGCAGTAGAGTCCCGATTATGCGGCGTTCTCTTAACCGACATTTTTATCCGACATGGTATCGCAAGTATATTAAAATTTTTTGACGAGCGCAAAAACATTCTAAATGCCACGTTGCATTGTCCCGTTAAGAAATTTTTCAAATCTTGAAAGAAATAAGTAAATGGAACAATAAAAACCGAAATGAGTGTGACTACGTCTAATGTAACTCATTCTGGTAAGTGCAGTTCGTGATCGTGCAACGTGATATAAGCGTGATCGTGAGATTTAGTGTGCCGAGCGTCAAAATACTTTAAAATAAATATGTTTTTATGCTTAAAATAAAACACAATGTGTTCTCACAAAAAATGAAAATTTAAGGGTTTACTTAATTTCCATTTTATCCAACATTATCGATATCCGACCGCGATATAGTTCTGTCGGATAATCGAGACTCTGCTGCAATGTCTTTGGGGATTCAATGTTAAAGACGACGTTTACCACTCACGTCTCACCAGGATCTTCGTGGTCAGAAAACATATAGACCATAGGCCGTAAGGCCGAAGGACATGCTTCGGCGTGTATGGGAGGAGTTTGATTACCGTACTGCGTCCGGGACTACTTTGCACCAATCTTCAACGTTGTCTAGTGGCTATTCTAATAAAATATTTCCAGTTTCGATTCGGACTTAGGTGGCACCGTCTGTCAACTCATGTAATGAGTTACCGTTATTTGTTAAACATATCTATGCTCGTTTTGATTCTTGAGGCTACACTGCTCCAAGATATTGCTTTAAAATAATTAGTGTATTATTAGTGCTTTAAAAAATGCTAGGGACTATATTTCAACCGCGCATGAACATAGCCGTATCGCTGCCCGTACTTGATCCTTCATTGCAAGGTCCCGAACTATAGTTGGAGCAAAGTACTCGCTCCCGTGCATACTTTGCACTACTTTAAAAAATTAACTTACCTACTTAATTTTCAAACCCGCTTATCCGTTAGGATCGCGGGGGCAGCAGCCCTATGTAGGATCTTCCGCCATCGGGCGCATGTCCTCCCTGGTAATATCCAAGCGACTCGAACCCAGATTCTCCATGTAGTCTAGCCATCTGGTTCTAGGCCGACCCCTTGGCCTCTTACCCACCGGTTTGGAAAATAACAACTGCCTAGGAAGACCAGTTTAAATTAACAAAAATTAAAAAAAATTGTGGTGGCTTTTTATGGTAATGGAACAGTTTTCACATTGTCTTAGAATATGCCAACATTATTTTCAAATGCGGTTTTACAAATTTTCTAAGCAAAAACGGTGCAAAATAGCCTCGCATTTTGGTATCGTGGTAATATGCGCCGTGTGACGAGGGTGCATGCACTGAATAAGCACGAGGGGAAGTCAATAAGCAAGTTACAAAACTGTACAATGAGGCACTTGTCTCATCGTGTCACAAGCCTCTCAAAACCAAGCAGCATAAATTCTTTGGGCTGCTACCTGAACCAGGCGGTGAATTTTGTACAGCCTGATCGCCGAGGAAGTGATGCTCACAGTCTTCTGGGATCACTAGGGCATATTGTTTACCACATTAGGGCAGCGAGAGTAAACTGTACATGCCGACTCCTACTGTAACATCCTCATGAAACTTTGTAATGCCATTCGACGAAATCGATCAGAACTCATCAAAGGCGTGTTGTTATTGCATGATAACTGGCGTCCTCATATTGCAAGCAAGAGAACTGAGATGCTGCGAAAGTTCAATTGGGAAGTTATCGAGCATCCTCCGTATAGCCCTTATCTTGCTCCAAGTGATTTCCATTTGTTCGGCTTCAAGCTGTACAAAGGGAAGTTACCGCCTGGTTCAGACCAGTCCAAAGAATTTTTACGCTGTAGGTTTTGAGGCGCCTGTGAAACGACGGGACAAGTGCCTCGTTGTACAGGGAGATTATGCCGAGAAATTAAAGTACTTTTCAAGTCAATACTCTTATTTGTATCATTTCTATATTCATCCATCTATCCATCGAATAACGCATCTCAAACTCGAGACAGTTGCTCTTAATAGTTGCGCAAGTTGCGCCTGTGTAGTGCGGGAAATGGCCTTACGAAACCCTATCTTTCTTCTGTGGAGATCCTCTCTATTCCTAACGCTATTGTCACGATAAATTATTAACAAGATCAATAACAATATAGCTTTTTCGGGGTTGTCAAACACACCAACTTCAATTGTTAGTTTTCAAAATTCCCATAATCTAAGCTAGGGCCAATTTGCAAATAAACAACAATGACCTTCGGCAACGGCTGGAAATAAAACTTCCAAGGAGTAAAGGGGGGGGTGGGGTCGGTTATGAAAGGCAAAGTCTCTTCCCAGTTTTCTCCAATAGACACCGATCTGAGCAACAATTGGGAGCAGCAATTGTGTTTAATAAAACGACCCTTAAAAATAAAATCCCATCTTTCCTTTTTCATTCATCCTCCGCCAGATGTCAGACCATCCGAGGCCATCTGCGCCATTTCCTTCTCTCTCTTTACGACATCTCTCGCTCTACCCCCACATTCTCCCAACTTTTAAAAAAAATAATTTTTAACTTAACCCATATCCCCATCCTCCTCCTCCTTCCAGCGTCTACTTTTAAACTTTCCTTTCTCTCCTACGCAAAAAACCCCTTTTTTTTTTCTTTCCAATACTTGGGGGGGGGGTAGGTTAAATAAAAATCTCTTCTCCTCCTTGTCAGAAAAGCCCTTTTTCACAATTCAATGTCTGTTTCAATGCTTGTTTGTTTGTTTTTGTGTTTGTTTGTTTGCGCCGAGCAATAGGAAAAGGAAGGATAGAGGGAAGGGGTATCCTTGTAGGGGTTTTAAAAAAAGAATGATCAGGAAGGAAGGGTAGAGTGAAGGAAAATGGATGAGGGACAATGGCAACGCAAAAGAACATAAATGACGCCGTTCAAAAAAATAACAGCTATTTATAAAAAGATAGAGAGAGAGAGAGAGAGAGAGAGAGAGAGAGAGAGAGAGAGAGAGAGAATTGAGCGCATAGAGTGAATCTAAGTTTATAGAAGTAACTAATAGTTACAACCACCAGAGGAATTCGGGCAACAGTGTCTACACTGTCCTGCAAAGAACCACAAAAGATAAAATGCCATCACTAGAATCGACTCTACCATAATATTAACTCACTCTCTATCAAAAAGGTAACAAAATGTTTTCTTTTTGGATTTTTGATCTGTCAAAACCTGGTGATGTAACCTCTTGCGGCCGTAATATCAGCCACTTTCCGGGCCGTTTTCGAAACCACTGGAATTTTCCCGCCATTCTTCTTGCAAAATCTCCCACAGGTGGATAATAGAAATTGTCTGATGCTCCCGAGACCTTATCCGCCATTCCAACTCGTTCCAAAGATGCTCAACGAAGTCGGGGCTCTGTCCAGGCCAATCCAAGCGTTCAACATTGTTCTCTTCATTCCACCGTAACTTAGCAGCAGCAACAAGACATTGTTCTTTTAATAACGCCGTAATTACGCCACGACGTTAGGAGAGCGTCCATTGTCTAGATATTAAAGTATCACTGCGAGTTCTTGTAACCACGAACCACCACCAGTGGCCCAGCGGTCAACAAAGCGCGAGTTCTTTTAAATCTACTGTCAGGGGTACTCAATTACTTTTTGGTAGACCAACCTTGTTCCTTTTCGGACTTTTGTACTTCTTTGAAACATGTAGTTTTTTTAGATCTTCAGACAGTATTTTTATAATTCTTTTCTTTTTCTTTTAAAAATTTCGCTGAATTACAGTGGTCTATAGTTCAAAGCTATTCATTAGATGGCAGTACAAGCTTTTCGTCTTGTTTTAAATGCGTTATATAAAAGTCAGTGTCCATGTGGGAAGCTTTCGTACTGCAATCTTTGAGTCTCATTTCTCTTCAATGTTTTGCGGGGAAGTTGCCTATCCACTAACGGGCAACTTTTTCGTTATTACACACTTTTATTTAACTTCATTTGTTCGGTAAATTTTGTAATCAGTAGGCGGTTTCACGCTTCGAAAAAAACTGTTTAAAAACAGTTTATTTCAGAAAGAAAAACGGTTTTTGTTTAAACGAACGGGAAAAAACGGAAAAAACGGAAACGACACCAACGTCGTTTTTTCTGTTCGTTTCTTTCGTTTTTTTTTGCAACATTTCGTTTTTTTGAGAAAAAAAAGACATGGCTGACCACGCTTCGTCGATTTGGATGAAGAGCTCGCAATTGCGAATTATATTGTTGGATTTCCATATTTAGGCAAAGATCAGGTAAAGTAAATCATGTCTTTAAAAAAATCAAGCTGTTAAAACAGGTTTTGTAGTTGTAATCATGCATGTATCTACGGACTTTGCATGTACGCTAAACTCAAGGAGGCTGCCATGGTTATAACAACCAGCTCCCTCTGTAGTCAAATTTCCGAAAAGAAATAAACCGTTTAAAATTGTAAAGCTTAAACCATTTGTTCACGGTTTTACCCACTTAAACGGTTTATTTTTAAACCGTTTTTTCAATCCGTTTCAAAGCATGAAACCGCCTAGTATTTCGCTCATTTCAAACTACCTTCAGCTCTGAAACTTCCCTCAACGTCGTCTTCTCGATGACAATGCATGTCTCAATCACTAGTTTCAGTAGTCATTCATTTATTCGTGAGTAATTTAATATGTACACAATGGCGTAGTCGACGAAAAACACAGGCCCTGGCCAACACCTCCTAGAGAGAAGGCCTGCGGATAAAAGGTGTACACATTGTTGCATCATCATCAAGCGGCTATTGTTAATCGTATTTCTACCAATAATAAGCCCTAAATTTGGCCGGTTGCGAGGCTAACGAGAAATACAGGCTCCGGCACTGAAAAGTCATCTGACCAAATTTAGGGCTTCTTATTGGTAGAAATAGGATTAACAATGGTCGACTAATGATGATGTAACAATGTATGATGCTTCAGTTGTTTGGCTTTCTTTCTAGGAGGTGTTGCTGCTACAGAGTGGTGCAAATAAAAGTTACCTCGCATGAATTGCAGAGAAACCATGCGAGGCTACTTTTATTTGCATCACCCTGTACAATGCCGAAGTCTACGAGATAACAAGGCCTGGAAGTGGAAAAGTCACCTGACTATCTGGGTGCTAGCAACAATCGAACCTTTATTGTCTCTATCTTGGATTTTAACAATCAGTGTTTTTCCGTTTGTTGGAAGCAATGAAGGTTGGATTATTGCTAGCACCCAGATCCAGGCTTTGTTATCTCGTTCGCCCAACACCACCTCTATGTACTCAAAGCCTGAGCGCGAAACTTTCATACATTGTTACATCATTGTTACATAAAATTTATAATAGAACTATTTTCTTGGGCGTAATAACACAAAGTCCAAGCGAGGCGTAAAATGGCTCCTAACTGTTCTTGTAATGCAAGGCTAAATTGAAATAAACTATAGCAACGTTGTTGATTGTGAAGTCTGGTAGAGAGGATTGTTTATGATTACCCAGAGTAATGCATTGTAAACGCTTTCCTGAGATACAGAAGCAGCCGACTGGGCAAATTTCCAAGGTTTTTTTTTTCTTTTTAGTTATCACATAAAAGCATGTTTTATTTAAAAAAATAAAGACTAAAAAGAATTTACTTACTTACTTTTCAAACCCGCTTATCCGTTAGGGTCGCGGGGGCAGCAGCCCTATTGAGGATCTCCAGCGATCGCGATCTAAAGACTAAAAAGAATAAAATAAAAAAATATAATATAAAACTTTTTAAGTTCACACTTTTACTTAAAAAGTGGAGTAAAAAGTTTGGCGGCATGTTTAATATTAAATTTTAAAACGAATATTCTACATACAAAAAATAAACGCACCACCACACATTTACCTTTTTTAATTAAATTTTTTACTTTTTACTCCACTTAAAAAGTTTAGAAAGTGTATGCTTAAAAAGTTTAGATTCTATTAGAAAGATTTTATATTTTTTATTGTTTTAATTAACTGCAATTTTTAATGAAACAACGTATTTTAACAACATGTGAGTGTACTAGAAGGTATTTTTTATAGATCAGAAGCCTGTTCAAAAACCTTTCGTTTAAAACCTCAACTATCGTTGTGCGTTTTGTATGCAAAGAGAAAAAAAGGCTGTTGACATGAGAAATAATACGGGTGTAACAAAAGATTGAAGCGGTTTCGTGATTTTATTGTAGGTGTATTATTTAACATATCACGAAACTTTGCAAGTACATACAGCAACTCACCAACTTTTTTGCCTTTTTACAGGTGCTCGATCTGCCCTTTTATTGATTCTACGATATAAAATCTATAGTACTATACTCAATAAAGCATATCCTGTCCGTTAGAGCAAAAGACCGGTGATATGAGCCAGGTAACGGCAGATCAGCCGGTAATAGCAACACAAACACTATTACCCGCATAAAAAGAAGCCACAAGGGGTTAATCAGGGAAGCGTGGAGGCTATGGCAGCTCCTTTGATCATCATTTCCGACACGACCGATCTATCAATTTTGCGACTGTTGCCGTCTAGTGAAAAAGAGGTCTGCCGGGCATTTTTCAAAAAAAAAGTTTAGTGAGTTGCTCTATGTATTTAGATGGATGAATTGTATCCTATCAACTAAAAATTTATTATTTTGTCCAGTATTCAAATAATAAGGTTGTTAGCGTTTCGTACGGCGATAAATTATTTTTTTTTAACTTACTGTACTCCTTTTTCATTGCAAATAATTGGTTGCCTTATACCTAAAAGTCGACTCTACGTTAATTAATAATAATAACAACACAACTATCATCCCAGGTCCCTCCAAATAAAGGCACAACGAAGCCCATTCTATTGACGACTACACGAGCCAACAGGCCCAAATCGCTAACGACCGCAGTTTCCGGTCACATCCAAAGGAAGATTAATCCCCGAACACGAATCACTCGTTTAACACACAAAATCTCTTTTGTTTTTGTCGCAAAATAAAAAGGATAATAAATTTCTTTTTTAAAATCCAAATCTAACATTTGATTAATGAATGGCCTTGTTCATCCATTACGTAAAAGAGCGATGTTTACGCTGTTCCGTTTGAAGCTCTTTTTACACGAGGCCTGTTCAAAAAGTTCGGGAACACTTTGAATATGGCTCTACAGTTCACTATATAGACATCCGGGAGGGTGCGTTGTCTTCGCCTGAACCTATCTCCCATTGTTGAGAATATCGCTAAGCAGCTTAGTTTATGCATAACGTATAGAAATTATGCGAGTGAGCGCTTTCGTAGTTCATGTTGTCTTCCGCTTCTGTCGTTAGTGAACTACTTCGCTCGGATAATAATATTGTTAACAAATAAATATTTCAAAATAGCACACGAAATACCTGAAATCGAGGTCAAATAGCCTTACTAATGATCGAAACGCAGAACCAAAGCTGATGCATGTACACTGTAAGAGAGATCACATTTATATCTATACTTGTTAGAGTAGGTACCCTGCTTCGCTCGCTTGGTGATTATAGCGAAGCCACAGGTTGATTTTGCGTAAAGTTTAGTACAACTAAATTAAGGATTTTTTGCCAAATTTGACTGACTGTATAGGGTATAATTATTGAAAATGCAAAATGTGATTATGCCGTTATTTATCTTCCAAGATTCATTTGTAAGCAACATTTTTTGTTGATCCGCCAGAAGCATAGATGATAAAAGGTCATCTGGAGATCCAATGTGTTAGTAGCATGCTATACCGGGTGTATCTGAATCCCTGTCACAAACTTCTGGTGGTGATTCACCACAGCGAGATGAAAAGAAAAGTTCATAAAAACATGGTTCGGATAACGAGCCGTTTATGAGATTTCCGCAGTTAAAGTGAAGTTTCAGCAGCTGGTTTTGTACAGGCTGTTGCAGATAACTACAGAGCAGTATAACTGCTCGATTGCAGGGGTCGGCTCGGTCGATTGGCAGAATGGAGGGAGATGAAGGTGGCCTGCAGCAGCCAGCAGTTTCCACAGTCGGGGAGGGGGGGGGTGAACGTCAAAACTGTCATGTTTTTGATAATATTACCCAATTATCATTTGATGTCGAGCCGGCCCCTGCAAACGAGCGGGTAGGCTTCCCGTTATACGAGTTATCTGCAACACCCTGTACTCTGTGAATGGCAGGTGACATGCGGAGAAGCCAAACAAATGTTCAAAATGACGTTATTTCAAGAATTGTTGTAGTTTCTCGCATTGATTATCCGAAAAAAGCACACCAGATTCGCTCCAATGTGTTGTTCATCATGAATTCCTTTTCCCATTTGGTCAGACAGTGAGCCAGCGTCCTGAAAATGTGAGCAGGGTAAAAAAAAAAAAAAAAAAAAAAAAACAAGACCAAAACTTTGGCGCAATCAGCTGACAAATCTCACGAACTGATTTTTTCATGACAATACGCCAGCTCATTCAACGTTGTCAGTTCGTGAGATTTTAGCTAAACTATGCTTTGGGGGGGGGG
>JAHWFO010117782.1:88273-118758 GCA_023313115.1 Rhysida immarginata | reverse complement strand
TAATAAAAATTGTATTGTAAAACGGACGATATAAAATTATAAATATACAGTACTGTAATCCGCACAACGGTCTCAATGCCGCGACGACGACAAAGACAACCGTTCACGCCATTAACAGACTTTGAACGAGGTCGGATTATTTGCCTCTGCGAGGCTGGATGGTCAATCAGACGGATTGCTGTCCATGTGTCGCGGGACGCACGGACGGTAGGCCGATGTTGGAAGCAATGGCGAGAGGAAGACTGGGGTCCGGAGAAGCACGTCAGCTCGTACCGATAAGCGGATACTGCGAACAGCGCTAGCGGACAGAACCATCACCCTGCGCGACACCATCACTATTCCCGGTACTGCTCCAGTGTCAAGAGTAACAATAGCACGCCGGTTACACGCCGCGACAATGTCTGCCAGGCGTCCATTGTTGTGCCTTCCTTTGACAACTGAGTATCGCGCGATACGACTGCAATGGTGTCGTGAACGAGTGGGCTGGCGAATGGAATGGCGCCCGGTGGTCTTCAGCGACGAATCCCGCTTTTGTTTGGACACCGACGACAGACGCGGACGGTTGTGGCGGAGACCATTGGAACGTGCCAATGTGCAATGCATCCGGTATCGTCATCGTGGACCAACACCGGGATGATGGTCTGGGGAGATTGCGAATTCGTCGTATGGCATTATCGGTGGCTACATTATCGGCTCGTATTTCTTCCGAGGTAAAAAATGTTTATACCGACTTTCTAGAAAACGTGCTGCCTAAACTCCTTAAACTCCTTAGCGACAGGGATTGGCACGTGGTTTTAGCAGGATACCTACCCTGCACATGACTCCCGAATCCTGCGGTGGATTGGTAGGACAGAAACCGTAACATGGCCCCCTCACTCACCTCGATTTTTTCCTCTGGGGATGGCTAAAAGAAATTGTGTACCAAGAACAGCCGACAACGAGGGAGGATATACAGCCGACATGCACGAGGCTGACGCAGGAAAATGTTCTGTTACAATAATTCACAGATTATTAAGTAGCGGAAGAATGGAGTTACTTATTTTTTTCACAATGTCTGTCTATTCCGTCCGTCCCCTTAATAATTTCCGCATATTTTGAGGTAGAAGGTTGAAATTCGGAATGTAGCTAACTATGGGCAAGTGCACCTTCACTATTTAGTTTAGTTCTGATTGGCCACTGGGGTCGGCGTTTTGGGGGCGGAAATTAGAGGGGACCAAAAGGTCTACGCGTATTTATGCATATAAAGGAGTGAAATTCGGTATGCAGATTCCTCTAAACAAGATCAACATTACTGTAAAGTTTGGGCCAAATTGTCCCAATAGGGTAGGGGTTGTGGGGTGGCAGTCACTTGGTCTTTAGAACTATGGCAACATATGGCATGTGATATATCATTCGATCGGAAATGATGAGAAACGAAAGAAGATAGAGTTCATTTTCATTTTCTAAATACTACGTTCGAGAAAATCAATTTTTCGATCACAAACTGGGGGGGGGGGCGTTTAAAAAGTAGAGATAAAAGGGTAAAAATAGATGACCTCAACGTTTCCGCTACTTTCCTATACCTTCCTCGGGAGGATTAATTTCTTGTTAAGTAGCGAAAGAATGGAGCCCGTCCCCTTCATAATTTCTGCATTTTTTGAGGTAGAAAGTTGAAATTCGGAATATAGCTTACTGTGGGCATGAGTAACTTCGCTGTTTAGTTTGGTTTTGAGTGGCCCACTGGGGTCGGAATTACGGGGGTGGAAGTTAGAGGGGACCAAGTGATCTTTGTGGTATTTAGATATGTAAAGGAATGAAATTCGATATGTATATTCCTCTAAGCAAAATCTACATTCCTATGAAGTTTGGGCCAAATTATCTCAGTGGGGTCGGAGTTGTGGGGGTGGCAGTCACTTGGCCTTTAGAAATATGACAACATATGACATGAGATATATCATTCGATCGAAAATGATGAGAAATGAAAGAAGATAGGGTTTTTTTATATTTTCTATGTACTACGTTCGGGAAAATCAATTCTTTGATATAAAAAAATGGGGGGGGGGGGTAAAAATAGATGAACTCAGGGCTTCCTCTACTTTCCTATACCTTCCTCGGGAGGCTTAATTTCTTAATGATGAAAAATAGGAAAGAAAATTCCGCAGCCTGGATTTGAACCAGGGACCTTTGGTTAAGATCGCCAACGCGCCAACCAATTGCGCCACTGCGGCCATGAAAGCTAACCGCTATTTACATGACCTTAGGGCTTGGTTGGAGCAGTTATTCTTTCTGATTTATTCTTTAATGAATTTGTGCCTTAGGAAAGATAGTCCCGGCCTGCATACTAGGTAACTGCACCAACCAAGCCCTAAGGTCATGTAAATAGCGGTTAGCTTTCATGGCCGCAGTGGCGCAATTGGTTGGCGCGTTGGCGGTCTTAACCAAAGGTTCCTGATTCGAATCCAGGCTGCGGAATTTTCTTTCATCATTAATTTGGACAGCTGAGGTTGGCGTATAATAAAACCCTCACTGAAGATCTTCTGATTTATTTCTTAATTTCTTATTTACACACGCTTTGAGATGCTTCCCACTAGATCCAACAGTGGCAAACGCCACAATTTCCTTAACGAAGCCGATTGAAAAAAAAAACATTTCCTACAAAATTTGTTTCTTTTTCCGAAGTCTATCCAACGATATCCTAGTCGACCCATGTTCCCATTTAAAGTTTTTGGGCGGAACCCGGGTGCGCCCATTTCCATCAATTTCCGGAAAATGGGATAGTCATCATTAAATGTTTCACATAGTCTTTACTCATGTCAATTTTTTCCACAGAACTCTAGGACGTCGAACTTCCGAGAAAAAAATCCTAGTACAGGTGGTCTGATACAGCCAGTAAAATTCTTCAAAAAAATGCTTAACTCTACGCTATAGTCAATATTTTTGGATACGGATTGCCCTAGTAAATAAATAAATTTCTTCTTCTTTCTCGGAGAGTCTCTCTCAAGTTCAAAGCAACAAAGGGCGGTGTTGCAGTGAAGCCATCCAGGTGCCCGCGAAGGCGGAGCTTTCGACTTTCACTCGAACGTTCAGCCAAGTGCAAGAACAAGAACATTAAAATCGCAAAGCACAAACAAACAAAACCGTCAGATTCCATTATAAAAAAACAAAAACAAATAAACAGAGACACACACGCACACAAAAAAAACAACAAACAAATGCATTGGCATTTATTCAATCAATTTCTCATCCTTCATTTTCAAATAAAAGCGAAATAAAAACTCCAACATCGTTCGTCTCATCAGTTTATACGACTAATTCATCGTCACTTAATCAACAGCAAAAACACTCAACGACCCCACTCTCCCGACTCCATTTTTATAATGAACAATGTTGCAACATCATCGTAAAATCGCGGTTTCTCCGGTCCCATAAAAAAAGAAAGCGCGCCGGACAGCGAAATGAAAAGCTGGACGCAGAGTCTAAAGGGAAAAATAAGCCAAGAGACGATGGGCGGGGAAAGGGGTGTTCAATCATGTAGTAAAAATGCGACAATTAACTTCATTCATCGTCCTCCTCTTCTTCTCTTATTGTCGTCGTCGTCGTTCATCCGACGCTCCTCGCAAACCGTGATTTTGATGACAAATAACGCAATAACCAAAGAGACGGCCTAACGACCAACGATTGGCTGTCATTTCTTCTTCTCCGGCAGACGCGGAAAAAACTTTTATTAATAAGAAAATGCAATTAAAAGGCGGTCATGTGACGAGAAGTGGCGCGCTCACGGCCACAACTGCGACAGAAGCAATATCACAGAGACATATCGGGGGGGGGGGCAAAAAAAAGTAAATAAAAACTCGCCCAAAATATAACTAAAAACTCTGACTCCACCTATACACAGAGTGATCAGAAAGTCTCTCCCCGATAAAGAAAAGTTGAATTAAACAAAAACCATGTTACGATAAATACATATAAGAGTTGGATGAAAAATAACGGAAGCTCTACGTCAGTCACATGAGCTTAGGCTGTTGTGAAGTTGAAGAACGAAAGGTCAGCTGAACTGCTGCAATGAGTGGTAATGCTTGTATGATATTCAGTCAAATACTGCGGAGCCTTAAGGTACCGGTGATTAGTACAAGCGCCCTTGGACGCTATGCTATCCAACCAAATACAGACAGCAGAGGCTGCCAACTACTGTCGTTTCTTGAAACACCATCTTCGTCCAGCTTCAAGGAGAAGGCGACAGCAGTTTCTGAAAACGACTCAAATCATTATACACTGAGTAGCCAGTTGATTAGGCACACTCTCCTAATACTGTGTTGCGCCATCCCTAGCAGCTATAACAGCACGAATCGGCATGGATTCAGTTAGCCGCTGGAAGCATTGTTCCGTGATGTTTGTCCATGCGGATGCTTATTGGATGATGGTGGATCCATGCCTCGAGTACCCATTCCAACTCATCCCAAAGATGTTCGATTGGATTCACACCCGGGGACTGTGGTGGCCAGAGGAGTAAGTTGAATTCATTATCGTGCACCTGGAACCATTCCGTGACTATACGAGCCTTGTGACACGCAGCACTGTCCTGCTGGAAGTATCCTTCCGATGGGGGAAACACAGTAGCCATCAAAGGATGAACGTGGTCAGCAACAATGTTCAGGTAGCCCTGATCATTAAGGCGTTGCTGTACAGTTATCAGCGGACCAAGAATATGCTAGGAAAACATTCCCCAGACAATAATTTTTCAATTGAAAAATGGAAGGAAAAATTCTGCGACCTGGATTCGAACCAGGAACCTTGGTCGATGCCTCTACCAATTGGGCCCGCCTTCCACCGTGACAACTTGATTGTCTTTAAGACACCTTGTGACAGCATGGCTGTTCGGGTGTCTGCGATAGCCCAATTGGTAGAGGCATCGACCATGATAGTCGAGGTTCCTGGTTCGAATCCAGGTCGCAGAATTTTTCCTTCCATTTTTCAATCGAAAAATTATTACCTGTGTTTGGAGATTATCTCCAGTTTATAATTATTATTATTTACTCCCCAGACCATTACAGAGCCTCCACCAGCCTGAACAGTGGAAACCAAACAGGAGGGGGTCCATCGCTTCTTGCTGTTGTCTCCAAATTCTGCGTCGGCCATCTGCATGGTGCAATAGGAAATGGAATTCATCCGACTAGCAGACCTTCTTCCAGTCGTCGACGGTCCAGTGTTGGTGATGACGAGCAAATTGGAAACGTTTTTTGCGGCTTTGGGTGGAGATCAGGGGTACCCAGACGGGAGTTTTTTGACTCACTCTCGTACTTGTCGATTGATGTAGTGTCATCCCGGCTCCCCACGTCCTAAAACCGCTTATATGCCATGAAGGCCGTAAAAATGATGCTCAGTTTTTTTTTTTTCGACGAAGGACGCATACACCTCGACTGGCTAGAACGGGGTGAAACAGTGAACGCTGAACGGTACTGCAACACATTGCTGAAGTCGAAACGGGCTATCGAAAGCGCAGAGAGAAGCTCTTCAAATGGATAAGTGCTGCTCCAGGACAACGCTAAGCCACTTGTGGCGGCCAAGAAGTAGTGATGTGCGATACCAATGAAGCATCGATACTTCCGGTATCGAGTACTTTAATAAAATACTCGATACCAATATCGAGTACTCAATGAGAAAGTATCGATAGTATCGAGTAAAAATGAGTATTTATTTATATGGTAAAATGCATTTCTGAGAGGACGTCGAACCTATACTGGAGCACGTGGAGGCTAACATCACTCATTACAATTAGACCTCATTACTATTACTAGGAGGCTATCATCACGTGTCCGAGTCATTAGCTTTTTTTTTTTATTTCCTGTGCGCCTATAGAGCGAGGCGTGAGCTCGACAGCTCGACCTCGTTAGGAGAAATAAAAACAAATGCTTCGAAAGATACTTCCCTAATCAGTAGGCAACCACTGGAATAAAAGCGTTAAAATATTCAACAGATTCTGAATTAACGCTGAAAATCGAACATCTTCATTAGGTGACTCATAGTTTTTTTCAGTATCGAGTATCGATGTGCAAACTATCGATACTATCGATACTTGAGCCATATTACAATTTACGATACTTGAGTACTCGATACCGGCAAGTATCGATACTTTTTGGTATTGGTATCGGTATCGGCACAACACTACCAAGAAGACCCTCCACCTGCTGGAAACATTTCGATGGGAAGTCCTCAAACATCCTCCCCGACACCTCCCCATATGACTCCCATATTTTCGGCCCCTTAAAAAAATTACTGACAGGTCATCGGTTCACCTTCGACAAGGAAGTGCGAAACATTGTGGAAAGAGGATCCGTATGCAGGAGGAGGGTCATCGGTTCACCTTCATCATTCGCTTCTTACGCATCAATGGCAATTATGGGTAGGCGTGATGTTACATATTAACTGCGTCAAATATTCTGTATTAAAATATTCGTTAGATATAACCGAAGTCTCCTTTTCATTTGGGCACACCTTATATTTGTCTATTCAATTTTTATACAACATATTAAAAATAGTCTCCGTTATTTTCTGTCACGCTCTACATTGAAGAAATGGTACAGCAACGTTGCCTTTACGTTTTATCAAACCTCTATAAAACATTTTTAGAGTGTAAGGAAAACTTGGCTTGTTTACGGTTATTTTCGTGTATCAATTATAGGCCTAACTGTAGGTGTAAGGAAAATACAGTGTTCTGAAACCGAATGGATCATTTACAGTGTCCCTGCATTCAAAATCAAAACCTACTCCTCTACTCGAATCTTCTTCCAACCCATTCAAATCTACGACCATATCGCCTGGCATCCTAACTCAAATTCTCAATTACCACTTTCTTCCAAGGCCTTCCAAGAAGAAGTCTCCTTCGATCCGAATGTCCTTCCATCCTTAATAATAACAACTACATTCCTTTATCTTTTCATCTTATTTACGACCAGCCTCACTCTATGAACAATAAAAAATCAACGACTCCAAGGTTGACTCCAAACACAAACCTCTCAATCGTCCACAGTTGTTGAAACCAAATCCAAATTTTGCAAAAACAATTTTCCCAATTACAACTTATCCAATTAAAAATCAAAGACCCCTCCCCCCTCTTCTCAACTTCCTTTATCGTTATTTTTATTTTTTTATATATAAATTTTTAAAAAAAAGAAAAAAAAAAACTTTGTTCGTTACCCCTCCTTCCTGCGCAGGTAAGAAAATTTAATTTCCATGATGGACAAACGCAGCCTTCAAAGTTGATAGCAAATTGGGAAGTCATCTCGTAAACGGATTAGGAAGCGACAGTAACCAGACACCCGCCGACGAACACACACAAAAGGAAAAAAAAAAGAATAAAAATAATAATAAAAAAATAAAATACACTCGGATGGGTAAAGGAAAAAGGGGGGGGGTGGGGTTAAAGAAATTAGAAAGAGGCAAACCGGTTATTCAAAAAAAAAAAAAAAAAAATGGCACCCGATGATGAACAAACACCTTTGCTTGGAAACGCACCCTTCCATATTCTTTATTAAAAAGAAATAGTTTTTTTGGAAAAATACTATTCCAAAACTAGCGCTATCTCTCTCCATTATCTACGACTTTGAATATTACATTCAGCGCTCGACATAATAAAATGGAAATTAATAAAAAAAATTTTAGACAAAATATAAAAATTATTTTGAACTACAAAAGATTGTGGATAAAAAGCGTAATAAAAGAAATGAAAAAAAAAATAAAAAAAAAATATTTCAAATAAAATCTTCTCTTTCTTCCACCTTTCTTTGCATTTCCTCTCCATTCTTTAACCTTATTTTCAATGAATAAACACAGCTGAATCCATCTCATTTCATTCTCGATCTTCTCTTTTCTGTAGCTATTGAGTGAAATGGAGCGCAAAGAGAATCTCTCGAGGTGAATAATAATGATGGCCACTGTGTAATAACTATGATAACACAACAAGTGTGAATTGCCCTTGACTGAGTGAACTCGAAATGAATTGTCATTTAGGGGAAAACAATAATAATAATAATGATAATAATAATAATGATTTTGTTTCATTATGAATAAATTTAACAAGGACTGCAACAGGTGGTACGCTTTACGGCGAGAAATCCCTAGCAGCGGCGAGATTCAACGTGAGCCAAATTACGCATATATAATTCATAAAATCGATATAAATATCATCCATCTATTTGAAATTCAATAACTGGACGAAAATTATAAATTTTAACATTTTACACAGCTCCTTTCTAAAACAGACTCACGATATGAAAATCGACACTATTTCGTCTTAATTTTGATCTTAAATTAATAATATTTTGATAAAAATTTATAAAATATCATATAGATATAAAAAATTTTTAAAATTGCAGATGATTTTAACTTGAAATCAAAACGAGATAGATTAATAAATTGCTTCCTATAATTTCACGAGCTAAAAAAATAACAATAAATTTATGAATGATGATGAAATTCACTTTTTCAAGTATACAACAGTTAAATTTTGGAGTCTTGATGCTCTTGGTCTTTGGTGATGTCTAAATTTGATGTGGAATTTGTAAGTTAATTGGAAAATAACCTCAAGCAGTTATTTTCATTTTCCAACAACTATTCGAAAATTTCAATTCAAAATTCAAACTCAAGGAGTTCAAACTTCAGGAAAGGTATTTTTATATAACTTACAAATTCCACATCAAATTTGGACAACGTCAGAGACCAGAACATCAGGACTCCAAAATTTAACTGCTGTAGACATGAAAAAGTGAATTTCCTCATTATTCATTAGTTATTATTATTTATTTTAAGTTTTACCTGATGAAATTATAGGAAGTAATTAATTTACCGTAATCTATCTCATTTTGAATTAAAGTAGAACTTACAAAAATTCTTCCATATGTGAAGTTGGTGGATTTTTATTTCTTTATTTATTTAAATATATTGAGGTGTAAATCAATTTAAATACTTTATCCAATTTAGCAATACTGTAATATCCACCCTATTCTAACCAAAATAGAAAAATCGTTACTGAACGTGTATAGCATTTTTTTTACAAGTCCATTAGATACTGGGTGATGACAAAAGTAACGTGCTGATTATGATTAGTACTCGTTGAAGCGTACACATTATGTTTCCATTTTCGTGATTTATCTTAAGATGGTTGATTCAGCCTCATGGAAATGATTTATAGTGTGAAATTTTACGAGGAAAATCTGTGATGGCACCATTTTTTGTGTTCTATTGAATGCTCACGTTGTTAGACGATGGCTCTGGATCGAAGTTCCCACTGCAACAATGTTCGTTGCAGAACGGTGAAGTTAACTAAGTCCCATTCTCCTTTAAGTTTTTATAAGCTTTCGACTGTTCTCGGTCGGCGGTTTCCAAGAGCACGTTTCAGGATTCCTTAGGCACAAGAGTTCATCGGGGAATTTCTCAGGTAAGGCACTAAACGGTATGTATGCTTCGAATTCCAGTTTCTTCCGCCATCCTCGTCATGAAAGCCACTGTAGTAGAACGAGAAGTGTGGCTGGAGGCTTTGTCCTGGTAGATCCAAATACAGAGCAGGAATTTCCTGTGTATACAGAGTGTTGCAAAAATATACAGCACAGTACTGCTGGGTAGCTATCCCGTCACTATAAAATGATAATTAGGACATTTTATTTTGTTAACCCATTTACGCCGGAAATTGGTAAAAATGGAAATTGAGACTTCACATCTTAAATTCTGTAGCATGTAAAGACGTAAAAAATAATTTACAAAGACATGAAAAAAATTCCATCTATAATTTTAAATAAAATCTAAGTTTGGAATCGCTAGGCAACGAGCCAGGAACTGACGTCACTACTTAGTTTTCTTGTAAGTTTTTTAATTTAATTTTTATTTTTAAGTTATCATGGAGCATGTTTAATTTTTAAGTATCATGAAATAATTGGCTATTTATTGGATTGCATTTTCATTTCCACGAAATTTTTATTGTGAACTGTTCGGATTTTTCGGACCTTAATTTCAAAATTCAAAATTTTTCATCGTTATCATTTCATATTGCCACCTTTTAAACAAGTGCCGAGTCAACAATGAAGTGAAAATTATTGCCAGGACAGTGGACTTGATATTACTTGGACTGTTAGAAGCTTTGTTATTTAGTAATCCCCTTTTAAATTTTATTAGTTTTAAGTCCCTTTTTAATTATATTCTTGTAATTTTTTTATGTCTTTGTAAATTATTTTTTATGTTTTTACATGTTACAGAATGTAAATTTAAGATTTAAAGTCTCAATTTCCATTTTTAACAATTCCGGCGTAAATGGGTTAACAAAATAAAATTTCCCAATTATTTTATGAAGCGGCCCCTGAAGCGAGAGGATAGGCTACCCAGCACTACTGTCCTGTATATTTTCGCAACACCCTGTACATGTACAATGGTTCTAGAACTTTACTCTGCTTATATGTCAAGTTAAAATTTGCACTTTTTCGAATATAAGCAGGACAGCGAGAAAGTGAACTTGTAGTGCGCACTATCGCGAACGGAGGTGATAGAGCCGTTTTTCTTTGCTGATAAAAACAGTGAACAGCATAAATTACCTGGACATACTGGAAAATCGTCCGACCATATCATCCGTCATCCAGGAGATGCTCAATAACACTTGGAGAGAGAGAGAGAGAGAGAGAGAGAGAGAGATCCGAGTACCGCCTAGATATTTTACGGGTATACAGTATACAGG
Source organism: Rhysida immarginata (assembly GCA_023313115.1). Classification (NCBI taxonomy): domain Eukaryota; kingdom Metazoa; phylum Arthropoda; class Chilopoda; order Scolopendromorpha; family Scolopendridae; genus Rhysida; species Rhysida immarginata. Next base: position 108,062 of record JAHWFO010117782.1, on the reverse strand, counting down.
GCAAGTCAAAATGATGGACCCGATTTCAGAAGTTTACATTGTGAAATCTAATGAACATACGGTATTGTGAGACATGTGGTACGAAAGGTAAACGTTCAAAGTTTACCTCACACACATCACATCACATCATAAGTAAGACATGTGAGCGCCTTGCCTAACCCGACACACATCAAGCCGATAGTCTATCGCCTGCCAAACCTTTCGTAGCATGTCGCGGTCAATATCAGCAATGGCTGCAGTGAAAACACTGCGTGGAAACTAAGCTGTGAAAGCGTTTTCACTGCAGCCATTGCTGATGATATTGATCGCAACATGCTACGAAAGGTTTGGCAGGAGATAGACCATTCGGCTTGATGTATGTCGGATTACGCAAGGCGCTCACTTAGAACACCTGTTAGGTGATGTGATATGATGTTTGAAGTAAACTTTGAACGTTTACCTTTCGTAACACATGTCTCACAATACCATATGTTCATCAGTTCTGTATCAGATCTGCCCTGTATCGTATCGAGGTGGACTGATTCGTGGTGACATGATTATAAATGGAAAAAAAAAACCTTTGAGAGTTTCCGCTTTCATTATTGCAAACTGCATAGAAAGAGCTTTTTCTAATTATAACATTATGAAAGTTTCTTATGGTACCAATAATATATGCTCACCATGTAAATGTTTATAGTAATTATACGTATTAAAATGTTCTTTCAATTTATTCTAATTTAACGAAATCCCTGCGAAAGATAAAGCCCATAAAAAAGAAAAAGAAAAAAAGAACGTATTATAAGATCATCAACATACGCAATAAAAAAATAAATTGATAAACTGTAGGTAACGCTTCAATAATTTGGTAAATCTGGTGTTGAAAAGGAAAAGAACGCTACCGCTCCGGAGTCTGCTCTACCATTTAGGCTATCAAGTGCAGCATTTCTGTTCAGTATCGAGGTAGCTCAATTAGTCAATTAGAGCAGCGTCAGCGATAGTCGTGTTCCCTGTTTCGAGTCGAAATCGCGGAATTTTCCTTACCTTTTCTACACCAGACTAACCAAACTATGTAATAAATCAAAGAGCAAAGCTTTTTCAATGGCCCCTAGAACACGGCATACGAGAAATCAGAGCACATTCAAATCTGACGAAGAGGTGCGCACCCATTTCGAAAGAGTACTACTTAATTCCTAATAAATACCGCCACCGAAAAAATTAATAATTATTTCTTCCCCGCTAATGGTCCTCTCGTCGTCCTCCCCGAGATAAGGAGACTTCCTTTTATTTATCATTTCCTGCCCATTAAGCATAATATTCCGCCCCCGAACACACACACACTCGCTGCTACTTCCATGTAATTAACCCAAAAAGTTCGATTCCACGCACTCACCACTCTACAAGAGAACCATGAGACACAGATTAGGAGGAGGAAAGAGAGAAAGAAAAAAAAATCAAAAGCGGAAGTGGTTATTGCGCATCCTCTCTGTTGCCCTCTCTCCATTCGATTTCCGGCTGTGTGTGTGTGTGCGTGTGTGTGTGTGTAGTGGGGATGGGGGGGGGGGGGGGGGGGGCGGATGCGTTCAGTGGGGGTAAGGAGGCCTTAATCTGATTGTGAACGGGGCCGCTTAACTTGTCATGCGACACACAATTCCACCGGGAAATCAAAATTAACGATTGGTCCCGCGAAATTTCACTCCCGATTCGTCGTCTCCATTTTATTTTATTTAAAAAAATATTAAAAATAAATAAATAAATAAATAAAACTCTAAATTCCTCTTTTCTTTCCCTCTTCCTCTTGTTGAAGCCGGGTATCGAATCACGGGAATCACGTGACCTCACCGACAAGAACCTGTCTCATAGTAACAAATGCATCATAGAGCGCAAATCGATTGAACGCCAAGGAGATGACGACGATGATGATGTACACGACGACGACAATGATGATGTACAGATACATAGGTAAAAAGACAGGAAGAGAAGACGCGCGTCTTAAAGACAGAGCCAACACGCATGCGCAAAAAACATACGTTATAAGTCGGCCTATTGAAAAAACCAAATCCATCTATGAGATACCAAAGCTAGAATCCATAGTCCACAAAAACGACCACGTGACCTATTTCGAATAGTCTATAGTCTACTTCTTTCCATTTACGGGGGGGGGGGCGGGGAGAGAAAACGGGGCCTGAATCTGACACCCCCCTTTCTTTCCCAGAATCCTCTTTTGTCGCTCGTGTTTCCACTCACTACTGTCTCTGACACTGGGAATGCCAACCCTTAATCATCACTAATTACACCATTTTTCACGTTAGCCCTAATTACTGGTGTATCGAAGAAGAAGGAGAGAGAAAGAGCAGGGAGGTGAAAAAGTAGGATCGAATTCCCATTGGACAGACACATGAGACAAAAGTCCCTTTCTCTCTTCTTTCTTTCTTTCTTACTTACTTACCCCTACCCCCAAACGCTCATGAACTCAGTACCCAAACGCCGTTTCTCCAAATAACGCAGAACTCCTGACTTCAATAAACTATTGTGAATGAATTAGAAAAAAGTAACGTGAAATCGGAAGCCTTTAAGCTGGAACCCCATAAGCACCTTCTCCTAATCCTGCACCTTCTTTGTAATGAACTTACGGGGGCCAGCTAAACAATCGGTATACAAGCGTTATCAATTTTAACTATCGTAACACATGCACTATTCTCTATCGAAACCATTTGTCGCAAGCATGTCTCGAGCATTTGGAAAGGAGTCTCTGAAAGTCTCTGAGAGACGACGCCCGCAATGGGTGTTCTCCTGATGTAATAGTCATTCCGGAAAACATTCGCTGTGTATCACTTATCAGCAAAGGAGGAGCCCTCCACATCGGATACACAGTAGTAACACTAGTATGCAAGTTCGTCTTCAACGAACGAAACGATGTGCGAGATGGATCTCCCGTGTCGACTCAGAGTAAATAAGAGGAAAGAATCAAGAGGTGCAAAAATTTCAGAGCAAAAATTCGAAAAGGCGAATCATACTCAGTTTATAGAGTCCTAATTGATGAAGAAACATGGCTTTATCATTATAACATCCTGAGACTAAAGAAAAGTCAAATGAGTGGATCGATAAAGGAGACCCTCTGCCGAAGAAACCGAAAACAGTTCGAAGCCTTGGAAACGTTATGGCTGCTAGCTTCTTCTCTCGCACTAGTTCTGTGGCAACCATTCCCCTGCAAACTGCTCAAACTGCCACTGCAGAAGGGCGTGTTCCACAAGTACTGCTGCAAAACTAGCGACAAAAGCACCCAAGAAATGGACTGCCACGATGACAAATTCTGAGATATTGCGGATATATGACTCTGCAACTTTTTCGTATTTCCCGCGTGAAAAATGAGCTTCCTGGGGTTCTATTTTCTTGCGATGAGGATGTCGTCGCCGCATACAAGGAAGTCATTTCGGGGGTCTCCGAAGTCGAGTGGAAACAAGCCTTTTCTGATTGGTTTAAACGAACGAAGCTGTGCATAGCTTCCAATCAAGAGTACTTTGAAAAAGATTCAGAAAAAAAGTTTGTTGTAAACTTCTTATGTTGTTCGTTGCACCAAATTTCTGTAGCGCCCTTTGTATTTCACAAAAACCGAAATAACAATAAAAGGTCCGAAAATTTCCAAAATGCTCACTAGAGGAACTGTTATTCAAAATGGCAGCATCATGAAGGCTTCATCAGAGAAGACTGATCTATATAGTAGGCTGTGGTTCTAGAATACGCAAAAACCTGATCGGTAACCATTGCTCAGAGACATTTCCGGACCAAATTTGCGAAACAAGCATCTTAACGTCACAACATCGCAAAGTGGGTGAAATAAACATCACAGCGTGTTAGGGCCTTTCTTCTCCGTCGAGTTCACCTCACTCGATATGCTGTCCGACTGGTTGTTACCGTAGTCGGAAGAAGAGGTCCCGACTTCATATTGCAGTAAGACGGTGCCCCGCACCATTGCCATAAAGAACGTCCGCGGTTACTTCGACCGGTATCTTCCAGAACACTGAATTGGCCATGCTGGATCGAATGATGTTGCTGCCTCCCGGGTGACCCTTTCGATCTAACTCCTTATTTTTTTCCTTTTTTAGGTATGTGAAGGACCAGGCGTTCGTTCCACCACTTCCACAGGACTTGCAGCAGTTAAAGCAGCAGATAACTTAGACTGGCATGGATGTAGCAAGAACTGGACTATTGTCTAGACAAGAGATTCTCAACTTTAACAGCCGCATACCATTATAGAAAACAACTAGAAAACAAGTAACAAAAGGTTGCCAACGACCCTTTGGGCCTTTTGGAAGTCACCCCCGTTCAAGTACCACCAGTTCACCGTTAACCATGGTTGCGAAATCTTTCAAGGGGTTCACCAAAAATTTTCCGTAATAGCGGATTTCGAAGTTATTTATTTATTATAAAATTAAGAAACTACAAAAAACACACACATCAGTTATTTCTCAAAGAACTCTCCTTGCTTCTCTACACATTTTTTCCAGCGTTCTGGGAGTATCTGGATACCGGTTTTGTAAAAATCTTCAGGCTGATGTCGAAACCACGTCAGGATAGCATTTTTCACTTCCTCACTGGAGCAGAACCTCTGCCCTCCAAGAACATTTACAATGGTCCAAAAAGGTGATACTCGCAGGGGGAGATATGCGGGCTGTATAGAGGATATAGTAAGATGTTCCATTTGAGTTCCATCACTGTGTCCATATGGTTTGACTGTATGTGGTCTAGCATTGTCTTGCAGAAAACAAACACCACTGGTAAGGAGTCCTGGTCGCTTTTTCCTTAGTGCCGGCTTTAGGGACGTCCTCAAAATGTCACAGTAGTAGGGTGCATTTATGGTTCGACTTTCTTCCAGAAAATCGACATGGATGCTACCATTAAGATCTCAGAATATAGTCGCTATCACTTTCGTTTCCAACGGTGTCCTCTTGAATTTCTTGGATCGTGGTGAGTCAGTTTGTCGGCACTCCATGCTCGCACGCTTGCTTTCAGGAATATGGTGATGAATCCATATCTCGTCGGTGGTCACAGCACGCCTTAGGAAGCTGTCATCTTCCCTGTCCTATCGCTGCAGCAGCATGGAACAGATTTCCACCCGGGTGATTTTGTGATCTTCGGAGAGTTGCTTAGAGACCCATCCGGCACAGATCTTGTTGAATTTCAGCTCATCGTGGATGATGGTCTTCACACTGCCAGTGCTAATGTTCAGTATTGAAGCCAATTCTCGGACATGAATCCGCCTGTTGTCCCTTATCAGCTCATTTGTTCGTGCGATGATGCCATCATTGACAGCAGTCGCTGGCACCCAGCAAAGACGGATAATCGAGACAAACATGATTCGGTGAACTGTCTTTGAAGTCTCTGATGAAGTCCAGATCAAATTTACAAAAAATTTGAACGCCCCTCGTAAATTTGTAAGTCAGGGGTTCGCCAACTCAGATCTTTGTGAAAGGGGTTTGCGAGTAGAAAAACTTTGGGAACCAATGGTCTAGACGTCTGCGCATCACAAACATAGAACATAACACTATAAGATATCACTGCTCATTTTGTTGTTCGGCCTGTTGTTAATTGCTACCAATTACTATTAGGACCTGTTGTATTCAATAGCATAATTGGTATTTAGAAGTTTTTGGTACATGGTTATGTCATTATTCTTTAATGAATTATTATTATTATTATTAAGACATTTAAAAAAATCGAAAGTAAACTCTTAAAAAAATTCTTGGAACGCCCCCCCCCCCAAAAAAAAACCTTCAAACCACGAGGTGAACGCAATCAATCTTCTTATGGGCCAATTATAAATAATCGTTTTGCTTCGTTTGACTTCTGCGAATTGAGTTTACCCAGGTGACTTTAAGAACAAGAAAGAAGGTGGGGATTTAAAAAAAAAGGAACAAAAACCCTCCCAACTTCCAATTTTTTTCCTTATCCCCGCCATCTTTCAAAATCCCTTCTGCTTCATTATACATCTTTCTAATTAAGAAACAAATAGAAACAAGAAGGATTTACCCCCACCTCCCGGGTCTCTCTCTCTCTCTCTATCCTCCATTCTTTATTCCCCTTTTTCAGTGTGAAAGCCCCATCTTATCAGAAACGGGTTGTGGGGGATAATGAAAAAGGGAGTCACGTGACGGAACCCTCAACTCACTCGTCTCCATTGCTCTTCTTCGATCTGCCACCCACCTGTTTGCTTGTTCATGGCAAGATAACCAAAATCATCTTGCACGTGGTCCAAAAACATTATCAAAAAACCATTATGACGTCATCAAATCAACTTCAATTCTATTCATCAATAAAAATGCTTTGCAAATGCTTATCCAAAGGCGCTTTCAACAACTCCAGAACATAATGGAAACCTACAGTCCTCATTTAGCTGAACACGAAAAATATAGGGTGGGCCAAAAGGGGTGGAGCTAATAATTTCGACCCTAAACGTTATGGATGGAGCTAATAATTTCGACTGGGGATACTATTAAGGGGTGGCGGGGAAAACTTTTAGTCATGTGAACATGATGTCCGCCATCTTGGAAGAAGGCCATCTTGAATGCAAATTTTCAATTGGGAAGGGGGTCATATGATATATGAAATGCATATGGAATTTCCTGACAAACACAATGATGTTGTTATTTTTTACCTATCTTTACTCATTCTTGAGTTAATTTAGTTTTTTTTTGGTCACAATTGCTGTTCCCAAATTAACAAAATTTCACGAATGTCATGTCCTATAGGATTTGTTCATGTTTGCCGTTTCTGATTGTCAAATCTAACCTGAAGCCCCATTCACGTTGAACGTTCAGGAGCACATTGGAGTTAACACTCTGGCAAGCCTGTGCGATTCGATGTTTGTATGCTAAAAAACTCCGAAATGTGCGGATTCCAACTTTCGTGCACACTTTTTGCCAAAGTTCGCTGGTTCTATATCTTCTCTGCATACATAAGAGCCTCCGAGTGAGCCCAAAGATAAAAAGCCATTGAGGTCAAGTCCGCGGATCTAGGGGGCCCACTCCACTGGTCCACGTCGGCCAATCCAACGATTGGGAAATTGGTAGGGAAAACAATGATGGCTCCTAGCTTAACAGTACTGGTTCGGTCGTCTTTTTTATTATGCCACGTGACGTCAATCACCGTCATATTACGGCCGCTAAATGGCGGTACCACTATGTAAGGAAACTGTTGCTTTACTCGTGTCTGGTAAAACATCACCTAAGTTTGAGAGGAACTTCGTTCCAAGTAGGAACGATGAAATATCAAAGTTTTGCTAAGAGTTCTAGAGCTTGAGCTCTCTTAGTTCATTATCACATTAGGGTTCGTTTCATGAAAAAACTAAATGCCCCTTTGTACAACTACCATTTTCCTAACAACGGTCAGAAAAGAAAACAATTCCTCCCTAGCCACTCCAGTCCATAATCCCCACCCACAAAAAAGAGAGAGCGTGGAAGCAGGGGTACTTTTTTTAAGAGTCCAAAAATTCGCCTTTCAAAAGCGGTTATCGATCAATATTGTTTGTGATTCAACAAAAGAGCCAGAAAAAATTAAATTGCTAAGCAGCTTTTTAAAAAAATTTTTTAATCCTTAATTAAAAGGTTCATATAAAATCTCTGTTAATTATAAAATCACAATACCCCCCCACAATTTTTTGTTAGTTCCTGGAAGAGGGGGTGGTGAAGTAGTGACGACCTTATTTAAAAATTAAATAACATTCATTACGGGAGCCAGGTTATTACGCAAATAAGTCACCTTTAATCATTCTTAAAATTCATCATCAAATTTACTTTCTAAAACATAAAAGCATAAATAAGCCTAATCCTCTAGATTCGGGGGGGGGGGGGGGTCATTCGAGCCTCGTGACATAGAGCAAGCAACAAAACCCGCAGAATGCAAGATGATGACGATTCATAGAAGAATCACAAAAGGACAACCAACGAATAAAACCCAAATCCGAGCATCAACAGGTGGTTAGTGAAGAAGAATAAGACATCCTCCCAACGATACATAGATGGATCCCTTTCAAAAGAGGAATTCGAGACCTTTCTTTCAATGTTTTCAACTTTCGACGCTTCGTGCACAAACATTTTCCAATGAGAAATTCCTGGAAAGACGGGCTGCGCAGTTTCCTATATGCCTATTTATAGAAAGCGGTCGATGAAAATCATTTCTCAGGTGCTCACTCACTATCGGCGGAAATGCAACTATCTCAGGATGCACAGAGCTTAAAAGTAAAAATTAAATTAAAAAAAAAAAACACGTGACTATCGTTTAAATCGTCCGCCTTAAGACGACTTTTTGACACTATAGAGTGGAACTTTAAAATATCCTCTACTACACTGGCCATTGCATTAGAAAATTTCATTTCTTCAATGCAATCCCCCCCCCCATTTTCATCACCTTCTGCAATCTTGTTTGTGGAAGACGTCGTACACCATCAGCGCGTCCATCTCTGTTAACTTTCCGAGGTGACCGCCCTATTACATGAATAATGGCGAGTTTGTTTTTTTAATTTTGCTAATATGGTTCCCTTTAATTGGTTGACGCTTTCATTTTGGCGAAGGGATCGTCATCTCATGACCCATAAGAGGAGTGATATAACGGATGTTCCAGAAGTTCCCATCGCCAGCGGCTCAGAAGATCCATCACAACAAAAAGAAAGTGCCGTCGCTTTCTCCTTAAAGCTGGACAAAGTAAGAAACGACAGTAACAGGCATATAAAACTACCACTTTGTATTTCCTTAGACTTTCCGCACGAGGGCGCCAACTCCTTTAAGTTGTGCTTCGTTTGTCATCACGATAAGGGGAATAGCATGCTTCACGGCGTGGTAGCATCATTTCATTCCGATATTTTTATTTCTTTGAATTTTTTCGTAACAAGATTTAAACTAATATTATTTTATATTATTAGACTGTTCTGTTTAAATATTAATGAAATAAAATTTTTTGTTGACAGACGAAACCCGCATTGAGTTTTCATTCTCGGCGGCCGAGTTTAGGCGTAGTTCCTGTCGCTCTCGAGACTAGCGAATTGAGAGTTCGAATCCCGTTGAAACTATAGAAGACCAAGCAGAGCCTCAGTAGGTTGATTCCATGCTAGGTTAGCTTTCAAATAGACATAATAGTTATTTAATATCCTCGACAGCGAAAAGGTAAAAGAGACATAAAAAAAAAGATGAGATGAGATGAAGTGCCGTTGAATTGATCCTGAGCTTCATGATTTGTAATCAAATAAATAAAAGCAAGAAAACACTAATCCACACACAGATTTTTTTTAATGACCCAGATATACATTTCCGAGGCTAAGCTCCCCTTCAAGAGAAGACCTCGAATAATTTCAAATAAATCAGTAGAAAAATCAAGTTTTTCCCATAGAATATGATCCGCTAAAGAAGAAATACCCAATTTTATATTTTTTTTTAATTTGAAATTATTCATACTTCTAAAGATGTTAAATTGTTATATTTTTAGAGTCGATGGAGACTGTAAAAAACAAAGCAACCAATCAACTCCTGAACAGCGATGATGGTCCTATGCCAGTTACGGATTGGCTACCCTTAGCTAAATTCATTTTTAAGTAACTCATCTCTTGTATCCGGCGTGGTCTCTTTAATTTGATGGGAAGCGGGGTCAGATTTGAAATTGCCATTAATTTCATCGGATTAGTTGCTGCTAGCGAATCGTAGTAATTTATTTTATATATCTTGATATTCTGTATACTACACCAGATAAGTTTTATAGATTTTAATTAAATTCTTCTACAAGTCAAAATCAAGAGTTTGTCACCACCTGGAAAGAACATCATCAGAGTTTGTATCTGTGCGTGATTCATCTGCAATGTCTACAACGTTTGATTGTCATCTTTAATCTTTAATAGCATTCCAAAGGAATTACAAGTCAAACTTTATAAAAAATAGTTACAAAGAATTAAAAACCACAGAAAATAATTTAAAAAAAATTGACAATGCACAGAACTAAAAACAAAATTTCAAGTGGAAAAAAACTCCACCTACTTAAAACTAAAGCTCGTTTCCCTGATTTAATATGACATACTCTGTGATTATTGATCTAAACTTTGTACAAACAGTAATGCCTTGACGAGATGTAAATATTATTGTATGTCAGACCTTGCGGGGCTCATTCCATAAACAAATAGAATTATTTCTAAGAAATGGATATCACGAGTGGAATATTAATTGTCTCATCGATCTATAATCGCTACCAATAATCAGCCATTTTCCAATAAAAGCTGACGGGTGACCTTTTAAAAATAGTGCGTTGACTAGTTTCAACAAGAATATAACTCGTAAAACGATTTTCAAATATGCTGAAAAGAAGAATATAAATATTTGTAGTTTAATATTACAGTCATATTTTATATACAATAATGGCGAAAACTGCATGTCAATTTACGTATTCGATTGCAGCGTTCACACGAATCTTTCCAAACACGCGCGAAATGAGAAATGAAATCCTCGCACGTCTTGGAATGTTTTAAACTACTTCGCCTATGTTCTTTCCACCGCTAGAGCTATTCATCCCTTCTTAATCATTGTTGCAAAGCATTGTCGGGAAAAATCTTTAAAGCATTCCAAGGAGCTTTACCTGTGACGCAGATGTGATTTTAAATTTCAATATTTCACTTTTTCTTGCAGTTGGTTTAAATAAACAACAGAAATACCTTTGATTCTATCCACACTCACATCATTTTTAAATATAGGCCTAACTTTAATTAGACATTTTTAACAATAGGCCTAACATTATATGGTCATTTTAACTATAGGCCTAACATTAATTAGCCATTTTTAACAATAGGCCTAACATTAATGAGCCATTTTTAACAACAATAGGCCTAACAGCACTGAATTTTAAAACGAAATGAGAACGTGCATCGACATAGCTTCATAACGGGCACGTCCTCCAAGCTGCCATCAACAATGCTTAAGTGATAAACAAAAAGTAACACTCTATTCACTTATGATTCGTCGGTAGAAATCGATTGATATATTACATGCCCTAAGTGCACGTGTCTTAAGGGGCCCACGAGAGCTCATCCTGATACATCGCAGTTGAGTTCTTCCATTTTCACGTTTCCGCGCTGGGGCAACACCACCTCTACTCAAAGCCTGAGCGCGAAAACGTTATACAATAGTCGCGTTCACAACCTCTGAACTTTTCTCGCTTTTCTCACTTTTCTTGCTTAAGTCACTTTCATTGACGTCATTTTCAGGAACGCGAAGTCTCAAAAGTCACTTTTCTGAAAGCGTGTGATAGTGTTGTGCCGATACCGATACCAATACGAAAAAGTATCGATACTTGCCGGTATCGAGTACTCAGGTATCGTATATTGTACTATGGGCCAAGTATCGATAATTTGCATGTCGATACTCGATACTGAAAAAACCTATGAAGCACCTAATGAAGATGTGCGATTTTCAGAATCTGTTGAATATATTAACGCTTTTATTCCAGTGGCTGCTTACTGATTGGGTATCTTTCGAAGCGTTTATTTTTATTTCTCCTAACGAAGTCGAGCTCACGCCTCGCTCTATGGGCGCACGGGAAATAAAAAAAAAAAAGCTAGTGATTCGGACACGTGATGATAGCTTCCTAGTAATAGTAATTAGCTCTAATAGTAATGAGTGATGTTAGCCTCCACGTGCTCCAGTATCGGTTCGACGTCCTCTCAAAAATGCATTTTACCATTTAAATAAATACTCATTTTTACTCGATAATATCGACACTTTCTCATTGAATACTCGATATTGGTATCGAGTATTTTATTTGATTCATTGGTATCGCACATCACTAGCGAGTGAGTACCCACTTTCCCCTCTGCTTTTCTTACTTTTCTGGCTTTACAGCAACTAACTTCCGGTTTAGTGGTAGCCATATTGAATCGCCGCTTCGCTCGTTTCGATGATTGTCCACCGATAAAACTTGTAATTTAAAAGCGTAAGTAACGTATTTAACGTTGCAAATTTTGTTGGTTATAAATTAAGGAATAATAAAACCATGGAGGACAATCAATAAGTCAATTACTATTTTTCAAACAATTTCAATATGTTCATCATGCTATTTATGGCTGACGCAATTTTACATGCAAAAGTAACAAAAGCAGCGAAAGTGATCTTTTTACTTCCGGTTTCATTCACAATGGCTAAGGTCAAAAACTCTCACCGGTGAGAAGAGTTAGCGCTTGGTCGGTCAGAAATCCCAGTGAGAAATTTGTGACGTCATTTTAACGCGGTCAGAAACGCCAGTTAGTGCTGCTATGCCTAACCGGTTAGTCTCACCGTCCTCACCGAGAAAAAGACTAGACGGTTAGCCCAGTGAGAAATTACGTCATCATTCTCTCACCGGTGAGGGTTTTTGACCTTAGCCAATGCATGACGTTTTCGCGCTCAGGCTTTAAGTAGAGGTGGTGTTGGCTGGGGCCCGTTATATCGTTCGCCCGGGTTTGGCTAAGATGACATAAGCAACGCTCTTGCGGGAGTTTTTGACAAAGTTCAAAATGAATTTATATTACCGCAAGTGACCTTTAAATTATGATTTCTTTGATTTAAAAATGAAAGTTAAAAAAAGATTAAAATTGAGATTTAGTATCAGTAAAGTATTCAAAAACTATATGAAATCAACTTCGGTTTGGTGTCACTTGCCCTTTAAGGTAGGTATATGATAAATTTTACATACGTGCAGAATTGATGTAAATTTATTTAAGCTAAAAGCCGCAATATCCAACGGTTTTAGAATAACTTTATTGAACTAAACGAACATGTGCATCTAATTAACTTTTAAATTTGAAATTCTCCTAAGATGGAAATTATAAACCTTTCAAGGACATTTGGAAATACCTGTGTAAAAACAAATTGTTGAAAATACAAGTAGAGCACGTCCACTTTCAATAAATTTTAGGACAAGAGAAGTTATGTTTTTGAGACCCAGTAATAAGCATCACAATGAAAATCACGATTCCTCATTTTTTTTAATAATGTAATACTTAAGTTAAATTTAACTCTAAATCATTAAGAATGTCAATTATGTGACTTGGTCTAATTATATTTTCAGTAATTCAAATACATAATTCTACTTTTTCTCCATTAATAACAAAAGTAGTATTTTTATGCATGTGACAAATACAGCTGTCATGATTTTTTTGTCAGCTGTCTATCCCGACGTGGAATTGCATTTTGCCATTTTTTAAAAATAATATTTCATATTTAGCGGGGGACAGAACAAATGATATTGTATGTGATGCTGACTTGCATAGCCAAACTTGTAACAAGACATCCTCTGAAATTTCAGATAATTGTTTTTAGATTAATTAATTTTTTTCTGTTATAAAAATTGACTTTGATATAAATTTTCGTACATTTATTTTTTGTGTCTATGATCTTGATTGTAATATTTATCTTATAATTTAGAGCACACAATACAATTACAAAAATGATTTTCCTGCCTTGCATAACGCATAAGCATAAAACTACATTGTGCTCAAACCACGAAGTCACAAATTGACTGCTGCGCCGCATTTCCTGTAAAAATTTTACACACAGACTGGAAATAAATATTTATACAGGATGTTTCAAAAGGTATAATCCAAACTACACACACAGAGATAGGAGGCATGAAGATGAACAGATTCTGTTAATACATGAGGAGTCGGAACTCAACAATTGCCAAGGTAACGTTAGTAATCAGTAATCACAGTGCACATGAAAACACATGGGTAAGTATGCGCTGTGCACACGTTTATTATGGAACTGCGAATCCATCCACTGAAGCTTTACAAAAGATGCTGAAAATATGAGCCAGCCATGGCCTCACATGCATGGTATCGGCGCAACATGGACTCTCGTATGTGACCAAAGATTCCGAGCATTTCTCTGATGTGTTCTGAGACAACTGCGATGCGAGCTGCCAGATCTTCAATGCTTGTCACAGGTGTTCGGTACACAACTGATTTCATGTAGCCCCAAAAAAGAAATCCTTGCCAAAGAACTGCAACCTGTTTGTGTTGTGCCATCATTTGCATGCTTTATCACTTTGGTTGAGTTCCGACCCTTCATGTATTAACAGAACCCGTTCACCTTCCTGCCTCCTACCTGTGTGTAAAGCTTTGATTATACATTTTGAAACACCCTGTATAATACAATATTTACTTCATGGAGAATGTATTATAATGGGCGAGAAGTCTTAGTAATGTAATTATTTATAATAAAAAAATGTATTTCAAATGAAGGGTTGATCCCATTTTGGTAGAGTTCCACCACTTGTAATTCTATGCGCTATGCTTGTACTTTAAGGCTCCGCAGTTAGGGCAGTCTTTAAGGTTCCTGGGGTCCCCGGGGTCACTTCTACAACTGAGGAAACAGGGCCCCTCGGACTCGGGGGCCCCTGGGCATGCGCCCGGGTGCGCCCATGCGGAAAGACGGCACTGTCCGCAGTACAAGATTGAAGAGCGTACAACCGTTACCACTCAACTACATTAACTCATCTGACCTTTCGTTTTCAACTCCACAGCATCCCAAAGTCAAGAGACTCACGTGCTGCCATTATTTTTTATCAAGCCTTGTATATAAGCCTCAACGCTTCTAAATACAGGGTATCGTATTTTACTGGACTGACGTTTGTTAAAATGGAATAGCAAGTAATCGGTGAGAGTTCCTATTCTTGTAGGAGATTATTTCTTTGAGGTGAAGAATTTGTTTTGGTACGTTTCCTTGTGTTTTGCGGACCGATCTTTTCAGACGCGCATCATGGCATTCTTAACAGTCTGCACGTTTGGTACCGTGGACGTTCAACCATGCCGGTCAACTAATCCACAACATTACCGATTCGTATAAATTTCTCGTACAACTGTTTGACTCTATTCGGACCGATCTGGCCATATGAACTAAACTCCTGTAAGAATAACTTTAATAACTCTCGTCATTTGCTTGCTATTCCACTTTACGTAAAGTCAAACCTTTTTAGGACACCCTGCGTACAGTACACCACAATTTCCCGCGAAAACCTTCTCTTAAAGCCTACAAACGCTTTCCTGTGCGTGGATCTTCTTTTTTCCTCACCTGGAAGCAGAAGGAGGAAGAAGAAGAAGGAATAGGAGGTGGTGGGGTGAGGCCTATTGGGAATCCTCAAGAGGGCGCTAGAAGACGGTGAAGTCACAAAGCAAGATAAAACACTCACGAGGCGGCGCCGCTCGAAGGTGAGCGACTCTTTAGGCACCCAGGCGGCTACTTAAGACGTTAGCTTTAAAACCCCCTCAACCCTCACCTTGTCATCAACCCATACCCCCTTATCACTGCCTTTTGAATATTCCATTGCGCCTGATAGAAACGTCTCTCTCTCTCTCTCTCTCTCTCTCTCTCTCTCTCTCTCTGTATTTATAAATATAAGCTTCCATTCTTCTTCTCTACCCCCGACAAATAACCCCTACACCCACTTTTCAGACGTCTATATCAACAGACCGCTTGCTCTCATCATCACAGATTTTGAAATCGCCGTCAAGGAACCTTATCTGGAAAACCATCCTCCTCTTTAAAAACAATCGCCGCTCATTCGATAAATAGCTTTTCAAGAGGTCGAGTCGCTCGAAAACAAATTAATTAATAATAAATTAAAATAAATATTTATATTAATCAAATCAGATACTGCACAACTCCATTTTCAGCCGGGTAATATATTTTTCTGTTCAAAAGAAATTTGTTTCATCAAGATTTTCCAAAAGATTAAAAATATTAAAAATAAAAATCAAGCAAAATAAAATTAATAAACCATGGGAAGTCATTTGTTCAAAGTGCTCTAGTGAAACATTAAAATTAAAATTCCTTTATTTCCCCCTTCCTTATTGATTGGCTTTTCCTCTTAGATCTGCCGCCATTTCGTTTCAATCACGACAATTCCATTTCCATTTATTCCATTTCCCAAGAAAAACAATAAATCGAGCTACATTATTATCACCACCTCCTCCTTTGACGTCAGCGGTGCGAGCTCGCTTAGTGTATATAAAAAGGCCGAGATGCCAAGATTGCATGCACACATCAATCGTTGCTGCCATGAGGAAAACGAGATCTGCTAAACCGAGTGATCATTTCAGGCATTTTAAGCATTTCCGATACTGCGCACTTTCTGAACAATCCGCGTGCTCCTGCGATTAAAGTGTACCGTGACTGGATAAACGGCACCATTGCGAATAAATGGGGTGGAAACTGCGAAGCACCACGACACGCAACAGCTGATCAACTCTCCGTCCAAATGAACTGGGAGCTGCAGGACGTGCTTTGATAAGGACATACATCGAACCCTGTTGCGAATGGGACTTCGAAAAAGACATGGCAGAAACGAGTAAAATTTGCATTGCAGTACAGGAACTGGACCTCTCGTGATTGGCAAAGGGTAGCAGTCTCCGATGAGTCCATCTCTCTGTCCGTCTGTCCGTTCCCTTAATAATTTCCGCATTTTTTGAGGTAGAGGGTTGAAATTCGGAATATATAGCTTACTATGGGCATGTGCACCTTCGCTATTTAGTTTGGTTTTGATTAGCCCACTGGGGTCGGAGTTTTGGGGGTGAAAATTAGAGGGGACCAAAAGGTCTACGTGTATTTATGCGTATGAAGGAGTGAAATTCGGTATGCAGATTCCTGTAGGCAAGATCTACATTTGCATGAAGTTTGGGCCAAATTGTCCCAATTGGATCGGGGTGGCAGTAACTTGGTCTTTAGAACTATGGCAATCTATGGCATGTGATATATTATTCGATCGGAAATGATGAGAAACGAAAGAAGATAGAGCTCGTTTACGCTTTCTAAATACTACATTCGAGAAAATCAAGTTTTCGGTTTAAAAAATTGGGAGGGGGTTAAAAAGTGAGTTAATAGGGTAAAAATAGATGATCTCAGGGCTTCCGCTACTTTCTTATACCATCTTCGGGAGGATTAATTTCTTGTTTAATACTGCGTTGCCATTAATTAGGCCATCGTATGCAATTAACAAAAGACTAGGACAAAATATTTATGTCCTAGAAGTAATGTCTTCACTCACCAACAGCCAGATATTGCTATGGCTCCAGTCACAAAATTTAGTAGAATAATTTTGTAACAAGAAGTAAATTTTTTAATATACAGGGCGAGTCAAAAGTCTGAACCCCTATCCCCCATACAATTTCAAAACGAGTGGAGATCCTATATGTTGCCTGCAACAGATTTGTTGTATCTCCACTAGTTTTCAAATTGTATGGGGGGGGGAGGTAAAGATTTTTGATTCACCCTGTATATTTTAAAAAATATAAATACACCAAAATGTATAGCAGCAATAGTAAATTCAAATACATCATTTCATTCATTCTATAAAAGGAGTGAACTAGTAATACAATAACAAATTGTGTACAACTTGATCGGTAATCAAAAGGCCATAATGTTCAAATTAGCTCAAATTTCGACCACCAGGTGGAAAAACTGGCGCATAAAGAATAAGAACCACAAATTGGAAACACAAAAAATTAATCATTCACAGAATTTGTTCAATGTGCATTCCATTTATCTCAATCACAGGTTCAAATCGCGCTATAGCGTATTCAACAAAGCTGCCATGGCCTCCACGCTCCCTTGACTTAACCCCTTGTGACTTGTTTATAGTGGGGTATTTGATGGATTTAGTGTTTGTGGTGCTGGTATATGAACCTGGGGACTGTCAATTTGAGCAAAGATCGGTGATACGAGCCAGATAATGGCAGATCAGCCCTATAGCCCTCTAACGGCTGCAAACGGAAACATAGATCTGCAGGAAGCAGATTCAAAGAAAAACTTGGCGAGTTTCTCTATGTATGTGCAACGTTTCGTGATGATATGTTAAATAATACACCTACAATAAAATCATGAAACCGGGACAATATTTGTGGACACCCAGTATTGAAGTAAATATACCGGTATATACGATAAGAGTATGAAAACTAATCTCTTTCTTTTACCCCCAAAAATTCATGACCTCAAAAGATACCTGCAAATTCTCGGCAGATAATTTGAAATATTGACTCCTATAGCAATTTTTGAAATGAGAATTTTAATTATAGACACCCTCGGGAAGAAATCCTGCTCCGTTTTCCTTATTTCCTAACAACATGTGAATGATAACATAAGATCGTTTTTAAATCGTCTCCAGGAGAGTTGCGCTCAGCAATTGCCAAGGCACACTTTCCAAATTTCTGCGCATGAATTCTTTATACAACTCGCATCGGCTTATAATGTAGACAAAAAAATAAACGTTACCAATGTAAATATTACACAAATTCAGCGTGTAAACAACTAATCATTTTGCTCCAAAAGCCTACTCTATTTATTTAATTTCCATGGCAGCATATTAAAGTGTTTACCTATCTGCATCTGTTCCCCGAGGAAATGAGCGGAAACGAAATTCTACAGCAATTCTCAGAATCCTTCAAATTATATTTTAATATTCCTCAGCTAAACACAATATTATTCCATTAAATTTTTTAGCATATTTATAAAATTTCATTTTCACACAAATAATTAAAACTTAACGTCCATTCATTATACAGCGTATATAGCAATTGCAAACTTATGCTGCACCATCTCAGCTACATTTTGAGATATCTCCTTTGACAATTTTTACTTAACAATATTTTTCACTTACATCACAAAAAACATTCTTTTCAAAATTTGCAAAAGTCAATCTTAAACGTCCGGTAAATAGGGATGAGAAAACAAAAACAAGAGAGGATGCAAACAAACTTCCTCGAATGACCTTCAAACTAATCGCCATTGGCGACAATACACTTTTGACAACAACATTTGTAAAGCTGCTGAAAACTGTCCGCGAAATTTCTTTTGGAAGCGCTCGAAGCTTTGATGTTACACGTCAATTAATGTCCAATATGTCTGCAAATATCGGATGCATAGCAGCAACCGTTTCAAAATTTCCTCGTACAATTCGGCGTTGACAGGGTGATCCTCAGGTACAAATTCCTAATGGATCATTCATGCCCTTTGCTGTCGAAGAAGGAGATCAGCATTGTCTTGTCCTGGATTTTTACTGGAGACTATTTTTTTGGGATGCGAGGAAAAACGTTGAACGCCATTCCAGAGACCTGCGTTTGTAGATTCCGGATCGAACTGGTAGTAGCTCTTATCTTCTGTGGCGATGGTTTGCAGAAGCTACGGATCCCGGTCACGCATGTCAATGAAATCTTCAGACGTTTGCCAGTTAGCCTCTACCAATTGGGCTAACGCAGACACTATTGGAGACTCTCCAGTTTATAATAATTATTATTATTATTATCTATGAGTTCATCAGACTTTCTGATGGTTTGGATAGGAGAAATTCTCGATCTGAGCCAGGTACCCGCCTACCATTGGGCTTTCAACCGTGACAACTTGGTTGTCTTTAAGACACCTTGTGACAGCTTGGCTGCCTGGGTATTTGCGATAGCCCAACTGGTAGAGGCGTCGGCCATGATAGTCGAGGTTCCTGGTTCGAATCCAGGTCGCAGAATTTTTCCTTCCGTTTTTCAATCGAAAAATTATTAATGTGCTAGTATTGTGTCGCTGCAGCGGTTGCAGACGAATCTATTCAATGTTGGAAGACAACAGCCAAATTTGAGTCGATCCATGTTTCATCGATATAAACAATAGGACGATTTTCTTCTTTTTTTTTTTTCATATTTCCCACATAATATCTCTACTTGCAAACGTTTTCATTTCTTTGGAACACTGCCATAACTCATTTTTGCG
Source organism: Rhysida immarginata (assembly GCA_023313115.1). Lineage (NCBI taxonomy): Eukaryota > Metazoa > Arthropoda > Chilopoda > Scolopendromorpha > Scolopendridae > Rhysida > Rhysida immarginata. Next base: position 88,332 of record JAHWFO010117782.1, on the reverse strand, counting down.
CTACTTGATTTAAGCGCTTTTTCTCCCTTCATAACTACTGACTGATCTGCAACTACAGC
>JAHWFO010117782.1:44924-63273 GCA_023313115.1 Rhysida immarginata | reverse complement strand
GACCAGATATTAAGTAACTATCCCATGAGTTTTGCTAACTCAGTGTACATCGCTTTAACAATGGAGTCTTTGTATGACTATATGTGCTCAAATTTTTTCGTTTTCGTGGTTTATTTTGAAAGAAACAAAATTTCGCACTCTTATTTTGCAAGCATCTATTGTAGCTTCAATTGAGTAACACATTTCAATTTAGTGGAAATCTGTAACATACATGTTCGAGGGATTCCCTTGTGAGTACCAATTTACCGCATCCTGCCATGAGATCCTTGCCAGGACTAAGAAGGTAAAGTTTATCTCAATTGCGCTTCCGGAATGTGACAGCCTCCTGGTAGTAGATAACACGCTCTTTTTTTATAAAGTGGTTAACCTCCAAGCCTTTCAAGATGTTGCCCTAAACCCATCGTCCAACCTAACAGAAGAGGTGCCAGCAATTATTCCATCTATAACGATTCCGGTATGTCTCTCGCTGGCAATTACATCCAGGAGTCTTTCAGGAATATGCTACCCAAAATGAAGAACCATATCAATGCAATGGTACGAACTTCTGTCAGGTACCGCTGGCCTCGTTACCTATTGGACGACATTTTTCCAATGACTAGATCGCCTAGCGCCTACTTGTTCCCTCGTAGGTGAATTTACAATCTGTTTGCTCGTCCTGCTAGATAAGAACTCCCTTTACTCCACTGGATGACTTTAATAGGGTTTTGTTCATTTGTCACTCATTTTTTGAGTTGTTCTTGCCTCCGATTATACAGAGTCGAGTCACATTATTATGACCACCAGCTAATATCCCGAATAACCGCATTTAGCGGCAGCTAGACGGCTTGGGAGTGAGTCAACAATATTCTGGTAGGTTTCTACTGGTAGCTGGTGCCATGCAGACTGTAAAGCAACCGATAGCTGCCGAAGGGAACGCGGTGGTTGTTCCATAGCACGCATATGGCGATCGAGGTGATTCCAAAGCTCGATTGGGTTGAGGTCTGGGGAATTAGGGGGCCAGGGTAGTACTTGGAACTCTTGGTCGTGTTCCTCAAACCGCCCCCGAACAATTGTTTCCGTATGACACGTCGTATTGTTTTGTTGGAACGTGCCATCCCCCTCTGGGAAGACAGTCGCCATGTATAGGTGTACTTAATCTGCAATTATGGATAAATAACCGAATCGGTTGAGAGTGCCTTCCACAGGTATGAGTGGGCCCAGACAATGCCATGAGAACACTCCCTACACCAAGACGCTGCCGCCACCAGCCTGGATTCGTCCAGCAATGGTTGCAGGATGCTTGTTCTCGGAGGTTTCTCGCCTCACCCGCAAACGGCCGTCACTTCTGTGGAGCAGAAATCGTGAGTCATCGGAGAAGGCAAACTTTTTCCAGTTTCTGTACTGTTAGGCAAATTGAAGCAGTTTTTGGCGATGAACCTTCATCAGCATGGGTGCGGTGACCATCCGTCTGCTGCGAAGGCCCATATGTAGCAGGGTCCTCTGTACTGTGGTTTTAGAGACACGTCTGGTAGCACCCTCGTTGGTTTGAGCGGTAAGTTGGTCCATATAGCTCTTCGGTTGGCCTTCACACACCTTCGCAGCCGACGTTCACCTCTCTCATCGATGGCACGTAGTATTCCACATTTCCCATACCGTTTATTCTGAAGGTCCCATTTTCCCAGTCATGGTACACTTTCACTACAGCAGCACGAGAACAGTTCACAAACTGCGCGGTTTCCGAAATACTGCCACCCTTGGCTCGAAAGCCGATTATCATCCCCTTTTCCAGATCTGATAAATCATGTCTCTTACCCATTGCAGCAATGAGTGATATCTTTTTAACATAGTGGAAACCTACCTTATATAATCACCTAACCAATTCCCAACACGTGCCGTAGTTCCTCGGCTGGGCAACCCCGAAGACAAACGTAGGGAGTGGTCATAATGGGACTCGACCCTATATAAAGAAGCTAATCTATAAAGAAGCGCCGAATTGTGTGAGCATAAACGCGCTTTATATAAGCACCATCGTTTATATTCTCTCTTTTCCGAAACTAATCATCGAGAGTATCGCCCTATAGCGGTGGTGGTGACGATGACGTCACCCATGTCCTGTCGACAGTCGATATAAACCGGGGGAAGAAGCCTTTGATTAACCCAGACGGACAAAGAATGACTTCATCAGCTAAACACGCAAAAAGAAGAGAGGGAACACTGTCCCTTCTAAGGAATGAAATAAAGGAGGGGGTCGGTGAAAGAGGGGTAAAGAAGGCGCACGCGAAATTATCACCCGGTGCCAACCGTGTACGTACCTCTGGTGAAGTTTTCCCGGGGGGAGGCCGGGAACTTCCCGAAGCGTCACCAAGAGACACAAGATGGAGGGGGTATGGCTCGAAAAGAGACGACGACGATGACGATGGGGGTGTTGCTAAGGGAGGGGGGGTAGGGAGGGAGGGGGGAAAATGCGCGGGGACGCTTCTCTGGCACGCGGCCAAATGCCGGAAAAATGACGTTAGCGAGCGACAGTGAGAGGAAGTGGAGCGCGGGGGTGGAAAGTGCCATCGGCGACGACTGAAGATGACGCCGGCAGAGGAAGAGAGCAACAGGAGGCACTTTGCGCTACCAGACAGACAGACAGACATGCGCCAATACACTCGGAAAAAAAGGTAAAGAAAAGGGGAGAGGAGTGAAGAACAAGGAGATACGTGCATAAGGCAATCTATATCTATCTATCTATCTATCTATTTCAGTCGTCAGCATGCGCATTGTTGGCATCGTCAATTGTTGCGCTTGTACAACGTTAAGCGGGCTACTGTAGCTGCAAAGGCATAACGACGACACCAAGCTCATTCGATTATCGCAGGACATTCAACATTAATTCCGATTGTCGAACCCGGATGAGGAGAATCTTCCACACTATACCATGATGCTCTTCTTGATCTTCAGTCCATGCATTCACTTGTGTAACACAAAGCTCTATAAGGTATGGAACAAAAGTTTATTCTGTCACTATTTTCTTGTTATATTGTTTTGAGAGTAATTTAACAATATATGCACACATTTCGAGGATCAGACAACAAAGTTTTATTTAGTACACAAGGAGATGGAGAAAAGTTCAGAGAATAATGTGAATTTTTAAAAAGTGGATTTACATGGAACCTCCTTTGTTTTTAATAACCTTGAAAATTCGTTTTGGCATGGATGAGGTCAACCTCAAGTGAATCTCTGGCTGATCATAGTCCCAACAATCTGAATCGCATGTTTGAAATCTTCTATGCTGTCATATTGCCTGCCATGAAGATACACAGCACGGAAAAGAATTCCAACAGGGACACAGATATTTTTCCGCGTAAAAAATAGCCTATGTCGCTCTCGAGCCTTTCGACTATCTTCATACAGAACACCACATCAATCGGTCGCTCCGTTTCGGCGTGAAAGAAGGACAAACAAACAAACAAACAAATTTACTTTCATAAATTTTAATATTAGTATGGATTCGACATTTATAGTAAAGAAGTTCTGGCTTGCGAACAAGGAGCCGCGCTTTAACCTATGCTCATAGGACATGTTTGATAGCGATAGCTTCCATGTCCATGGTATAGCATCGGGACGATAACCCGAAGGTCTCTGGTTCGAATCCAGGCCGTGGAATTTTCTTTACTATTTTTCTCTATTTAAAAACTTTGACAATTTGTTCCAATGAGTGTCCTTTGCTTTTATCATCCATATTTTTGTCAGTTCATCACTCGAGAATTGCCAAGTACGTCCCATCGTGAGAGAAGAAACGAAAAGGCAGGCAATTATGCGGGAAATATACAAAAATTATTCTTATTTTCATGTGGAAATATTTGCCTCCCCCTATTTGCCATTTTTAATGTAATGTCTCTAAGCTTTCGTCTTTCCCTATTTCGACAAAATAACGAGTCTTGGACTCTTCTTAAATATTTAACGGCTTTTTGATAAAATATGCAGTGGTTTTTAAGGAGGATGTAAAACTTCATGCGTCTCTAAGCCTTAGGCTTCACACCTTTGCTAAACAAAAACATTTCACAATATTTCATTGGCCTATACACACAAATACTAATCCCATCGCTTTACAACTCCCTGAAAAGCCAGCAGCAAAAACACGTATGAATCTCTTGGGCTACGGCTGCAGCATCTGCAATACGAGAGCAATATACATGCTGCCCCGTATGGTCGGTTGCAAAGTCTACGGAACGACCAATATACTTCTGATCTGTGATGCTTTGTTTTCCCTTGTTGATTTCCAGGATCGAATAGAACGTGGCTTTCCGTGGCTTAACCGCACATGGGGCGCATTTCGCGACGGACTTCCTCCGTGGACAATCCTTTGGCCCACAGAACCACACACGCTTTCTTTAACTATCTAACACAGAACCTTCTTGGTGATAAAAAAAAAAATGAATCAAATTCTAAAGGTTATGAGCTTTTATTTCTTAGAAAGCGATGGGGCTACCTATGACCTTTAGTTCTTCAACTCAGTGAGGACAAAGAGAAGATCGGTCTTTTATCATCCCTATTCTATATTTTGATGATCTTTAAGATCCTGAAGTCAGAATTTCAAAAATCAATTTTTTTGTGAACACACGCAAAGACTTAAAAGGTTTTAATGGAAATAAATCTGAAGATGAAACCCATAAAAAGAAAATGTTAATGGATTCGAAAACGTTCATTTGCTTCAAAAACAAAATTTCTTTGAATACAAATTTTCATCCTGTACAAGATACAATGTATCCTTCGTCAACTCATTGAAATTTCACCAATCTTCCAACAACTGTTGATTACTTCACAAATGAAAACAATTTTGTTTTTTTACTCAATTTCATTTGGTTCTGCTGTTTGCCGTTTCGGAGGACTAAGTTACAAAAAATTTAGTCATACACGCACAGATAGAAATTTTCTTTTCTTGCAAAATTTCAAAATTTCTTCTCTAACTTTTAAAGTTGATTTCAGTGCAAAAAAATTGTACAGAAATGGGTGGCGGCTATAAATTCAGTAAATTTCCGAATAACTCGATAAAACTCTCATCCGAACTGCCCCCCTCAATAGAGTGTCACCTACAGTACATTTTATATTCCTTCAAGTTTCTTAAAAACCTCAATCCACTAGAAGAAGTTCAAAACCCCAGGATCATGAAATCTCAAGTGATCTTGTTATGAGCGAGAATGCCAGTAAATGGCAGCGCCAATGCAGCCGAGGTGGAGGGTCTTAGCATTAACTTGCAAAGGTCGACATATTTGTGCAATTTGTGATTTTTAAGACGACCCCCTTTTATTGACCCTACAATTTGGAAAAAAAAAAACTCGTCTTATAGTCGAGTAAATACGGTATGTTCTTTTTTTTAGTTTGTGTCATCCTCCTTGTGAGTCATAACTAATATTTACGACAAATCTATGAACTGCAAGTGCATAGAAAATGGAAATTTACTAAAATCTCGCGAATCAAGAACTCACAAGCATACTTCATATGATCCATTTCACTAATTTCGTGCGCCTCAAAATCCCTAGGAATAAAAACTCTAGCCTGATTATACAAAAGGATAGTGATGGAGTAATCGAGTACTCGAAGCAGTCGATACTCTCTGGATGCCTGGTATCAGTAGTCCTAGTCAATACTACTTTTTGATCAAGAAGGACGGTGCGAAGAACTCTCCAATTCATCAATTCATAATATTTAAAGTAACAATTTAACAATCTCTATATCTCTTTAATCTATTGTAATTTTTATTTAGAAATACCATGCCATCATTTTATCACCTAAACATTCTCCCGTTTGCTAAATAGATATTTTGATGGAATTGCCTTGCAGGGCAAATCAGAAATTTACTGGCTAAAGTTTCTCCATGGAATTCCCAACATTTCAGTAAATTTTCTCTATCGGTCGAGTACTTTTAGTAACAATAAAGTAATCAAATTGGTGGAGGTTATACCGACATTTCGTGACAAGACAATTCGCGACAAACACAGCTCGTTCCTAAGAATTTGCGAGACTCACAGCTTAAAATTAAAAGAATGTACCACAAATTTAATCACGAATTTCTGCAGTAAACCTTGCATATTTTAACATAAAAAACGCGAATGTAAGGTAATTTCATTCCATCATTAGTCTATTTAAAAAGCGCCCCTCGTGATTAAAACAGAAGATATCCTAAAATCATGTATTTTTTTCTTTAAACAATGAAAAGATCATTTATACAACTTCAATTATACAATCAAAAAAGCAAATGTTAAATATTTAAACTTTTAGACTCTTACAATGTCTCGTTAATACGATTTCTCGCAGGAACGAATTGCCCGTCGCGAATTATCTTGTAACGAAATGTCGGTATTCCTGGACCACAAGCAACACTTTCACTGCCATACTCATCCCCAAACGAAGTACACTAAAGCAGGAAAGAAGCCAGATGAGATCTAGTAAATCATCCAGAGGACAAAAAGGGGTCCTATCAGGACGGTAAAGCAGACTATAGATTGACGAGGGACGAGGAGGAGCTAGGAGATCCAATAATCTGGAAAGATGGCCTTTTGAATGTCGTCGAAGTTGACGTCCAGGATGTGACGAGGCCTGCGATGCCTGAGCGTCGGCAATCAGGGGGTTGGCATGTTCCTTAATCTTCGTAAATCAGCTTCTTCAGGGATTCTTGAAAGTGATTTCCATACACCGAAATCGTCAGCTATGGAATAATTACTTACAATTCTCCTGTCAAATTTGGCAATGGTCTTCAGGATATCGTTTTAGAAGTTTTGGAGTTCTTCAATCTGGAGTTCCATATTGTAGCCCAGGCAGGCATACCATAGAACAGGATGTTCCCGGATTACAATTTTATATGCTATCCACTCGAAGGGTGCTGTTACGCCTCAGAAGAACAAGGCTAAACTTTGCCTTTTTAACCTTATTAATAGCATAGGATACATGCTGCTCCAATTTAGTTTGGCATTTGTGATTTTTTACCTAATCCAGCTTTTTACCGAGATATGACGTGAGCTGGATTGTGCGCGCAAGTAATGATAGATAAATATCGTGACCATCGAGAGAGAAGGCCTCCGCAATGAAACTGAATGCATTGTTACATCACATAGTAAAAATTGAGAAGACGTAGATGAAGAAGTTGAATAATGCTGGGCCCAGGACAGAGTCTTGGGGAACACCAGCGTTAGACGTGGAGCAGCCAACCTGGACGCAAAAAATCCTGTTGGACAAAAACACGGCACTTCTTTGTACACAACATTTGAGGTTTCAATGCAATTCTCTTCAATGTTTTGCGGGGAAGCTGCCTATCCACTAACTGCAATTTTTAATGAAACGACTAGTTTTAACGAAATGTGAGTTTACTATATCAGAAGCCTGTCCAAAAATCTATCGTTTGATAGCTCACTCATCGTTGTGCGTTTTGTAGGTGCATAGAAAAAGGGGTGTTGACATGGTACAGAGTGAGAAAATAATAATACAAAATAAAATAACACAGAGTACGTTAAATGCTCGTTAATAATAAAGTACTTGAAAAGTAATCATCTATCGACTACTTTAATACTCATGTATCGAGTACTCGAAGTATTGACTACTTAGCCAACACTATCAATCAGGTAGTCGCGCCTTTCAAGGACCCATGGCTCCGTCTGTTGAAGAAAACGCTCACTCAAAAAATAAAAAAAAATAAATAAATAAAAACAAAACTCACAAACAAAATATAAGAGAAACTGTGCATCGCACTAAAGGGATCGTTTATCCATTTTCCCAGAATTCCTTCTAAAATAAAACAGCTAATCTCGTACAAGTTTGCTTTTCTTTTTATTTTTTAAAACTTTCCCATTCCTTCCCTCTTGTTTTCAAAACCGCAAATTTCTCGCTGCGTTGCCCAGCAAAACGCTGCCGCCGCCAATGCTTTAGCTACTGCTGCTGATGCTGGTGCTACTGTTGCTGAAGCTGCAATGAGAGAGAGAGAGCAGAGAGAAAGAGAGAGGATGAGGAGGAGGAGGAGGAGGACGCAGTAGTAGTAGTAGCCGGGGAAAATGTGCCCATTTAGAGCGGAGTCCACGTGGGAAATGGGCGTGATTGTGTGCTCGGAATCGCGTGAGCGCTCCCATCGATCGGCAGCGCCACCGGAAGGTGGTGGGATGAGGAAAAGAGAACGGAAAAAGAAGAAGAAGAGAAAAAAAAAGAAAAAGGAGCAGAGGTTGAAGGAGAAGAGTAGTCGTAGTAGCTCGAAGCAGGAGCAGCAGAGTAGTAGAACGAGAAGAGGGGGCTTCTGTCGAATCGGCCTCCAGAGAGCGCTGCGCCAGTGACATCACTCCCTCCGGTTCAGGAAATGGGCGACCCCTTCGGGAGAAGCTGAGAGCAGAGCGCAGCAGGAGACGAAAAGTGCGCGGGGGCAATGGAGGGGGTTCCTCCAAAGAGGAGTAAAGAGAAGGAGGGCGGGAGTGGAAGAAAGGAAAAGATGCTTGCCAATCACGTGGCCGGCACAAAGAGATTTATACACAGTACCAAGCGAAAAGAACGAGTTACAATTTATAGATAATCATGATAAACATTCAACAACAGGTGTTCCAGATGTCCATCCTTGGTGATGCGGCATACATCAATCCTGTGTTCAAGTACCTGCCACACACGTTCCAACATCTGATATCTAGCAATTGAGCTATGTCACAACCCCGTAAGAGAAAAAGTCATATGGGGTTAGGTCAGGCCACGGAAGAAGAGAATCGAGACACTGTAACGGCTCACTTTGCCAGACATAAGGACTCATGTGATAACCAATTTGGTTTCACTGCAATTCATCAGACAGTCATGGCCAGCCTGTTTGTTGTCCGGCTCAAGGAAGACAGTCCCCTGAAACTTGGTTAGTACCATGCACAAATTGTTTTCTCTGTAGGTACTTCAATTTAATGTTATCATTGTACAAAATCTTCGTTGTACTCTCACAACCGACTCACATTTTGCGAATTCTAACACTTTGCAGAAAGTTTAGGGTGTTTCCATAAAGTCCGACCGGTCGCCAATAGGTTACGTGGTATGGTTAGAACCGTTCTCAACCGGACGATTCTGTCCGTTCGTGCTTTTAGACAGCCGAAGACACGTAATTGAATTTCTACCAACGATTAGGGATTTTTACCAATAAATAACGCTAAACCTCGACCTCTGATGATGACATAATTATGACATTTCAGTGAACAGGTCTTCTCGTGACGTGCAGGTGGCGTTGGCTATTCACGCTCAACAGTATGGCAAAACTCTACACATTGTTAACGATTATTAACCATTGTTAAAGGTTCATAGCATTGTGGAAGTTTTGAGTCCTAAGACCACATCTTCATATCAAGATCTGCAAATTAAGGTGGTCGTTGAACTATCCCATCCCACCATCGTCGTATCACATTACATAAAAACATCACTATAAAGGGCGAACCTTTTCATCGGGCCGATTAGCAGCCTTTTTTTTTTATTTTCGCAATGTTTAAAACCATCGTTTATTATATTTTAGCAATTAATTTAAACCATGGTCAATAAGTAAGGCCATATAAATAAATCTCATTTGCTGACCATAGAAATACGAATAAAATTAGGACCCTATTAGACTGCCACACCACCAGTGGCAGAAAGTCATTAACCCTGGTTTTATGCGTAGTTAAACGATCACCTTAATTTACAGATCATGCTTCATACCTTCTATTGACTCTGCCCTTAGTGCTCATCCGTGAACGCCATCTTTTCGTTTTGACTGCCCTCTAGCTGCTAAGTCTACAATTACGCCACGCCGCCTAATACGAAAGCGAATTCAGCTCTAGATAAATTGAATTTTTAAAATAAAATACATTGGAGAGAAAGAAAGAAAAAAATAAAATCCTTTCTTAGTGGCTGCTTAAGTCATAAAATAAACCTACTGTCAAAATTTTATGTAATTAGCTTCAGCGGTTTCGTCGTTACCCCCCACACACACATACATTCCCTAAAAAATGGTTTATCTTCAGAAAAACGATATTTGGCTGCTACACTTTACTTGCCATATCCTTTTCTTGGAGGTTTAGGCAGGTCATGGTGAAGATATAACGCTTTTTTTCCCCTTATTTACTCGCTTTCACTGTCGATATAAAGAATTTAGGGTATTTTTTTTTTTTTTATTTATTTATTTAACAGGAGATTAGAAAAATATAGATACAGCAGTGCCCTACGAAGCCAGTATGGTACAAACTAACAAGTTAGGCCAGGACGGTATAAACAAACCATATAATGAAAAGCAAACAATGAGATTAGTAAAAAGTAATTAAATCCAATATAACAAAACGTATAAACAAAATTAACAAGAAATTAAGCCTCCCGAGGACGGTATAGGAAAGTAGCGGAAGCCCTGAGTTCATGTATTTTTTTTATTCCTTCATCTGCACTTTTTAACCCCCCATTTTTTAAAACAAAAATTGATTTTCTCGAACCTTGTATTTAGAAAATATAAAAGAACCCTATCTTCTTTCCTTTCTCATCATTTTCGATCGAATGATATATGACACTCCATATGCTGCCATATTTCTAAAGACCAAGTGATTGCCACCCCCATAACTCCGACCCTATTGGGACAATTTGGCCCAAACTTTACATTGATGTTGATCTTCCTTAGAGGAATCTGCATACCGAATTTCACTCTTTTATATGCATAAATACGCGTAAACCTTTTGGTCCCCTCTAATTTCCGCCCCCGAAACTCCGACCCCAGTGGGCCAATCAAAACCAAACTAAATAGTGAAGGTGCACATGCCCATAGTAAGCTACATTCCGAATTTCAACCTTCTAACTCAAAAAATGCGGAAATTATGAAGGGGACGGACGGACGGACAGACAGACAGACGGACATTGTGCAAACAATAAGTAGCTCCATTCTTCCGCTACTTAATAATGATGTAACAAAAATGAAGCCAAAAGCGAAGTTTATAACAAATAATACAAGCAAGAAATATTTGATAATAGGTAAACTAAATACTAATTAGCAAATTTCAAGTTTGTAGGTATACAATAAAGACAGAAAATTCGTAGGGCTCTTCGAAACAAGGGGTAAGAAGCCAAAGAGCGGATTTCAAGGGGCAGATGGGACCAGCATTTAATCCCTGTATGGGAGACATAGCGGTTGCGATAATTTAACAGTGATGTTCGGACCCGTATCTCGCTGGAGATATACAGGGTGTAAATTATCTCTTTCAAAAAAAACTACACTACGATGTAAACGAAATTCAGGCGATTAAAGTGATATAAGATACTTGTGGTCGCAAATCACAAGCAACGCCGTAAATTGAACTTCAAACGTAGCAATGGTTCCCCCGCTCTCCACTACCTCATCCCGAAGAGGTCCGCCTTCCACTCCAACGTGACGTACTCTGCTCTCGCGCCGGAGTCAGTAGCATGAGCAGTACGAACCTTGTTTAATACCGATAGAGTACGTCACGTTGGAGTGGAAGGCGGACCTCTTCGGGATGAGATAGTGGGGAGTGGGGAAATCAGCCAGGACGCGCCGGGCCGCGACGCGCGAACACAGTCGCCCAAATTTGTCTCGTGCTAGGCAGCGCCACGCCATTCAGCTTAGTTTGAGGTTCAATTTACGGCGTTGCTTGCGATTTGCGACCCCAAGTGTCTTATATCACTTTAATCGACTGAATTTTGTGTACGTCGTAGTGTAGTTTTTTTGAAGGGGATAATTTACACCCTGCATATATTTACGAGGATTATTCGTTAAGTAAGGTCCGTTTTGCAATAAAAACAAAAATACTATATATATTTTCAAAATTTTTTCTTTACCCGAACAGGAAAGTATAGGAAAGTAGCAGAAGCCCTGGGTTTATCTATTTATGCCCCTTCGCACTTTTTAAGTGCCATTTTTCTCGAAAATTAGTATTTAGAAAATGTAAAAGAGCTCCATCTTCTGTCGTTTCTCAACACTTCCGATCGAATGACATATCACGTGCCATATGTTACCATTTAAAAACGTTAAAAGTTCTAAAGATCACGTGACCGCTACTCTCACAACCCCGAACTCTCGGGGACAATATGGCTTATATTTAACAGTAATGTAGAAATTGCCTAAGGATCATACAGATAAGATCATCTCCTCTAACTCCTACCCCCGTAACTCCGACCCCAGTGGTCCAATCAAACCAACGAAAGTCACCCAAATGGGTTTATTTACAGTTTCGTGCCCACTTTTGGCAAACGTTCATGATTTTCACCGAAATGCACCCAAATGGGTGGATTTACAGTTTCGTAAACTAAATAGTGAATAAGACATGCTCATGTAAACTATATTCTGAATTTTAACCTTCTACATCAAAATATGGAACAGACAGATGGACGTGGTAAAACCAACAAGCAGCTCCATTCTTCCGCTACTTAAAGTTTACTGCCACATTTACAAAACATGCACTCATCACTATACCGAAGCCGACGCGATCTACACTCGGTCCAATTAAATTTCATTAAATTTCAATTGTTAGACATTGTTAATTTTGATTTGTAACAATATCTAACAATTGAAATTGAGAGTTTAACTCTACACGTCCAGTCCAACTTTCTTTGGCCAGAGTATATACGTTATGAGTGCCACCTGTCTGATTTTGAGAAGGCAGTATAAGCTTGGTGCAAGCGCAAAGTGTGCGGACTCTGGCGAGCGTTTCTTGCTTTAGCTTCGGGAGAGCTCCTTTGTTTACATGGGTGCACAAGGTAAAACAAAAGGCAAAAATAGACTAGTTATTGCTCTCGTCCTATATTATAGGTATACCAATTAATTTTAAAGATGTTAAATGACAACTGCAGTATAGTAGGATGTGGTAATAGGTCTAAAACTGCCAAAAAAGCAGAAAAAACATTCATTTCTACAAGTTCCCGTCCAGGCCATAGGAAACTAAACGGAGGCAGAAATGATCCAGTTTATGAAGCGAAAAACTTAAGATTTGTTTTTAATTTAATTTAATTATGATTGAACAATATGATCCACAGAATTAAGGTGACGAATGGATGCCCACCTCAAAATCGCAAGGGCTGAAGGTCCATGATTTTGAGTTCTGTGAATTTAAATATATTGTTTAAATTCTATTAAAAACTCTGAGTGAACAAGGAGTAGTGGAGTGGTTGGCGAGGAGTTGTTTTTAATTTCAGTTTTTTAATTTTTCCTTTTTTTTTTTCCTCCTTTGGCCTGTTCCAGTGTCATTTCCCCTCCCCCACCAATCATCCTACTCCTTGCTCACTCCAGTTAAACAAAATGATTTTTTCCCCTTTGACCTACACTGAACAGGACCGACAATTCCTCATTCACTTATTAGCTTAAGTATCCATTCTGGTATATTATTAAATAGGCTTGGGATATAGAATTGTCTTTCTCGTTTTCCATAATTATTAAAAATTTGAGGTAATAATTGAAATGTTCTAAATTATGGATTGCTCCTAAAGTCCGACAACGCTCACTTCGAGCGACTGTTCAGTTCAAACGAATACCTGCAGGACAATGAAATTCGAGTAGGTGCTGTGTAAGCGATGTTTGCGCGTATCACGGAACTTGAAATTGGACGTTCGCAACGGTATACCTGATTTGGAAGTTTTTTAAGGAATTTTCAATTTAACAAAATTTCAGTTTAACGAATTTTTTTCTCAGTCCCTTGGAATTCGTTAATTCGAGGTTCGGCCTATAAGTGAAAAATTTATGAAAAGTTATTCCATTTGTACGTCCTCCAAATACCAAACCCTCTACCGCATACACCGCTATGTCGACAAATACATGCACTACCTAACGATCTATTACTAACATTACGACACGTTTCCTTATTTCTCTCCTCAGCAATAAAACCGTTCTTATTCTCGAAAACCATTTTCACAGAACATACCCACTCAAAAAAAAAAAATAAAAATAAAAAAAAAGAAGAGGAGGAAAAAATAATATTTAAAAAAAAATCAGAAGAAGACGAAAATGGAGGAAAAGAAGAAGTGAGAGCTAAAAGGAATGAAGAAGAGGAAGAAGGAGGAGGATGGAGGAGGCGGAGGAGAAGGAAATTTTCATTGAAAAGTTCTAACTTACTTTTTAGTCAGCGGGGCGTCGAACCCTCGCACCACTGCGCCTCTAGTGAACCTTCATTCCGGGCGGGGGCGCCAGAGGAAATCGGCAAAAAGCCCCCTTCAAATTCATACCCCCAACTCCCAGTCCCTTCAAAAACCTTCCTTTACTGTCCGGTTCTGTGAAGCAAAGCGATAAAAAATTCTTTTTCTCTCTCTCTCTCTCTGTCTCTCTTTTCCTTTTCTTTTCCCTCCTCCTAGTTTGCTTTAAAAATAAAAAAAATTATAATAATAATAATAAAATAAAAAATAAATTCTGGGAATAAAACGACAAAAAAATGCGTTTTTGATATCTCAAAGGGTTATAATAATAAAAAGAAAAATTCTATGATTTTTAAATCTTTTGGATTCTCCGAATGGAAGAGGAAAGGAAAAAACCATTTTATGTCCATTGTCATCCCATGTCTCACGGCAATGAACAGAAATAATAAAAGAGTAACTTAAGACCCCCAACAAATCAATAAAATTATTTAAAAAAAAACTTATTCCCTTTCAACAATAATAATAATAAATTTTATTAACTCATTCGAACTGGACTGACTCTTTTATATGTTAATATCAATTTTATTTTGGGCTTTTAAATCCAGCTTGAAATGCGGTAGTTTGGACACTTGGTTTTTGCTTTACACAGTTGAAAAGTCTATGCACGTCAAATGATATGTAGAATTTTAAAATCTGTTAATGCCATCAAATAGGAAGTCGTTGGTAGGCTATCTGTTGGTGACGTTCTGATGACCTGCTTTTGCAAATTAGATCACATGCAAATATACAGGGTGATACAAAAATGAGCCCCCCCCCCTTTTATTTTCGTAACCGAGGCATATATGTGAATTTTGATGAATCCAATGAATAGGAGGAAATTGTGGGGGCAAATTAGGACACATTCAAACCTATCTTGAAAATCGTAACAGATACACGAAAAATTCCAATTGAAGACTTGTTCAGCATGGAATTCCCAACACAACAAAAAAAATTTCCAAAATCCGATGAACAGATCAACAACAAACAGCCACAGTGCATAAATAATTTTACTCCAAAGTTAATCATAAATTATAAATGGTTATGCGCTCACGAAGCGTAAAGTTTAATCATGTATATCATTCAAGTCTCGTTGTTTTGTCATTATCCAATCAGACAATAACGTTTGGGCATTATGTTGGTGGTTAGAACATTTGGTCACATCCACAGGGTAGCAAATTCCACTTCTGAATGCAGTCAAACGGGAAAATTTGTTCACGCCATGGGGAGATGATCTCAGGCGGTCGTAAAAAGGAGCCATTGGGTTTTCCTGGTATTGCAAGCAGTGTATAGCCATCTATGAATAAAATGAACAGGATGCGTTTGGAGGAAAAAGGCTTTCAATAATTCTTTTAGTTTCGCCAGTGTCACAACTGAATCAAAGGTTAAAAGGTTAAATTCAGTACATATCTGAGAGATTGATTGTTTTCTCGAGAAATTCAAGGCAGCACGTATAATGTTATTGCTGGCAACTTCTATTTCTCGTGTGAGGATTTATTTGATCTATTCCACACAAAAATTCCTTAAGTTATCTTAGGCAATACTTTAGTTTTTAATATAGTGACCATTTCCTTTTTAATCAGAGTACGACGTAATTTATTAACCAAGAATCTTGGTTTATTACAATGGCAGATCTATCAAACGTTACTCCTAATATTTTTTGGCTTTCGACGTTTCGAGCTGATCTTTTATCAAGATCGAAATTTTATCGGTGTTGATTTTCATTCCTCTAACTTCGAACCATTCCTGTATCTTTTCCAAGTCACTTCTAATGTCTTCACAGTAATTGTTCGAAATGACCGCCATTTCCATATGGCTAATCGTATTTTACAAAGGGGTTGGATACCATGGAATCTCCTTGACGAAGTTTGTCCTAAGACTTTTCAACAAACAAGCACGTGCACCTTGAAATTTCTTTGCAAACAATTACTTTAAAAGTTATTACAATAGATTGCTTGTGTTAAGTGTTAAAAATAAAATAATCTAGGCCTACCAACGTGCACTGCGTCCCGGTGCCATTTGATTGTTCAATGCAGTATTGTAAGTAAACGGAGCTGAGGGGACCCCATGTTCATATGACAAAAAATACTTCTAAGGACCTCTTCTATCATCTCCCAAAAAATCTGTACTCAATTCAAAAACCCCTGTATAATAACCAAACATTGCTTTTTGTCTAGAGCTTGCACAATATGGTTAATAAAAGGTCTTGAACGGATGTATTCGGTCTGCCTCTATACTGATCTGGGGGGAAGTTTCTCCAAAGATAGGTCATCATGGGCTGGAAGAGAATTTTCTGGGTAATAATGATAATGAATTTGAAAGGGGTGGTTGTCAAAGAACCAAGCACTGCGACCTCAGGTCTATTGTACTATCCCCAATGACGATGAGAGAACGATTATGAACGGAAACAAACACAAACATCCATGCCCTGGGCGGGATTCGAACCCGCGACTCGCTGGTGTCGAGAGCGGAAAGACCTGTGCCTTAACCTTCTCGGCCACCGAGCCGGCATTTTCTGGGTAATCTTATAGATCGTTGGCAGTGTCGAGATGGGCCTAAAGTTTTTTGGATCCCTTTCATCTCCTGATTTAAATATGGGGCATATAGCAGAATAAATGAATTGTTGTGTCTTGTGTATGCTGACAAATGTCTTTATTTGCTTTTCCTCATGAAGTGAATGTTATTATGGTAATTTTTGGTAATTTCTTGATTTGCATGTTAAACATTCAAATGTCTTTGTGAAGTGCTTAGGTAAGTAACTAATAAATAATAAATTCAACATGTGATTGTTGGTGAACAAGTTTTCAATTGGAATTTTTCGTGTATCTGTTTGCAACCTGGATTAAAACCAGGGACCACGAGTCCCTAGTTCATCGCCTCTACAACTGAGCCATCGCAGACACTGGTACAGCGACAGAGTAAACTAAGCTAATGGTCTCTATGGGTTCAGCTAAGCTCTCTTCTAATGGCCTAAAAAAAACTAAGTAGTTAAGGTGGAAGTCCATATAATGGGCTAGTATCTGGCTCTTGAATTTTTGATAAGCATAGCTTCAGTATTTTCACCACCACTTTACACCTATGGTTGTAAACATTCCATTTCTATTCGTATATTTGAATCTTAAACTCTAAGTATCCAAAGAAAAATAAAGTTTTTTGAGTTTTGCGTTTACTACTTTAGCACAAGTCCACATTTATGGGTCTTCAATTCGCCTCCCTCAGAAAGCAAGATACAAATGACAGCAAACGGACGCTTTTTAAAGTATTATAATCCATCCCCCACAAATAATTTTTAAACACTTTCCTTATCAGAGCCCCAAGAAGACCACAACTCAATCCATCTCAAAACAAACTTCCCGATGTTGTTTTCCTTCCTTCACTTTTTTTTAAGAAATCAAACACTCACGAAAAAAAAATATTTACTAATCAATGTCGACCATTAAAAGGCTCGTTTCATCATCAACAACAACAACAAAAAAAAAATGTTCATTTCTTTTCAGACTTGTTCTCCGTAATACCGCCTTCTTCCAAGCCTCCTGTTTACTCTCCTCCTCCTCTTTAGCCATCTTTATTACACAAAAACCGACAAGTCACGTGACCAATGCGATCGCGTCCGCCATTGTCAAAAATAAAAAATATTCGAAAAGGAATAAAAAAAATAAAAAAATAAAAAGAAAAGAAGAAATATACATGAAGAGAGAGAAAAAATAAATAAAAACCAACTTGACGCATTTAGAGAGACAGATCGACTCTTGATGGCGGATGTCTCCTAATATTTCATTTTCGGAGCTCGAGCTGTCGTCGCTCTGACAAAATGTCCGTCAATCCGACCGAGAAAGAAAGAAAGCGAAGTGTGAGAAAGAAGAAGTTTTCCGTCATTTTGCTAAGGAGAGGGTTCGAAATAAAGTAAATAAATCCTCCTTCGAGATAAGGAGTTTTGCAACTCGAGAAGATAATTGAACGGAAAAAGAAATTAAAAGGATTCCTCGCTCAGCACAAAACCAACTCTACAAAAATGCGTCATTTTCAATTTCAGACACGAGCAAACTTTAAGAAAAAAAATATAATAAGCAAATGCCTGATAAGCAACGTCTATGACAGCGAATGATTCAAGTTAACTTCTTAAAAAATCCTGCTGGGTATTTGCAAAAAATTAATAGATTTCTCCATAGAGTATTATACAATGTTGGTAAAATGATATAAATAAATAAACAGTCATCAATATAAGTTCTAATGAAAGTTGGACTTGTTGAGGGAT
>JAHWFO010117782.1:0-19924 GCA_023313115.1 Rhysida immarginata | reverse complement strand
TGTGGATAGTCCGTTGGGTTCAGTGCCTGAACCAGTTGCAGGTGGTATGGATGCAAAAGCTGACGGTGAAGAATGCGCCAAACAGATGAGTGCGGAATGTGTACCATGGAAGAAATACGACGGATGCCTGTCTGTGGTTCATCATGTATGATGTCAATTATCACATCCTCCTCATCCGGAGAATGTGCTAGAGGCCGCCCTTGTCCTGTTTGACGGCCAAAGGAACCACGCTCCCTCAAATGTCTGTCGACAGATACAAATGTTCGGTTATTTGGCAAACGTCTATTCGGAAAGCGTTCTTGGTAGAGTCTTCTTGTTTCCACAGCATTTCCGTCCGCAAGACCATACATTAGGTGCATGGCAGTGTATTCTGCACTGGAATACGTGTACATGACTTTTTTTTTTACGTAAATCGTAATGCGTATGTCAAATCACACAAACGTTCTGAAATTGCTATTCCTAGTGGATGTACAGTAATGGAAACAATCGTACACAAGTAATGGAACAACCCTAAAGTAGGTTTAAATGGAACAAACCACTCAACCTAGTGTTAGGTCGAAACGCTGGAACTGCTAAAATATCGTTCGCTAACTACCGTGCTTCTCTACTGTATGATATTGGATTACTCGCAAACAAATCGTTTCCAGACAAAGTGCTATAGAACATCTTCGTCTTCTTTTGACCTGAAGAATGTGTCACTAAATTTATTGTACATAATTTTGAAACATCCTGTATAACCTTTTTCCAGTCGTCACGTGTCCAATCATGACATTCCAATCGAACTTTTCCGTTCTTTGTAGAAATCAGGGATTTTCGTGTAGGCGACTATCGATTTGAATCCGCTTCACTTCCCTTCTGATTCTGATTGTGCTGATTCTGATTCTGATTCTGCTAAAGATGGATTGGCAACAGCCTTCCATTGACTTACAACTGACTTCAACGCCTTATTGACTCTATTCCAATCAGCATACATACAACAATTAGTTGGGCCAAAGAGGGGCAATGAATGATATTAATTAGAAAAATGGATGGAAAAATTCTGCGATAGCCAGGAACTGTTCAAGTGTTTGCGATAGCCCAATTGGTAAAGGCGTCGACCATGACAGTTGAGGTTCCTGGTTCGAATACAGGTCGCAGAATTTTTCCATCCAATTTTTTATTTAATATCATTTACCCGATGTTTGGAGTTAGCTCCAGTTTAATTTCTTATTGTGTGTTCATCAAATCTCTGATGGTTTGGATAGGAGAAATTCGCGATCTGTGAACCGGGTTCCCGTCTCCCATTGGGCTGTCTTTAAGACAAATAATGGATATTAATAAATAATATAAAATAAATCAAAAATCACTTGGTTGTTCCGAAAGTAAGTTTCGTCATATTTTTTCCACACGGAAACTTTACCGCAAAAAAAAATACACCATGGCATCATGAACTATACATCTAACACTATTTTTCGACATTGAGACATTTGTCGTAGCATGCAATCAGTTTGAAGAAAGAGTAGCAGCAAGCAGAGCATCACATTGAACTACAAAACGTACGAGGGCATATTGAAAAGTAATGCCTCCATGGCAGTAACTTTTTATTTGTTAACCGATTTTCAAAATTCTTTTTGTATCTGATACTTACATTTGTCCTCTATGTAATGCACTATTCACTTTTCGACATAGTCCCCATTCCTTTCCACGCATTACACAAACGCGTGGACTAGTTGGGCGAACCCGTCGGAGAGGAATTCCGGGGTTGTCGTCGACACGAGGATTGAATGGCAGCTTTGGATCCTCTTCTGCAGCACGATAACGCCACACATCAGAGGGGGTTGCAGCGCCTACAGTTCAAAGATGAAAAACTGCAGTTCAAAAATGAAAGACTTGGCACCTTGCGACTTTCACCACTTCCCAATGAGGAAAGAGCACCTTAAGGGGCATGAGTTGCGTTCTGACGACGAGGTGAAACCTGCCGTGTCGACAACAACTCTCTCCGACGAGTTCACCCGACTAGTCACGCGTTGGCGCATTCTTATAAGTAGCTTTTATGCTAAAGCTCCTAACAAGGAATAAGAATAAGAAGAAAGTAACAAATCAATGTCGAGGAAGCCCCTCAAACTGGTTGCGCCCAGCTCCAATACATAAGTTACATCTTCGGACAATTGGCTGGTAGCTGCCACAATCAGCTCGACTACAAGCTTGAATGGATGCAATGAGTTCATCTCTAGCGATGGCATATGCAAAACAGGAAGAGTACATTTAAGAATAAATAGGTAAACCTATGTTTTTTTTCTAGGAAAAGACTCTAAATAAAAGAAAATAGACAAACTATTAATTTTTTTTTGAGAAAAAGTGATTGCTACATGTACAAGGTCTTTATAATCGAAGTTCCATTTTGACATGGCCATAAAAAAAAAACTACTGGACCAAAAGCTATAATACTTGGTAATATTATACAAGAGGGCATGGGAAGTTCATACCCACCAAAAAAAAAAAATTAGTTCAAAAGGTCACCACCAGCATGGAATGGCGCTCTATGCAATATTCGTATACGAAATTAGAAACGAAGACGAGTCTTTAATCGTTACTAAAATTAGTTACATGTTGAATGTGGCCTCCACCATTTACTGAAAGACTTGTTAACCTGTGTCTTCGTGTCTAATTTCGTATACGAATATTGCATAGAGCGCCATTCCATGCTGGTGGTGACCTTTTGAACTAATTTTTTTTTGATGGGTATGAACTTCCCATGCCCTCTTGTATAATATTACCAAGTATTATAGCTTTTGGTCCAGTAGTTTTTTTTTTTATGGCCATGTCAAAATGGAACTTTAATTATAAGGACCTTGTATTATAAACGATACTGAAGCTCAAACAAGAGTTTTTAGGATTTTTGTCTGTTTGTCTGTATCTCTGTTTATATGTTAGAGATTGGCGCCAAAATTACAGAAGGGATTTAGTTGAAATTTGGTATGAAGGTTATTTAGTATCTTAGTCAAAATTTAGTGTACTTTTTTCTACGGGAAAACTCTCATTCCCACGGGGAAAAACAAAAACTGGTTCCAGCAAAAATATAATGTCAACAGATGTCGCCACGAGTTTTTAAAAGCGCACTATGTTTTATTCCTTACGAATCTATATATAAGGATAATAATTGCCAACACATGTCCCAAGATGCATATCGCGACAACTCGGTACGGATTCTGGTAGTTTGTATCATCAAAATTTATTTTTCACTTATTTCATTGCTAGACATTAAAGTGATCGACGAGGCCCGGTGACGAGCATAGTTGTTCGCGCGAAAATTCTGAGGTAGGAGGTTGAAATTCGGAATGTAGCTTATTATGGGTATGTGCACCTTCACTATTTAGTTTGGTTTTGATTGGCCCACTGGGGTCGCAGTTTCGGGGGCGGAAATTTGAGGGGACCAAAAGGTCTACGCGTATTTATGCATATAAAGGAGTGAAATTTGGTATACAGATTCCTCTAAGCAAGATGAACATCACTGTAAAGTTTGGGCCGAATTATCCCAATAGGGTCGGAACTGTTGGGGTGGCAATCACTTGGTCTTTAGAACTTTATGGCAACATATAGGGTGGATATATCATTCGATCGAAAATGATGAGAAAGGAAAGAAGAAAGGGTTCTTTTATATTTTCTAAATGCAAGGTTAGAACCAAATCAATTTTTGATTAAAAAAAATGGGAGGTTAAAAAGTGCAGATGAAGGAATAAAAAAATAGATGAACCCAGGGCTTCCGCTACTTTCCTATACACTGAGTTAGCAAAACTCATGGGATAGTTACTTAATATCTGGTCGGGCCACCTCTGGCCCTGTGGAGTGCAGCAATACGGCGTGGTAGTGAGTCTGCAAGTCCCTGGTACACTTCTGGAGGCAGTTGACACCAGATAGTCTGCAGAGCCGAAGATAGTTGCTGCCCGTTCGTGGGCGGATGATCCAGTGCCCGGAGCCTGACTTCAACAGCATCCCAGATATGCTCGATGGGATTCATGTCAGGGCTCCAGGCTGGCCAGCTCAGTCGTTGGACCTCTCCTGCATGCTCCTCGAACCATTCGCGGACGATATTGGAGCGATGTGGTGGAGCATTGTCATCTTGAAAGACTGCTACGTTGTCAGGGTGTTGAAATGTCAAATACGGGTGCAGATGGTCTCCGATGAGTTGACGACACCGTGGACCATTCAACGTTTGGTCCAGGATAACCAGCGGGCCCATTCCAAACCAGGAAAATGCACCCCAGACCATCACTGACGCCCCACCACCCTGCACCACCACCTGTTGGCATGCGGGATCCATCGTTTCGTGAGGTCTGCGCCACACACGGTGCCTCCCATCAGCGTGGTACAGTTGATATCGTGACTCATCTGATCATATGACGTTACGCCACCGTTGCAGAGTCCAGCCAAGATGATTGGTGGCAAATGCACGCCGGAGTGTCCGATGACGCTGGGTAAGCATTGGCACCCGTGTAGGGCGACGGCTGCCAAACCCGAGGGCATGCAGATTCCGACGGATTGTCCACCGAGAGACGTTTCTAGTGCGGCCAGTATTGAACTGGTCTGTGATTTGCTGCACTGTTGCGCTCCTGTCTCTCTGAATCATTCGTCCCAGGTGTCGCCGGTCACGATCATTCAGGGCAGCTGGACGCCCTGTATGGTGCCTCTTGTGGACTGTGATGCCTTCATCCAGCCATTCCCGATACACCCTGGAGACAGTTGAGCGGGGAAAGCCAAATTCCTGCACCACTGCCGAAATGGAACATCCCATGCGTCGGGCACCTACTATCATACCCCTACGTGCCATTTCTGATTAATCACTTATCCAAGCTCTTCCCACAACGTCTAATGGTCCATTCCCAGAATCCGTTACCCCTGTGAATTCGTGAGCCATGCCCATCAATCAATGTGCTTGCTATCCCATGAGTTTTGCTAACTCAGTGTACTTTTTATTTAACCTGCTTTATCTAATATACAAATAAAAGCTTGATAGGCTAACCAGCATTGGCCATCTTTACATTTCTTTTTAATAAGCTGAAAAGTATCGTAAATTGTACCTCTTCTAATTCAATCGGTGGGAAAAACATGGCCGACTGCCCGAGTTGTCGCCACTCTCCTTACAGGTACCTCTTCCAGGCACACTATATGTCGAGTTTTTCGTGAGGGGAGCATATCTTCGAGTACAACAAAGTTTGTATATATTAAAGAACAACTGTATGTCGCTTGCTCTCGCGTCACCAGCCCTGACTATTTATTTTGGCTCATATTGAAACTTTTTCATAATTTTTTGGCCTTCACATTAATTCTATGCAACCATAAAATATCATAGTCGTAATTTAATTTTTCCTTCCTGATCTCGATTTATTTGGGGCTGTGTTTTAATATAAAAGGGACTAATCACGAAATCTCGGGAAATAAGAAATCTAGATTGTGTTGCAAGGCTGTTTGTTAGAACAGTAAATGAATATAATCATAAAACTAAATTTCAAGGATACGATAAAAAAAAACTTTAAAAAGGAAAAAAAGTAAGGCACTTAGGCCATTAAGATTTAATATTGTACCTGTATTTAGAAAAAAAAAAAAAAGGAAAAGCCATTAAGAACTTTTTCAAAAATTACCATCCAACTTCAACATCGGCCTAAAAACGATTCGCTCTCTCGACTTTCAAATGAAGCCAAACCGAAGCGATGAAATTAAGAAAAGAAAGAATGTTGCCTCTTTCTTATTTTATCCACTTTTTATTTCATTTTTATTTTCTGAATATTTTTTTTTTAATTTTGAAAATTCCGCTCACAGCTTTGAACTTCAGTCGAACGCCGTCTGTTGCGTCTTCTAGGCCAATTTGATTCGTTTTATTAACATCAACAGAATGAAGAGAGTGGAACTTTATTAACAAACAGTTGATGGTCAGATAAACGTTTTCTGTATGCAACAACATGAAATATAATGTAAAGTCAAATACAATATAAAAATCTCAAAATCAACCGCGAAAACGAAAAAAATTTGAGCGCACACCTCCTGGAAAGAAGGCCAGTGCACGCAATCGTCATACATTGTTACATCATAATCGTATTTCTACGGGCGAGGTCAGAAATACAAACACAGAGTTGGGTTGGTGAAGCAATTATTATTGATCGATTCTTAACGTATTGTTGACTATCGTAGCAACAATGATTTTCTTCACTAACTCAACTTGTTGTTATACTCTGTCCAACGAAAGTTAGAGTGGGCGTGTCCAGTTAAACCTTCGTTGGTTAGAGTATAGCATTTTTGATCTCGCCCGAGGCCAACGAGAGACAGGCCAGGGCACTCAAAAGTCACATGATCATCGGGGTCCGGCCAACAATTCATCCTTCATTGTCTCCATCTTGAATTTTAACAATCAGTATTATTTTGTCTGCCCGGGAACACCGGGAACTGGACCATGGATAAGTAGAAGAGAGTTTCCTGGTCGAATGAATCACGATTTCTTATGACTTCAGTGTACGCCGACTTCCAGGCGAACAGTTACCCCCCCCCCCCTGTACAGCAGGCCATACACAGGCGATATTAAGCTTTGGGGGACGTTCTCATGGGCGGCTCTGGGACCCGTAATTGTGGGAGAACGGACCGTGAAAGCTGCGGACTATCTGAACATTGGAATTCATCCTTACGTGGCGTCTGTCTTCCCAACTGGAAATGGAATCTTCCAGCAGGACAACGCCCCATTTCACAAGGCTCGAATTGTGTTGGAGTGGTTGGAGGAGCATAAAGATGAATTCCAATTAATGTCCTGGCCACCTAACTCGCGGATCTTAATAGAGCACATTTGGGATGTCACGGAGCGGCAGCTCAGAGCTCAATCATCATGTCGGAATATCTCGACTTTGGGCAGTGTGTATTTCAGTGTATTTTGGGCAGCCAACTTCGAAACGGCAAATAGCAGAACCAAATAAAATTAATACACTGATAGAGAGTTCCTTAAACTGTGCCTTGACGTATTTTTTATGACGACTGGTTTAAGCCTTTTTAACACTCCAGAGGTGGCGCGGGTTTTTGTAACACGGGTGGTGGCGCGCGGTCTGTGAGACCGCATCTTGAAACTACTTTTTTTTAAATGTTCAAAAATAAAATCCATGAATATTTTTTATCTATCACATAATTTACCTCATTATTAATAGAAAACCTCAAAAAACTTTTCAATATTATCTAAAAAACGCAACTTTTAGAAAGAAATTTAAAAACCCTTCTTTTTCCGTCAAAATTAGACATGAATATTTCAGAAAAGGCATTTAGGAAAATAAAAAACAAACAAAACAAAAAAAAATCATCCAAATCGGACCAACCAATCACCCACAATCAGAAGATCATGTTGACCATTTCCAGAACAATGTAGCTTGCCATCCTGGAATTGTTCTGTCTTCTGTGTGCTGAAACATGCCTTTTATTTGCTTTTCCGCATGAAAGTGAATGCGAGTATGGTAATTTATGTTAATTTTTTGATTTGCATGCTTTACATGGCGGAAATATCAACATTCAGTTTTCCTTGTGCAGTGTGACTGTTTGTAAGCTACAAACAAGTCACCGCGTGATTGTGGGCGATTGGTTGGTCCGATTTGGATGGGTTTTTTTTTGTTTTGTTTGTTTTTTTATCTGAACAAGTTTGCAATTGGGTTTTTTTCTCTATCCCTTACGGTTTTTGAGATAAATTTTGAATGTGTCCTAATTTGCATATTTGGGATGATGAAAAGTGCACCATGGGATAGGCCACCCACAACTTCCTATTCATTGGATTCATCAAAATTGACATATCTGTTTCGGTTCAAAAAATAAAAGGGGGGGGACAGACTTATGGACCACCGTGTATATCTCATTATTAACAATGCAAGGCAAAATTTATGCAATATAGATAAGTTTCAATTTGTAACAATGCATAGAATTCCTGTTATTCAGGATTTTCTTAGAAAAGAGAGTTCTTAGTACTTAACATTTTCTTGAAAATCTTTAAAAATGATCAGTAACTGGAGATAATGGAGAGTTAGCAGACTATTGAGAAAGAGTGGATAGACGACAAAGGAATCACTCTTTTAGCTTCGTGCTTTATTGAGCAAATGGTAAGCATGTTAATAGAAGAATCGGCGACCGCTAGACTACACAAATGGTCAAGTTTTGCATCAAGACATCGAGAGAAGAGTGGGAAGTGCATCAACATCAAGTGTACATCTAAAATAAGATTACGTGAGTAAGAAATTATTCAGAGTAGCAGTGGCATCCTTGGAGAGGTCCATCTATTGTGAGCCTTTCAAAAAAAATTTTTCGAATTTTCATTAAGAATTGTTACCGTATTAATTCTAAGCGTTTATTTTTAAGATATTGCAAAATTTAATCCAAAAAAAAAATCCGAGCCATGCCGGGGTTATCACCTAGCCTGTTTGGTAGCATATCAAACGTTTCATAAATATACATTTTGACTATATTCTGTAAGAATGTGAATATTTTGGAAACTGATATGCTGATAATGCGATGATATAACGTTCGTTTCCAAGAATTATTAATAATGAGCATAAAATGATGATGCAGTGACAGAACATTAATAAGGCAGCGTCTATTGACGAGGCAGAGGAGTCACGTTTGTCTCCCTTGAGCTCCCTATTTAACCAATTGGGAGTTATAATTTAATGTTTTGAAATCGTTCTCTTTACCTACAAGTGTAATTATCCCGGGCAACGCCGGGTACCTCTGCTAGTTTATAATATATATCGCTCTCCTTAGTATAAACGGAGGTTAAATATACATGAAATTACTTTTATAGAAGAGTTTATTGCTCTTGAAATTCAGAAAACAGTAGTAGTATACTTGCATTATTATTCGCGTTTCGCTCCAAATATTTGTTTTCAAATAAAAGTTTCTAAGTAGGAAATATTAATAAACCAAAAATATATTGGAAATTAACTGGAGAATATGTTTAGGTAATAAAAAATTAAAAAGAAGTAAAAAAAATTTATTTTAGTAACGAAGTTGGTGGCGCGCGGTCCCTGAGACCGCACGTCCTATACAGGGTGCATTATGAAAGTAATGCGCATTTTCTGGGAAAAATAGGTTTATTGATCCGCTTGGTACAAATGATTAAAATTCTTCGAAATAGTCTCCTCCTGCATCAATACACTTGCGGAGACGATTCTGCCACGCCTGGAAGGCACCCTGGAATTCCTCGACTGGAATGTTTTTCAGGAACCTTGTAACATGAGCTTGGATGTTCTCCACCGACTCCCTTCAGCTCTCTCTCTTCAGTCGAGGGAACAAAAAAAAGTCACACGGAGCTAAGTCAGGGCTGTAAGGAGGCTGGGGCACAACGGGGGCGGGTCTTGCTCCGGGTCAGGAAGTTGGTGACGAAGAAGGCCGTTTGGCTGGGGGCATTGTCGTGGTGGAGCTTGAAGACGTCTTTGATGTCAGCTTCTGTTGCATTCTTCCCAAGCCGCACCCAAAACTTGATCGCGTACCGCTGTTCCAGCGAACGCTCCGTCGTGCTGTGACACAATCGAAAAACAGACTTCGTGCGAAGACACGTCCTACCGCTCCTACTGCTCGGAGCGAACTGAGACCGGGCGCGTTTGGAAGGGCAGACCCCCTCACCACATTTTTCGGCCAGTCCGAACGCGCTGCGATGGATAGTCGGGTCACAATAAAATTATGCGCATTACTTTCCTAATGCACCCTGCATATGTGAATCTAGGGAATATATCGTGGATTATGACATACTGACTTCTAGAAGGGTCCAAGTTGGGAGAATACAGAAGTGGTCATTTGTTTCTTTTAAGTTCATAAGAAGATATTCACAAAACTGTAGTGATGCGGTCCCTGAGAATGTTGAAATTTCGTGAAAAAAGTATTTATGTTCGTATAGGACCAAATTTTGGGCTGCTAACTTCTCCAAAATATTAAAAATTCACAAAAACATTAAAAAATTTCCACTGCAAAGTTAGCCCAGATGAATGCAACAAGAATTAATTTTAGGAAAAAGTGTGAATGTACCATTCCACTATTTCAATTTGTTATAAAAATGACATTTTTTAAATAAAACTCAAAAATAAAGAAGGGGGGGGGGGGTATGGCAAATATCCTTTCGGCTTGCAAATAACCCAACGGTGTAAACCTTTTTTCTTTCTGGCGCTTAATTACAAAGCCGTTTGGGCGACTGAAGAAGACAAGAGAAAAGAAAGGGAAATTAAAAAGTGAAAAATCCAGTCTCTCCAGCATCAGCATAGAAATTCCCCCATTTTAATGAAAATGTACAACTAAAACATGGGGGCCAACGATTAAATCCATATGGAGTGGAAACGAAAGAACAAGAGAAGGGGGGAGGGGTCTCTCAAAAACCCTCTCACAATCCGTTAAAAGTAAACAGCAATCTCCCGACTCTTCTGACGACGACTGTTTCATTTCATACGCCACCACTGTATAATGCCCCAATACCCATTCTTGCAGATCCAAGAGAGAGAGAGAGAGACCTCAAATATATACGCATCGTCTGTCATATTTGAATATTCAACAACAGACCAAGGCATTTCCACGTTAATTAGCGGTCCCAAGAAGAAAAACTTTCGTAATCATCATTTTCGAATCAACTTATATTCTTTTTATAATCTCTTTTTCTTAAAAAGTTCAAAACGTTGGGGTGGGGGGTTCAGGAGTAGAGGGTGATTTTATTCGACGGCAAACTTTTCGAGTCTAATGAGTTGTTTTGTTTTCCTTCTGTCTCTTGTCTAATAGTACGGCGATAAAATTTAATGAAACTTGAAAGGTTTAAACCCCTTTACCCCAACCCCATCAAAATTAACATATCCCCCTCGCTCTCTCTCTCTCTCGCGACTGTTTTCATGTTAACATTAAATTCCTCACTCATGAGCCCAGATGAACTTAAAACAATTCCCGACTAAGTCTAGATCTATATTATTATAATCGCCCATTTACCTTTTGCAGTTTTTTCCCTTTCAGTCTTCGGCCAGATTTCTGTTCGTCACGAAGGTTGGCGCCAAAATGCGCACTAAAATAAAAACAAACAAAATTATTAATAGTTTCGATCAAAAATGGAACTGTCAACTACCGGGCTTTGCAAAAGTTCTGTTACACTCTTTACATCCCCCAAAAAAGGGACTGCTCATGATTTGGATAATTCCATTTCCACAAAAGGATCAACTAATATATTGGAAATTACGTGTTAACCTCTGAGTGATCCTAATGTCCACGACAAAAGCGATGGAAACGAAACTAGTAGAGATCGCTGCTCTCCTGGTCCGAGATTGCCAAGCTCCTCAAAGTCAGCCGGATGACCATCCATAGAGTTGCGGACAGGCTCAAGAATGGGAGAGACCTTAAAGATCAACCTCGTTCAGGTAGACCTCAAGTCGTCAACCGTTTTGGCTGTGAGAAAAGCCTTCGAACAAGACCCGACGCTCAAAACGACTGCGCTCGCAAAGAAAAAGAAAATTTCGGTGTCCACAGTGTCCAGAGCGGTCAAAGAAGAAGGTGGAAAGAGCGTGAGGCCTCTGCTGACGGATCAGATACGGGAACAACGTCGGGAGCGCTGTCGCCGTCTTCTCAACGACTTGAAGAGTCATGGCGAGCGAATTGTCATTTTCTCTGACAAAAAGACCTTCACGGTCGATCCTGTCGTCAACAAGCAAAACGACTGCGTGGTAAGCTTCGGCCAGGACATCTCCAAGGTCCGCTACGTGTCTACAACCAAGCACCCGGCCTCTGTGATGATGCTCGGAATCGTGGCGTCGAATGGCGAGAAAAGCCACCCGTGTTGTTCCCAAGTGGATACCGGCTAACGGCGGCTGATTACAAGGACATCCTGGCCACAAAAGTCCTTCCCTGGGTGAAGAAATGCGGACTACATCTTTCAACAGGACGGTGCCCCTGCCCACACGGCCAACACTGTGCAAAACTGGTTGGGGTCCAATATAACCTTCTGGTCGAAGGGCTTTTGGCCTCCGCAGTCGCCAGACCTCAATCCACTTGACTACAGCGTGTGGGCACATGTCGAGGGGAAGGCCTGCAAGGTCCGTCACAGCAACGTCGAGGAGCTGAAAACATCTGTCAATCGTGTGTGGACCAGAATGAGGAAGGACTACATTCGCAAAGTTTGCAAGGCTTTTCGGCCTCGTCTGGAGCGGGTTCTTGATGCAGATGGTGGCTACATTGATTAAATGACTAATTACAAAGTTATTCTACATGATGGCACAATAAAAACATGTCTAACTGCATCGTGAACATCGTCGTGTCCATTTCTTTGAGGGTCGTCACGAGTGTAACAGAACTTTTGCAAAGCCCGGTATCTGTCAGTTGTGTACCTATTGTACAGTAACGTCCAAATGTATTTGGTCATGGCGTTTTTCAATAAGTTTCAGGCACTCGGCCACCAAGCCAGCTTTATATTTAGGATCATTATCGTGTTGAAATAGCCATTCTCTTCCCCTTTTTGCTTTAGCATAAGGCAACATTGTTTTCTAAGAAGTTCTTATACTGAAATCTGTCCTTAAGCCATCAATCCTAACAAGGGAACTACCATTATGCTTCACTGTTGGTAATTGATAGCGTACCTAGTACCAATCTAGTACCTTTGATGGAGATCGCATATACCGTGTGTTTCAAAAGTTCCCGAACGCAGGAGATGACTTTCCCTGCATAACGTTCTGTTGTGCAGGTATGCTGAAGGGCTAGTAGATAGGAGCCACTGTCTCTCAACCTTTTTTTTTCCAATTAATGGATGCTTCCAAATACCTTCACCTGTTAGAAGACGAGGTTGGTCCAGCTGTTTGGCAGCAGGCGAAAACGACATCTGGTTCCAAAGGGATACCTACATTTCGTTACATGACAATTCGCGACAAACACAGCTGGTTCCGAAGAATTTGCGAGACTCAGAGCTTAAAATTAAAAGAATGTATCTCAAATTTAATCATAAATTTATCCAGTAAATCCTGCATATTTTAACCTAAAAAACGCAAATGTAAGGTCATTTTATTCTATCATTAGTCTATTTAAAAAGCGTTGCTCATAATTAAAACAGTGAAATCCTAAATTCATGCATTTTTTTGTTAAATCAATGAAAAGATCATTTTACAACTTCAATTATACAATCAAAAGAGCGAATGTTAAATCATTTAAACATTTTAGAATCTTACAGTGTCTCGTTAATACGATTTGTCGCTGGATCAAATTGCCCGTCGCGAAATGTCTTGTAACAAAATGTTGGTATTCCGGTTCAACATGATGGGGCTACTCCCCATTACGCCGTCTCTGTACGCCAGTATCTGGACGAAGTATTCCCTGACCGCTGGATTGGCAGAAGGGGGAGCACTGAGTGGCAGCCTCGGTATCCGGACAACTTCCACCCGGATAACTGCCACCTAGGACAATCGCCACCTAGGACAATTGCCACCTAGGACAATTGCTCCAGACAAGAGCTCTAATTTAATTAGAATGTTTTACTTTAGATTATGTAAAATATGAAAAATAAAATTCTTTCACGTAGAGGGTAATAGAGAGATTTAGTGACGAAAATGTTGAGGTAAATACAAATAAAGAAAATATTAATAAAGGAAAAAAATCTTCGAGGGAGGGGGTGACCTTAGTAAAAACCTCACCGTTTCTGTGACATTAAGAATTTTATCATTTTTTTCGAAAATGATAAAAATCCTAAAAAAATAATGTACTGAATGAAATAAATTTACTAATTTAAAAAAAATGCATTTTATGAAGATTCTAAAATGGTTTTTCCACAATAAACGAGACATTGCGAATTTAACTAATTTGAATTTTCTGTCATTTCATCACAATTTATCCCTTTCGATTTTAACCAGCAATATACTAGATTCATTAAAATTTACAATTTCACAACTTAAAAGTTTTTTCAAAATTTCATAATTTTCAATATGAAAAACAAAAGTAAACTTTTTATTTTCTTTATTTTATTTTCTTTCTTCTATATATATAGAGAAGGATGTCTGTGGGTCTGTTTGTTTGTTTGTTTGTTTGTTTGTTTGTGGGTTTGTTTGTTTCTTATGCAAATCTACGGTTTTATTCCGATCTTGATGAAATTTTGCATACTTGACCTTCAAAGCATGAGGAAGGTCACTGTCTACCTCAGATTTCGGAAAAATAACAATTATTGATAAAAATGTTCATGGTTATGGCAGGGCATGTTAATGAGAAATATCTCATGACCAACAATGCAAGGCAAAGTTTGTGCAACAACAGGCCCATCGAGTTCGCATCAACAATGGTATCAACGCGCAATTCACCAATAACACAGAATGATGATGCAATGCTAAAGCAATCTTTCCAAGAATTATAACAATGAACATAAAATGATGATGCAATATGTATAAGTTTCAATTAGTAACAATGCATAGAATTCCTGTTATTCAGGCTTTTCTTAGAAAAGAGTTCTTAGTACTTAATAATTTCTTGAAAAACTTTAAAAATGATCAGTAACTGGAGATAATGGAGAGTTAGCAGACTATTGAGAAAGAGTGGAAAGACGACAGAGGAACCACTCCTTGAGCAAATGGGAAGCAAGTAAATAGAAGAATCGGCGACTGCTAGACTACACAAATGGTCAAGTTTTGCATCAAGACATCGAGAGAAGAGTGGGAATTGCATCAACATCAAATGTACATCTAAAGTAAGATTACGTGAGGAAGAAATGAACAGACTTCAAGAGCCAAACAGAGAACCTCCTTTTTGAAGTCGGTAATAACGCATAAACACAAAACAACATGATCAATCGCATGAGCACTAAATAAGAAAATTTTTAATTTTTCCTTCAAAATAAAAACATTTTCTGACAGGATTTTTTAGTTTACAGGCATATTAAAATATATTTGTAAGCTGTTAGTGAACAAGGCGAATGTAAGCCAAGAAAATCGCTTTAGTCATCGAACTTCGGCCGAAACTAAGTCTTAATTAAGTCGCTAAAAATCCGCAACTATTAATACGTCGATAGTCGGCAAATTTCAGATTGCCCTTTTTATATACTGGATTCGTCATAGTAATTTTTCTGTTAAGTAAAAAAAAAAAAAAAGTTCGACATTATGAAATGTGAATCCGACTGTTTGAAATGTCCGAGCAAACCTTGTAGATTCCTTTAATTATTTTCTATGCTAATTCATATAATTCAAATACAGGGTGCCGCCCCAATATCATTCATATAATTAAAATCATATCAAATTAAAATAAAGATGGCCGCCCCACTTCAAACATGCACCAAAAATCCAATATTTTTCAGTACACACGCATAGACTGTCTCCATAGGACTGCTGCCCCCTTCTAAAACAAATGAGAGAATAAAACTTCTAGGGCATGCAGCTGCTCAAGCTTTTGCTGAAAAGATGAAGGCATTTTCCCTAATGAGCTAGAACTGGAGAAATTTATTTTTCATATGGCTTTTGTAAATGCTAATGTTTATCTAAACATATTAGAAACCAGCAGAGGACCCGGCGTTGCCCGGGATAATTACGCTTGTAGGTAAACAGAACAACCTCAAAAAGCTAAATTAAACCTCCAAATTTGTTAAATAATAACTCAATCACTACAATAAAGAGTGAAGGGACTATCTATTCTAAGGAAATGTACCTCTTCACTGAAAAAATCCATTCTAGGCGATATACCGGGACTTGATTTACCGAAAAAAAAAATTTTAAAGGCTCACAATGGATGGACCTCTCCAAGGATGCCTTCTAGTCTAAATAATTTTTTACTCACGTAATCTTACTTTAGATGTACACTTGATGTTGCTGCGATTTCCTTTCTTCTTTCGATGTTTTGAAGCAAAAATTGGCCATTCATCACTTTGTGTAGTCTAGCGGTCGCCGATTCTTCTATTTACTTGCTTACCATTTGCTCAATAAAGCATAGTGCTTAAGGAGTGCTTCCTCTATCGTCTTTCACTCTTTCTCAATAGTCTGCTAACTCTCCATTATCTCCAGTTACTCATCATTTTTAAAGATTTTCAAGAAATTGTTAAGTACTAAGAAAGAATTCTCTTTTCTAAGAAAAGCCTGAATAACAGGAATTCTATGCATTGACTTCTATATTGCACAAACTTTGCCTTGCATTGTTGGTCATGAGATATATATTGTTGGTCCGTGCAGAGTGTTTGTGAATTGCGTGTTGATACCATTGTTGCAAAAACTTTGTCTTGCATTGTTGGTCATGAGATATTTCTCATTAATATGCCCTGCCATAACCATGAATATCGATTTTTTTATCAATAATTATTATTTTTTCGAAATCTGAGGTAGACAGTGACCTTCCTCATGCTTTGAAGGTCATGTATGCGAAATTTTATCAAGATTGGAATAAAACTATAGATTTGTATAAAAAACAAACAAACAAACCCACAAACAAACATCCTTCTTTATATATATAGAAGATAGATAGAAATATAAAGATCTCAACTGCTTGTGTGAGAGGGCAATCCTTGCTGCTAAAACTGATACTGTCAATATAATCAATCACATCCAGGACACGATTCCACGCTCTCTGACTGAATACAACTCTAGTGAAACGGTTACATGTTGATGAGGGATGTTGATGAGCCTGTAAACAGAGATCCTCAATTCTCTCAATCCATCTAAGAAGTAAGTTTTAATATAGACAGAAATAATTCAATACTCATAACCTTTCTTTGATATTCTAAAATGTTAAGAATGCAATGTCGAATATTCCTGGGTAAACACACAAAATTCCAATGCAAGCATTTTAAAGAACTCTTTTCGTTTTTCCAAAGTAAACACATACTTTATTAAGAATTTTTCATGTGTTCTTCTTTATATTCAAATTCAGATATTGCAAAATTTCATTAAACAAACAGCCCGAGCAATATCAGCTAGTAATGTCTGAAACTTTTGTAATAACTACCTATCAATATCACAACTTTATTTATTTATTTCATTATTATATTCATTTAGTCTATCTTAATTCTATTTATCTGTTTATCTTTTAAGCATTGTTGACATAGGCACGCGCACTTTGTCGCAGCTAAGGTTCCTTCTTGGAATGTTTGCAAGATTTTATTAACCTTGATGTCTATCTACTGACACTGATGCCTCGCTGCCCCCCTTTTCACTTATCAAAGTCCGCGGGACTGGTTCCGCCATCTCTTGCCACGACGGCGACTTTAAGCGCCAAAGAATCATATGAAAAAATTATTTCTCAAAATAATACGAAGCAAGGTAGGAGACACGTGCCAAACTAAGTAATCAATTTGTTTTCCGTTTTGGTTTCCCATTTCTCCTTGGCAATGGGTTCGTGAGCAATCGATAAATGAAAACTGTTGCTAAGAAAACCTAAACCAACCCTCCTCACAAATTATCATTTCTCTCTCTCTCTCTCCTATTTCCCATACAACTCATAGCCGGTCACTATTTATAAACTACAAAATAACAAGCAGGCCACGTCGTCATTATTATAGAGCCAATTAAAGGGAAACCATTATCTCTATAACAAAAAAAAAATACTTTCGTGTTGAATATTAACTATTTAACAACATAAAGGGGGCGTAACTCATCGCATATACACAGTGTATGAAGAAGAAAATAAAGCATCAATGTTCGTATATTGATCAAATGTATCCCTAACTATATGTACATGTGAGTATAATAATAATCAGCTATCGACGTGTATTTTCTAACGTCTCCATGGAAATATTAAACAGACAACCAAGTATGTCTGACGTCTAACAAGACCCTGGTAAAATGCGCGTTCTGAAACACAGAAAATTTTTCTAAAATATAATGTTGATTCAGAAATAAAACGCCCTCGTCGTGTTGTTTTTCATTTTCAATGAGAGAAATTCCATAGAAACCCCTCGTTCTAAACGAGACAAAGTAAGTGCCCTCGTAATCCGTAAACAGGTTAGAAACTCGTCGATGTATTCGCAAAATGAGGTCTAAAAAATATTTTTTTAAAATATAGGATAGCAGATTAATATAATTTTGAGAACTAGTGGAATAAAATTGTCATTTCATGCTCAATATATAATTATAGAAATAAAAAGGTCACCACGACGAACGCCCCCAAATCAGATGGAGCGACGGGTGGGAAAAGCGAAGCTCCGGACAAGGCGCACTGGAAACATCTGGAGGACACCTTCCATCCAGCAGTAGATTGATAAGCGTTGAATATGAAATGATATAAAAAATAAAGTGCAAATTATAGGTTTGATGAAATTTTCCAATATTCGAATTTGTATATAAGTATAAACGCCTGATAAATCCTTAGAATAAATACAGTAAATAATCACTTTGGAAAAAGTTTTAGAATATCAAAGCAAGGCTATGAGTATTGAATTATTTCTGTCTATATTAAAAAATACTTCATAGATGGGTTGAGGGAGTTGAGGAACTCTTTAAATGTACGAGGGTGGGCTGAAAACTAATGCCTCCATGGCTGTAACTTTTTTATTTTTTAACCGATTTTCAAAATTCTTTTTGTATCTGATACTCCCATTTCTCCTCTATGCAATGCACTATTCACTTTTCGACATAGTCCTCATCCCTTTCCACGCATTGTACCAACGCGTGACTAGTCGGGTGAACCCGTCGGAGAGGATTGAATGGCAGCTTTGGATCCTCTTCTGCAGCACGATAACGCCACACATCAGAGGGGGTTGCAGCGCCTACAGTTCAAAGATGAAAAACTGCAGTTCAAAAATGAAAGACTTTGCACCTTGCGACTTTCACCACTTCCCAAAGAGGAAAGAGCACCTTATGGGGCATGAGTTGCGTTCTGACGACGAGGTGAAACCTGCCGTTCGGTCTTGGTGTCGACAACAACCCCGGAATTCCTCTCCGACGGGTTCACCCGACTAGTCACGCGTTGGTGCAATGCGTGGAAAGGGATGGGGACTATGTCGAACAGTGAATAGTGCATTACATAGAGGAGAAATGTAATGGGCGGGGCCCCCCAATTCATTGCTGCGTTCAAATTTGACTTAGACTCCCAAAATTAAGGTCGTCCATTTGCTAACTCGAAAACTATTAAACAGAGAACATTTTCGACTGCTACCCTGTAGAGCAACACCACATTAGTCTAAAAACAATTTTTAATCACATCCTTCCCCTTGAAAGATTTTGAGAAAATGGGAGAGGTAGGGTGGATTGTTGTTCGGACTCAGATGGTCAAGTGACTTTTCCGCTTCGAGACCTGTCTTTGTCGTTGGCTTCGATCTGAGTCAAAGTCAGCTAGATAAACAGGCCCTGAAGCAAAAAAGTCACCTGACCATCTTAGTCCGAGTAATGGTGTAACCTTCATTGTTTCCATATTCGATTTTAACAATCAGTATTTTTTCATTTGTTGAAAACAATGAAGGTTACATTGTTACTCGGACTAAGATGGTCAGGTGACTTTTTCGCTTCAGGGCCTGTTTATCTAGCGGGGCCAACGAAATAACGGGTCCCAGTGAACACCTCCTAGACAGAAGGCCTGCGCACAGAAACGTCTTACATTGTTATGTCATGATCAAACGGCCAAATTTAGAGGTTATTATTGGTAGAAATACGATTAACAATAGCCGCTTTCGTGTGATGCAACAATGTATGACGTTTCTGTGCGCAGGCTTTCTGTCTAGGTGGTGGTGTCCCAGTGCGGAAAAGTCACCTGATTATATTAGTCCGGCCAGCAATTCAACGTTCATTATTTCCAACAAAAGAAATAATACGGATTGTTAAAATACAGGATTGAAACAATGAAGATTACATTGTTACTCGGACTATTATGGTCAGGTGACTTTTCCGCGCTGGGGCAATACCACCTCTACTCAAAGCCTGAGCCAACACCTCCTAGAAAGAAAGCCAACTAGAGCAACTACCGGGTGTTTCAAAAATGACCGGTATACTGGTATATTTGAAAAATCAATAAAAACTAAACGGGCAGCGAT
>JAHWFO010117781.1:669588-685419 GCA_023313115.1 Rhysida immarginata | reverse complement strand
TGCCGCTTACAGCGCCATCTAGTGATAAATTTTGGAACTATTTTTTTCTTATCCCATATCAAATGCCCCTTCTTCAAGAATGCTCAGTCCAAATTTGAAGTCATTCGGACTCATGGTTGTTTTTTTTATAGCATTTTTACAAAGGGACTTTAATTATAATCACCTTGTATATGAAACGACTTAGATTGATGTGTTATGAATGAATATAACGTAAAATAATGATAGTCGGAATAGATTTCAAGGAACCTGGTTTAGTGGAACCTTTGTGGTTCATTGACACTTTCAATACTAAAATATGGCATGTAACATACAAAACGACTTATAATAATGTGTCATGAACGAATATAACGTAAAATTAATGATAGTCGAAATCAGTTACAATGTTTACATTGTGCGGTTTAAAAATATGGTTCCGCGAGTGGTTTATATTAACCTTTCGGTACTTGGTTATGTCATTCTTTAATGGTTTATTAAGTACCGAAAGATGCTTTATGCTATCAGCGTGGGGAAACGTGTCCGTCTGTCTGTTCGTCCGTCTGTCTGTCTGTCTGTCTGTCTGTGACTCTAACTGCTCCGAGGCTATGAAAGGTATTCAAAATCTGTTTTCGTCAGTCGATGAATATGGTTCATGCCACGAACCAATAACAATTGTTATCTAAATCGGTTCATTGGCACGTGCACAAATGGTATCACAATTTTCCCGCCAAGCAATTTTCAATGGGAAGATATAGTAATTAATTAATCAAAGAAATCGTAATGACGAGATGGAAGCGGTTATTAAGTACCGAAAGGTGCTTTATGCTAACAGTGTGGGAAAACGTGTCTGTCTGTTTGTCCGTCTGTGTGTCCGTCTATCTGTCTATCCGTCTATCTGTCTG
This sequence comes from Rhysida immarginata, assembly GCA_023313115.1. Classification (NCBI taxonomy): domain Eukaryota; kingdom Metazoa; phylum Arthropoda; class Chilopoda; order Scolopendromorpha; family Scolopendridae; genus Rhysida; species Rhysida immarginata. Next base: position 684,541 of record JAHWFO010117781.1, on the reverse strand, counting down.
TCTGTCCGTCTGTCTCTCTGTCCGTCTGTCTGTCTGTCTGTCTGTCTGTCTGTAACTCAAACTCCTTCGAGGCTACAAAAAATTTTCAAAATCTGTTTTCGTCAGTCGATGAACATGGTTCATGGCACGAACCAGTTACAAATATTATCTAAATCGTTTCATTGGCACGTGCAAAAATGGTACCCTTATGACACTCTCAAAAATTTTCAATGATAAGATTTGACATGTAATATATCAGCCGCATTGGAATGATATGTCATGAATGAATATAAAGTAAAATTAATGATAGTCTAAATTGGTTTCAAGGAACCTGGTTTAGTGGAACCATTATGGTTCATTGGAACTTTCCATACTAAAATATGGCATGTAACATACAAAACGACTTAGAATGATGTGTCATGAATGAATATAAGGTAAAATTAATGATAGTCGAAATCAGTTCCAAGGTTCCTGGTTTAGTGGAACAATTGTGGTTTATTGAAACTATCAATCCTAAAATATGGCATGTAATATATCAAACGATGTAGAATGATGTGTTATGAATGAATATAACGTAAATTTAATGATAGTCTAAATTGGTTTCAAGGAACCTGGTTTTGTTGAACCATAATGGTTCATTGAAACTTTCAATTTTAAAATATGGCATGTAATATATATAAAGACTTAGAATGATGTATTATGAATGAATATAACGGAAAATTATTGATATTCGAAACTGATCTCAAAGAACATGGTTTAGTGAAACCATTGTGGTTCATTGAAACTTTCTATGCTAAAATATAACACGTAATATATCAAACGACATAAAATGACGTGTTATGAATGAATATAGCGTAAAATTAATGATAGTCAAAATTGGATTCAAGGAACCTGGTTTAGTGAAACCATTGTGGTTTATTGAAACTATCAATCCTAAAATATGGCATGTAATATATCAAACGATGTAGAATGATGTGTTATGAATGAATATAACGTAAAATTAATGATAGTCGAAATTGATTTCAAGGAACCTGGTTTAGTGGAACCATTGTGGTTCATTGAAACTTTCAATGCTAAAATATGGCATGTAATATATCAAACGACTTGGAATGATGTATCGTGAATGAATATAACATAAATTTTATGATGGTCCATATTGGTTTCAAGGAACCCGGTTTTGTGGACCCATTATGGTGCATTGGAACTTTTATTGCTAAAATATAGCTTGTAATATATCAAACGACCTGGAATGATGTGTCATGAATGAATATAATTTTAAATTAATAATATTCGAAATTTTCGCTAAGGATCCTGGTTTAGTAGAACCGTTGTGGTTCGCTGGAACTTTCAATGCTAAAATATTTCATGTAATATATCCAACAACTTGTAATGATGTGTCGTATATGATTATAATGTAAAATTAGTGATAGTCGAAATTGGTACAAAGGTACCTCTTTAATGTTATCTTTATGGCATATTAGAAACTTAAAATGTTTACATTGGGCCGTTTTAAAATATGGTTTCGCGAGTGGTTTTTTTTTACCCTTTCTGTACCTGGTTATGTCATTCCTAAATGGTTATTAAGTACCGAAAGGTGCTTTATGCTAACTGTGTGGGGAAACGTGTCTCTCTGTCTGTCCGTTTGTCTGTCCGTCTGTCTGTCTGTCTGAATGTAAATCAAACTCCTCCGAGGCTATGAAACATTTTCAAAGCCTGTTTTCGTCAGTCGATGAATATGGTTCATGGCACGAACCAGTTACAAATATAATCTAAATCGGTTCATTGGCACGTGCACAAATGATACCACTATTTTCCCGCCTAGCAATTTTTAATGGAGAGATATATTGAGTAATATATCAAACAAATCGTAATGACGAGATAGAATCAGTTATTCATTACTATTTTCATCAGTCGCTGTATATGGTACATGTCACGAATAAATCAGAAATATTATCTACGTCTGTTCAATAGCACGTGCACCTTTATGACCCCACCTAACAATTTTCAATGGAGAGATATATAAGGTAATATATCAAACAAATCGTAATGACGAGATAGAAGCGGATATAAATTACTGTTTTCGCCAATTGATAGATATGGTTCGGGAAATGAAAATGGTTGTAATAGAAACAATGGCACGTGCTCTAATGGTACAATTATGAAACCCTGATAAAATATGGCATGTAATATATCAAACAAATTGGGATGAGGTGTAATAAATGAATATAATGTACAAATAATGATAGTCGTAATGGTTTCAAGGAACCTGGTTTAGTGGAACCATTATGGTTCTTTGAAAGTTTCAATGCTAAAATATGGCATGTAATATATCAAACAACTTGGAATGATGTGTCATGAATGAATATAACGTAAAATTAAAGATTGTCGTAATTGACTCCGTGAAACCTGGTTTCGAGGAACCATTATCATTCACTGTAATTGTCAATTCTAAAATATAGAACGTAATACATCAATCGACTTGGAATGAGGTGTCATGAATGAATATAACGTAAAATTAATGATATTGGTAATTGGTTTCAAGGAACCTGGTTTAGTGGAACCATCATGGTTCATTGGAACTTTCTATGCTAAAATATTTGTAACGAGCGCCCGCGAGTGCACCACCTTAGCGGCTCGAACCAATCGCTAAACCTCAGAAGCGTTTGTTATTTGAGTTCAGAACAGGTAATGGAAGCAATTGACGCAGACCTCGTCACATAAATAACGCCCACCATTTAATTATCATGTAATATATCAAACAGCTTGGAATGATGTGTAAAGAATGAATACAACGTAAAATTAAAGATAGTCGTAATTGGCTCCGATAAACCTGGTTTCACGGAACCATTATGTTTCACTGGAACTTTGGTTTGGTTTGGTTTGGTTTGGTTTGTTTGGTATTAACGTCCTTTTCAACTGCTATGGTCATTTCAGGTCGGCGTTATAAGGACCGCAAATTGTGCGTCGCAAATTGTACACGCGACCAACAGCTTTACTTCCTGTCTGAAGGAAGTGCGTGATCTCAGGATTTTCCCCCTGAAAAATTCCTCGCCCTCCTCGGCCGGGGTCAAACCCGTGTCTTTGGGCAAAAGAGGCGAACACGCAACCCCTCAGCCACCGAGGCCGGTCATTGGAACTTTCTATGATAAAATATGGCATGTAATAGATCAAACAACTTGGAATGGTGTCTCATGAATGAATATAACGTAAAATTAATGATAATCCAAGTTGGATCAAAGGTAGGTGGTTAATGGAACATAGGGTGCTTTAAAATATGGTTGCGCGAATGGTTTAGTTTAACCTTTCGGTACTTAGTTATGTCATTCTAAATAGTTTATTCATTATTATTTTCGTCAGTCGATTAATATGGTACTTGGTACGAACCAATCACAAATATTCTCTAAATCGGTTCAATAGCACGTGCACAAATGGCACCTTCATGACCCCACCTAGCAATTTTAAATGGAGAGATATATTAAGTAATACATCAGACGAATCGTATTGGCGAGATAGAAACGAATATAAATTACGTTTTTGGCCAATTAATAAATATGGTTCAGGAAATGAACCATTTTGAAAGTGTTTGCAATCGAAAAAATGGCACGTGCTCTAATAGTACCCTTATGACTCCCTCAAAAATTTTCACTGATAAGATGTGGCATGTAATATATCAAACGAATTGGGATGAGATGTAATAAATGAATATAACGTACAATTAATGATAGTCGTAATTGGTTTCAAGGAACCTGGTTTAGTGGAGCCATTATGGTTCTTTGAGAGTTTCAATGCTAAAATATGGCATGTAATTTATCAAACGTTTGGGAATGAGGTGTCATGAATAAATTTAACGTAAAATTAAGGATAGTCAAAATTGGTTTCAAAGAACCTGGTTTAGTGGAACCATTATGGTTCATTGGAATTTTAAAATCTAAAATATGGCACGTAATATATCAAATGTCTTGGAATGAGGTGTCATGAATGAATATAACGTAAAATTATTGATAGTCCAAATTGGTTTCAAGGAACCTGGTTTAGTGGAACCATCATGGTTCATTGAAACTCTCAATACTAAAATATGGCATGTAATTAATCAAACGACTTGGAATGAGGTGTCATTAATAAATTTAACGTAAAATTAAGGATAGTCAAAATTGGTTTCAAGGAACCTGGTTTAGTGGAACCATTATGGTTCATTGGAATTTTCAAATCTAAAATATGGCATGTAATATATCAAACGACTTGGAATGAGGTGTCATGAATGAATATAATGTAAAATGAATGAATTAATGATATTGGAAATTGGTTTCAAGGAACCTGGTTTAGTGGAACCATCATGGTTCATTGGAACTTTCAATGCTAAAATATGACATGTAATATATCAAACAGCTTGGAATGATGTGTCATGAATAAAGACAACGCAAAATTAATGATAGTCGTAATTGGCTCCGAGTAACCTGGTTTCACGGAACCATTATGTTTCACTGGAACTTTGGTTTGGTTTGGTTTGGTTTGTTTGGTATTAACGTTCTTTTCAACTGCCATGTTCATTTCAGGTCGGCTTTATAATGGCCGCAAATTGTGCTTCGCAGGGGTTCTTTAATGTGCAGCTGGCAAACGACTACACGCGACCAACAGCTAAACTTCGTGACTGAAGGAAGCTCGTGAACTCAGGATTTTCCCCCTGATATAATCCTCGTCGTCCTCTGGCGGGATCAAACCCGTGTTTTCGGGCATAAGAGGCGTTCACGCAACCCCTGAGCCACCGAGGCCGGTCATTAGAACTTTCTATGATAAAATATGGCATGTAATAGATCAAACAACTTGGAATGATGTCTCATGAATGAATATAACGTAAAATTAATGATAATCCAAATTGGTTCAAAGGTACGTGGTTAATGGAACATTATATTCCATTAAAACCTTACAATATTAACATAGGGTGCTTTAAATTATGGTTGCGCGAATGGTTTAGTTTAACCTTTCGGTACTTAGTTATGTCATTCTAAATAGTTTATTCATTATTATTTTCGTCAGTCGATTAATATGGTACTTGGTACGAACCAATCACAAATATTCTCTAAATCGGTTCAATAGCACGTGCACAATTGGCACCTTCATGACCCCACCTAGCAATTTTAAATGGAGAGATATATTAAGTAATATATCAGACAAATCGTAATGACAAGATAGAAACGAACATAAATTACTATTTTCGCCAATTAATAAATACGGTTCAGGAAATGAACCATTTTGAAAGTGTTTGCAATCGAAACAATGGCACGTGCTCTAATAGTACCCTTATGATACCCTCAAAAATTTTCACTGATAAGATTTGGCATGTAATATATCTAACAAATTGGGATAATGTATCATGAATGAATATAACGTAAAATTAATGATAGTTCAAATTGGTTTCAATTAACCTGGTTTAGTGGAACCATAATGGTTCATTGTAACCTTCCATACTAAAATATGGCATGTAATATACCAAACGATTTGGAATGATATGTCATGAATGAACATAACGTAAAATTAATGATAGTCGAAATTGGTTCTAAGGTACCTGGTGTAATGTTATCTTTATGGCCCATTAGAAACTTACAATGTTAACACAGGGCTGTTTAAAAATACAATTCCCGAATGGTTTAGTTTAACCTTTCGGTACTTGATTATGTCATTCCCTAATGGTTTATTATATCTTGCCATTGAAAATTGCTTGGCGGGAAAATAAACGTACAATTTGTGCACGTGTCAATAAACCGATTTAGATAATATTTGTGAATGGTTTGTTCTGTGAACCATACTCATTGACTGACGAACACAGGTTTTTAAAATGTTTCATAGCCTCGGAGGAGTTTGAGTTACAGACAGACAGACAGACACGTTTCCTCACACTGACAGCATAAAGCACCTTTCCGTAGTTAATAAAAAAAGTATATTTACTTTACACATCCTCAGAGTCAGTCACTTCTGTGTTACCCTGAAGCACGAGATGAATTGCAGAGGCAGCTGAAATTGATACAGGCTTCATTATACAGGGTGATTCAAAAGTGAGTGTGTTTCAAAATTTGTACAGCACACACTTCTATGCACTTTATGCAGCACGTCTTTACTGATCGAATCATCTCGCGTGGCATGTGGCCTGCACGCTCGCCGGACCACATACCTCTCGATTTCTTCCTTTGGGATGCCTTGAAAGGTAAAGTGTATGCAAACAATCCGCACATTTTGCCTGAGCTGAAGGAGGAAATCACAACTGAAGTTCAGCAAATCTCACCAGCAATATTGAGCAGAGTGTTTCACAACGTGCAACAGCTCTTTTATCTCGTCATCAGGGATTGAATGTCTCTTAAGGTGCTTTTTCTTCTTTGGGAAGTGGCTTTTTCTTCTTTCATCTATGAACTGCAGTTTTTCGTCTTTGAACTGTAGGCGGTGCAACATCTTTTGTGTGTGGCAAATGTTTGCGGGCCAGTGTTATCGTGTTATGGTCCAAAGCTGCATTTCAATCCTGGTGTCGATAATTACCCTGGGTTTCCTCTCCGACGGGTTCACCCGAGTGGTCACACATTGGTGCAGTGCTTGGAAAGGGATGAGGATAATGTCGAAAAATGAATAGTCTATTGCATACAAGACAAATGTAAGTATCAGATACAAAAAGAATTTTGAAAATCGGTTAACAAATAAAAAAGTTACAGCATATTATTATATTTGCTAACCATGGAGGCATTACTTTTCGATCAACCCTCGTATCTTCTCTACATTTATTGAATTTTCTTTTAAAAACTTAGTGAATTTACATTGAAAGGATTAAAAACAGCTGTAGGTTGGTTAAGACAATCGGATGTTACCACAAAATGTATATTTCTTTGGATGCCTTGTCTATCGGAAGAACTGTAACATACAAACGGATGTATTGTGGCTTGGAACTCGAGCTTTAAAAATTAATATCTTCAAAACGGAGCAAAACTCAGTTTTGAATTTTTTGTATTGTTTTTATGAAAGTATGACTAAGATATTAATAATTTTTTAACGGAAAAAATACCCACCTTTTGAGAAATTTGCATAAATAAAATATTTTTATTAAATTCAAATATTTGCGCATGCGTAATATAATATTTATATTATTATTTTACATTATTTTAAGTTATTTTAAATTATTTTAAAAATTTATATAGAATCTACAGTTAAAGAGCTTTCATATGTCACCAATCACATCTAAGTAAATACAACCGAAGTTGCAGTACTTCATAGATAAGCCCCCCACTGAAATTTCGAAAATTTTAAATGTCCGTAACTTCCATAAATATTTTGATTCCATAACTTCCATAACTTTAATTTCACACCTTCCGTTATTGTTTGGTGGAAACATGGACCAATGAATTTGGTAATCTTCCATCTATTCCGAATTATAGGTCTCATTCGATATAATAAGCGTGGAAGGGGTGTGGGGATTTATGCTTTAAATAAATTTGGCAGTAATATTATTTCATCTTGGACATTGGTAACCCCCGACTACGAAATATTAACTTTTCAGTTTGGTGTCAAGAAGATTATAATTGCGGTATATCGGCCTCCCTCGAGCGATTTTCGCTCTTTTTTTTTATATCTTGAAACTCTTCTTTTACAGGTTCAGTTTTTGGGTGAAGACGTTTTCCTTGTAGGTGACTTTAATATAGATATGATGAAATCATCATCAATGTTAAGACATTTTTTAGATATTATTATTCGGGCTGGATTTGTAGGGAATGTATATGCATATACATATTTTACTGTTCATTCCCAATCTTATTCATCAATTGATGATTGTTTTTCCACCGTAAATACACCATTGCTTAGCAACTCACTAGACATTCGGTTTAGTGACCATTTTCCCTTGTTATTAGCGTATTCATCAACATTTAGTAGTACACCTTTACGGAACTAGACTCCAATCAGGTCGTTTTCTGCTATACATGTTTTTATGTTTCGTTCTTTTTTAATGCTGACTGATTGGGAAAATATTTTATCTTCTCCAACGTCTATAGATAATTTAATGCAGACTTTTTTGGTTCGTCTTAGGATTGGGTGGGAGCGATATTTTACGTTTGTAAAGCCGAGACGCAGGGAGAATACTGGAATCCCTCACCGGAATCCTTGGATTAATGATAAACTTCTGGCTCTTATCATGCATAAAAATACATATAATATAATAGTGCCATATAATATCAGAAAATTTAAAGCGTTTTCAAATTACGTTAAAAATTGTACGAAGAATGCTAAAATTTACTATTAAGAAAAGATTTTTCAATGCCTCTGAGCTTCTAAGGATAAGTGGAAAACTGTAAATAACTTATGTAAAGACTCTTATTCTTTAAAATCTCCTTTTGTAGAGTCTCATAAAGCATACACTGCTACACTTACTGATTTTGTTAATGCGCTGTTACCTATTTGCGGCTTGAGGACTACAAGACCTGATTACAGTATTAATTCTGATGTGCCTAATTCTGCTCTTAGTTTTTTTGTTTTACCTACCATTCTGGAAGAAGTATATGAAATAATTAATGATTTGAAACCTACTTCAACCCTTGGTCCGTTGGGATATCTAACTGATGTGATAAAGGCGGTTGCTGATGCAATCGCCCTTCCACTCACATATAGTTTTAATTATTCGGTGTCTATAGAAGCTTATCCCTCAGCATTAAAGCTTGCACCGTGCGTATGGTGCCTATTTATAAAAAGGGTGACCAAGGTCTTTATTCCAATTATAAGCCTATTTCTATTTCAGCAGCACTGGCTAAAATATTTGAATAGTTATATTATAAATGCTTATCAGCTTATATCTTTTCAAATAATTTTATTTATTGGAATCAACATGGTTTTATGCCAAATCAAATACTGATACGCCCTATTTGAACTTACTGAATATATAACAGTACAAATGCTTAAAAATGAACATGTTATGGCTTTGTTTGTTGATTTTCCTAAAGTATTTAATACAGTTTCAGTACCATTGTTGCTAAAGTAGCTTAGTTCACAATACCATATCTATGGCTTATCCTTGTCATGGATTGCTAGTTTCCTTACAGGAAGAAAATATTATATGGTTTATTATGGTCAGACTTCGGACACAATTATAAAAACGTGTGGAGTCCCTCAGGGCTCCATTTTGTCGCCACTTTTGTTTGCATTATTTATAAATGACCTCCCCACATTTATAAAAAATTGTAATGTATTATTGTATACAGATGATGTTGTGATAATAAATGCTGATAAGAACCTTGATGAGCTACAGTCCCTTTTAAACCAAAATGCGGAGGCCCTTGCTGCGCGGAGTAAGAATAATGGTTTGAAAATTAATATTGATAAAACCAAGGTAATGTTTTTTTTACCAACGAAATAATGCAAATATCTCAATTGATCCATCAGTTTTCATTAATTCTCATTGTATTGGAGTTACTAAAACTTTTAAGTACTTGGGCATAAAAATTGATTCATGACTTATCTTGGGAACCGCAAATTGATTCGCTTTTAACTAAGCTCAATCGTAATATGGGACTTATTTCTAGATATAGTTATCTTCATTCAGGCATTTTAAAATTATTATATTATTCATTGATTCATTCTAATTTAACCTTTGGTATTATATTTTGGGGGGCAACTACGAATGCTAATGTAACTAGAATCCTAAAATTGCAGAAGTGGTTTCTTAGGATTCTGTTAAAATTACCACGAAGTACTTCTGTTTCTAGTTATTTTGCTCCTAATAACATATTAAGGGTGAATCAGATTTATAAACTGCAGCTATGTGTCTTTATGTATAAAGCTAAAAACTCGCTTATCCAGTTATCAACTTCAATTATTATTAAGCTAACTAGTGATGTTCACGTTTATTTTACCACGCGGGCACACAATATTTATCTTCATTTTGTCAAAAATAATTATCCTAGTATTAAGGTATGACATATTGTTTTATGTGAGGGGGCCAATTTACCCTATGAATTACAATCTATGACTAATTACTCGAAATTTTATCGTGAGCTAAAACGGCATATTTGTAGCGTCTTTTCTTAATAACATTTGTTGAGTTTTGTCACCATGATTTGTTACTGTTACCTTTTGAGTTGGAATTTTTTTTGTTAAACTCTTAATAGTATTAACATTTTAACATATTTTGATACATTTTAGATTCCTTAATATGTTGTAATTGTATTTATCATTAATTTTTTGTATGTCATGTAGATTTTGGGTCCCTACTTGTCGGTTATATACCATACAGGTTCCATCGGGTACTTATTATATGTTGAATTAATAAATAATAAATAAAGAAAAATAAAAAATTTTTCGCTTTGGGATGTGAATTAAATACAGAAAAGATTTGGTTGGTAGAGGATTTTTAGATTATGCTAAAAATTTGGATTACCAGTATTAAAATTTTTTGAGAGGAAAGCATTAAATTTTATTTAAAAAATTTACTAAAAATAATAAGAATTGGTAAAAATATTATTAGAATGAAAAATAAAAATGAAACCAGATCTTCTTTTAAGAAAGTTGGACAAGAAATTATAGAAGATCCAAATTTTCAATGTATGAAACAGAAATACATGTATTTCTATGAACATTTTAAATAATAATAAAATAAAAAGCAATAATTAAACGATGATTAAATAATAAATCAAAAATATTATTAAATATTTAACTGGTAGTGGTTTACAAGTATTAACTTAATTTTTTTCTATATAAATGAAACAAGATCATTGGAATATTTTAGAAGCACCTGCCGTTGACAGAACTACTATAAACAAAGAATTTATTAAATATAAAGATGATAATATTTCAAACATCGAAATATAAAGATGATATGAAATTGCAATAAATACTAATAAATATTTACTTTTAAGTTATTTGTACATTCCAACTAAAATTGTAAATCCTGATAAAAAAGTTCTTACTGTTTGTAATAACGGTCTGTATTATTTTTACAGACACAAAACTTGAATATGAAAACACAGAAATTGAAAAAGATGATAATCTTCAGTATGTATCATTAGTAGGTAATATCAGGTGATATTTCTAAAACAACCGCTAATAATATGTTTGGCATCTAGATAGTAGTGATCAGTGTTGGGACTTATCTAGATAAATTTATCTAGATAATTATCTTAGATGAAAAGTTTTTATCTATTATCTAGATAAACTTTCAATTATGTCATCTTTTATCTTTATCTTTATCTAAGCATAGTTTATCTTATCTACGAGGGTTGTACCAAAAGTAAGGTTCCCAATGAGTTACAGCCTCGAGGGAAGGTGCTAGGCTAAATCCGACAACAGTGCCGTGCGCAGTGGTTCCCGCACTCTGGAGCCCACTCTCGAGCGATTCGCTACGGCGCTCAGTGTTCGCTTGGCAGCCGTCAGAGATGGAAGTGTTGATCGCCGCTCCCGCCAAGTGCGAGGTTCGAGCAGTAATCCGGTTTCTCCACGCAAGGAAGTTACCGCCCGTGGAGATTCATCGGCAACTGACTGATGTTTATGGTGAAAAGTGCATGTCCGTTCAGCACGTCCGAAAATGGTGCAGGGCTTTTGCTGAGGGTCGCACGGAAGTTCACGATGGAGAACGGAGTGGATGACCGCCGGTTTCGGATTCGATTGCCCAGAAGATCAACAGTGAGCTGCTGAAAGATCGGAGGGTCACTGTCCGTGAACTTGTTGAACGCATTCCTGAAGGTTCCCACGGCACACGCTTCCTCAACGGATTGGCGGGAGACTTCTTCGACTTAGGAAAACAAAAGCTGGAGCACCGTCTTCAAAAGTGTGTCGAAAAAAATGGAGACTATGTTGAAAAATAGACAACAGTGTAAGCTTTTCAACGATGTATAAATTAATAACAATAATCAATGTTTTCTACTTGTAAAAAATATGGAAACCTTACTTTTGGTACAACCCTCGTATTTCAAAAATTTCTATTAAATTTTATAAAAGTTTTAAAAAATTTACTGAAAAAGCTTTTTTAAAATTGTAAGGATCTGGTTGACCTTAAATAGATGAGACATGTATCCAGCTCCCACATACATGACTAATGTCACGGGCTCGTGGCTCTTTCTTTTTAGACAAAGTCACTGAATTTCACAAGTAATCATGTGACCAGTTGAGAAATTCTGAGTTCTGCATAAAAGAGATAAGTGCTTATAAGAGCCACTTTTCTTTTCCCCAAAATAACTGTCTTGTCTTTGCGATTCCGCTTATAAGAGCCTTTTTTCAATTTCCCAGACTGCTGGGCTCTTATACGTGGAGTCGACTGTATCTCAGAAATTACCTCTTGAAGGTACCCAGTAGTAATGGGTGATATTTTCTAAAATATCGCATTTCGCTATCATATCACTTGGACAGCTGATAATAGGCTGTTTGCGCCATGCTGTTTTCTGTTGCATTAGGCTGTCCGATATCGATAGATGCTTATCAAACTTACCATCGACACAGAAATAACGGAGCCCATCAGAGGTAAGCTGTTAGTGACGTCACTAGTTTTCTGCTCCCCTGCTGCTCCTGTCAGCAGCCATTGTGTTTTTGCTGTTTCGAAACTCACTCCTCCAGCAACAAGTCACTTCTCGAAGCGTTAAAACAAATTAAGAAATTATATATGTATAATAAATAATTAACCATGAGCGGGAACAATAAAGATTTCGTTTCAACAGGCACGGAACCAACATTGTGATTTCTGACTTCTTTGGTGGAGTAGATCAAAACTCGAAAGTAAGGCAACGCCTTTTCTTTTACCCACAATCCTAGCGTAAACGTACCGAGTAGCCTCTCTGCGCAACAGCCTGTTAACGCAAAAACTCTGATATTTATGACGATATATCGATAGTTTTAAAAGTTGGCTATCTAAAGGCTAAATTTTATCTTAATTTGTTAGATAATTTGTTTTTATTTTTTATCTTTATCTAGATAATATTAAATTATATTATCTATTATCTTATCTAGATAAATATTTATTTCTCATCTTTATCTTAATCTAGATATTGTTTTTATTTTATCTTGCCCAATACTGGTAGTGATGATGTGAATATGCAAAAATTAACTAATGGTGAAACGGAAGGAACAGAAAAACTAACAGATTGCATTAATGCAAAATACTAAAAGTAATCCAAACTTTAACACAGGTTTCTTATAACATAGCCTAATGATGAGAATTATATTCACTCCGGGTCGGTTTCATTGTTATAGGTGTTTCCAGACGTCCTACAACAATAGCCAAGGGTTCAGCTATCTCCTTCTCTTTTCTGGATCTATTCAGGTAATGTTTTGCTATTGAGTTTTGTTATTGACAGATCGTTATCAAAAGCTTTTTACGATTTTCTTCATTGCATTTTATCTGACTGCAAAAAAAGGTATGTATGCAATTTTCTATTCAAAACAGCAAGATTAAAAAAAACTTTAGAGGTCCTAAAATTTTTTAAAAAAGATTTTATTTCATCTAATTTAGGAAATCCAATAAAAACCATTCATCAAATTTTCTAATATGGCAAAATCCTTTGTATTTCAAACTATTTTGAATAAGAGTTCCGTTATAACAACCTTAATTCATATAGCTCACGGTTGTTTTATTTTCTTGGGGTTTTTTTTGTTTGTTTTTTTTTCTTTTCGAAAAGAAAAAAAAAACGTTTAGTGTAAAGGACTTAAAAATTAAATTTCTTCATAAAAATTTCTCCAGTTTAATAAACGACATTTTGTCTCCGTTATGACTGCAGTAGTAAACAATGGATTTGGCAGTTCAGTTTATCTGCCGGTAGGGAACTTAGACAACGTTTGAAAACGAGAGTGGACAGACTTCTCATTAATAGGCTATGCTTATACTCTGTCCAATGAAAGAAAAACTGGGCGTGTCTAATTAAATTTCCTATTTCAATTGTTAGACATTGTTGGTAAGTAAAATTAACAATCGCTAACAATTGAAATTGGAAATTTAACTTGACACGCCCAGTTTTTCTTTCGTTGGACAGGGTATAGAAAGATACAAAAGAACAAATGAAAAATATTTGAAAAAACGATTGAATTAAATAAAATATTTAGTTTTTGTAGAGATGTTAATAATGGTGGAAATAAATTTCCGTGATAACGCTTTGACAATCCACATCAATGATTCTCGTGATAACGCTTTGACAATGCACATCAATGATTTTGATACAAACATACACAAATTAAATTGAATCTGTTTCAGTGTACTGAAAAAATTAATTTTATATAATCAATATTATAAAAACATATTACATGCTAAGAAAGATGCAAACAACTATGATTATGAAATCACTTATTCATCCCTGTGTATTCATGAAGTTGTGCCATTATCAGAATTGCAAAGTGTCACGGATATTTTTGTAGCGCAGTGGAAAAATGACTTAAAAGATGATGGAAAAGACAGCTATGTGGACATATTAAACTTAACTATGATTTATTGAAAATTAAACAATAATGAATACATTATGATGAAGATGCGCAGTGAAAAGAATCTTCATCTGGATTAATAAGGCGCATCCTCTAACACGAGGAGTTACGCATGTGAAGGTAATTTTTTTTATACAGAAAAATGGATGGCCCTTGGGGGGCCAGACTGGTGCTTAACTCTAGCACTTACAAAATACTGATTGGTCAGTAAATGTTCGATAGAAAACAGACGATAACATAAAAGGAAGCGAATTACAACAGCTTCGGATTTATGTGAACTGATGCGCACTTAAGGTGCATAAAAAGATTAACAAAAATTAGCAACAAATAATTGAATTAATGTTCCTGAAGGTTGACTCCGGAAGAATAAGTGTTATGCACTGCCGTACCGGAACTCTCTTCCCCTCTAGCAGCGACGCTAAGCATTTAATGTCTGGGACAGCTAATGCTGGTCCTGCAATGAAACAAATACTAAGGTATGAATAAGCGTTCATGCCTAGACAACCATAAAGAATAATAATTGGATGTTCTATGAGGATTTTTATATACGCCATAC
>JAHWFO010117781.1:606892-669188 GCA_023313115.1 Rhysida immarginata | reverse complement strand
GGTTCCTGGTTCCATCCCAGGCTGTGGAATTTTCTTTCCTATTTTTCATCAATAACCATAAAGAAGCCGTGCGGGAGAGCTACGACTGACATTCTTCATAAGAGAGTCAATAGATGACATAAATTCGAATCAGCTTACTTCTGAGATATGTAGTAGTCGCCCAAATCTTCAGCTAAGTAAGCCACAATGCCCCACGGGGTGACCAATGTCCATCCGGGGTCCTCTTGGTCCGTGCGCTGGTCCCGTCTGCGATGTGTAGGTAGTAGCCTCTCCGACGGCAAACCAGACATCCACACAAGGTTGCTAATAAGGACAGGCTGCGGAGTTATGTAGAGCCGTAGATAACGGAATTCGAAGAATACTGCTGTGACCCAGGCTGGTCGTGTTATGTCCGCCAGTTGAAGCTGGGCGTTGGCTTCAATTGTAGATTCAGCTGACTTTGTGTCCGTGAAATTGAATGAGTCCTCCGGACGAGTCTCCGCTCGCGCCGGCCGTTCGTTACCTCGTTTTCATCTGCTGAATCCACAAAGTTAGGCAGAAATTCACAATTTAAAAATTAACTTTCAAAAATCAAAGTTCCTGCAACGACGAGTGGATTTTCTTGGGTATAGTGTGGATGAACATGGCTTGAAACCGCCTGGAAAGAATGTGCGACCAATGTTGAACTTTCCGGTGCCCAAAAATCCTAAAGATGTCAGATGCTTCATCGGTATGACTCAATTTTATAAAACTTTCATTCCATCGTTGAGCCATCTAAATTTTCCGTTGAGGCGTCTGACTCACAAAGAACCCCTTGGCAGTGGACAGCTGATTCCAAGAAGCATTTGATGATATCAAGAAAAAACTGACTGAACCACCTATGCTTGTACAACCAGACTTTACACTTCCTTTTGCACTACATTCAGATGCGAGTAAGCACGCTGTGGGAGGGATGTTGACTCAAGAAGTAGATGGGCAAACCAAGATCATCGCGTTATTCTGTTATAGAGTGGGAGTGTCTGGCAGTGATGCACGCCATAGAAACCTTCCGGTCCTTACATCAACGCCACTTATTTCGTAGTGTATTGCGATGCGCAAGCTCTTACGTGGATTAACAACTTCAAAGACCAGCATGGTCGCATCACTCGCTGGGCACTCCGACTACAAAGTTATGACTTCACCATTAAACACAAAAAGGGAAGAGTTAATTATATACCAGATGCCCTGTCGAGAGTTTCTTTGGTAACTGAACAAGAAGTGCCTTTTGATTGCATCACTGTGCAGTCGCAAGACCACTCCCACTCTACTTATAAACAGCGAGCCTTAGATGAAGGGCAGTCGTGTTGTGGGATGATACATGACGTGATATGTAAAATCGACGGTTAAAAAAAAGCGAATTTGGGTACCAAGGAAGTTGATTTCGAGATTAATAACTTACTGGCATGAAGGTGGAGAACTGGTTCATCCTGGTGCACATAAGATGGTATATTTCATGCGGAAACGCTATTTTTGGGACGGACTGACACAAGATATATACAAATACGTAACGGGGTGCTAAAGTTGTCAGAGATGTAAACCAAAAAATTACAGCCAACCTGTGTTTTACCTGTGACGAAGTGTTACCGGACCGATGGTTTTATGGTCATTGGATTCCTTCGGTCCACTAACAACGTCAACGACCGGAAATCGTAATCTTTTGTTTGTAATGGATTCTTTTTCCGAATGGATGGAAGTCAAGCCCGTACCCGCCCTGAATCAAGAACAAGTAGTAGCCTTCTTAGGGGAGTGTATCCAGCGTTTGGGTCCACCGGAGAGGATAATACACGACACTGCCACCTATTTTCGAAACCCCATAGTGAAGCACTACCTGGAATCTGTGAGAATAGGACTCTCATACAGTGTGTCATATGCTCCACGGACAAATCCCGTCGAGAGGTACATGAGGACTTTGAGAGAAAAACTCAGGTTGTGTGCGAACGAGGAACGGCCACATGATTGGGAAACACATATTGGGAAAATTGTGTTCACTCTAAAAGCCACAGTACACGAAGAAACGGATTTCTCACCGGCAGAGTTAATGAAGGGCGTGGATTACTTGAAGAGCCCGATGAACCAGGTTGTCACGGATAATAGTCGAGTTGAAAAAATACGCCAGACTTATTGTAGACGTTGGAGACATCGGAAGAAAAATCGACAAAAAGCAAATAAAAATATCATAACGTTTGACAAAAATGAGGAAGTGTTGGTACGAAATGATGTAGTATCCTCTTTAAAGCGTCATGAATGTTCGAAATTGCGACCATTATTTTATGGACCTTATATTGTAGTAGAGAAACTTGATAGAAATACTTTTATAATAAAGAAAGTTTCAAGTCCCGCAAACCAAGACAGGTTAATAGTCGACATAACACACTTAAAGAAACTAAAAGGAAATGCAAAGGTACCATGAAAAACGAATACTTTGTGGATGAAAAGAATTTGTAGTGTAAGAGGAAAATTTGCATGGGATAACCGTTCCGGGTCTTCGATGCTAAGCGTGTTCCCGGAGCTTTGCTCTTTTAAAAAGAGCTCCATGACACTATCGGCATAAAATAATATGTGGAATACTAATTCAGATCGTAAAGCCGCTCGGGGCGAGCTTGCGTGCGCAGGTGGGGTCTGTTGCACCCAAAATCCTAAACACTGTGATTTTTAAAGAAAAAAAAATTCCTATGATTGGGCCCAATCGTAAATTTATCTTTTGGGTGCTCCAGGTTTATTCTGACACTAAGTATTAAAATATTTATTAGATGTTCTTTATTTGAAATGTATCTGAACGATTAACAGTGACAACGAAAGAATTTTACTTGTACACACGAAAATTAACGAATGAATATTGGTGATTAAAGTAATTTTAAAAGGATATTTTCTTTGATAAAATTTTATGAAGCAGCATTATTGTAAGAGGCAAGACTTCGGCGATGTGTATTGTTGTGGCTTGCGAAACTTTTGGAGATGATAGACTTCTCTTGGACGCATGAAAGATCGGTTCTTAGACGAACAAGGAAGAAAAGTGACGTAGCCACGGAGGAAGGCCAAAATCTAACGATTCTTCATCGGTTGAGGAGAGGCTAAAGTGAACCAAGAGACGGGCAATCCATTTGAAATCTTCCGTAGGAAAATATATCGCAAGGAAAATATCCGGTTCTTCTTCATTTTATAGGAAACCAAATCATCTGATGCATTGATGCGAGGGAAGTCATTCGAATCTTCCTTATGAAGCCCCCTTGTTTGTACAGAAAAGTTCTCTTTGATAAAGCCCCGTTCTTTATATCAGACCTATAGCATCTTTAGTATTCTTTATAGCTGTCTTCAGATATAAAATGTAGGTTAAAAGGTATTTCTGCTTAGAATTGGATAATGATTAGTTAGAGGACTCCAGACTAAACTGAAGGAACGTAATTGAGAGGAGTCGTTACGATAAGAAGAACGATTTCCCGCACGCTTGACCCGTACACGACCCAGATAACTCCCGAACGCTGTATTTACGCTCTGAGCACTACTCAAATCTCTTACCATCAGCAGAATGCCCTGTTCAGAATCGCATTTACATAAATTAGCTGCAACTTCCTTTTCACACTCAATGTTATTAACGGGTATAGCACTTTTAAAATTAACCTTGTGCTCCTGTGAACTCGTGCCAACCCTGTCATTAGCATATGCGAATTGCGAATGGTTATTGTTAATATGCTTTTGGTTTACTATATCCGAGGGTTCTAAACTAACTTTAACTTTTTATTGTTAAACCCCTTACTACTACTAGAACCCTGACATTTGTCTAAACACTGTTCTGGTTCCAAATCTCACTACTTCTTTTGTTTGGGTTCCTAAAATTCTCTATGCATAACTCATAAATCTAGTAAATGATGTGGTGCTTTTTCCAACAATTGTGCTTTAATTGATTTTGGGAAGGCTTTGATATATAAATGAACTTTAGCCTCCTCTTCGAAATTATTTATCTCATTTATTAAATCGTTTAATATTTTGTCTAATGTTGGAGAGAATGTTTAAGACCTTTTTCTCTACGTCATTATCCTTATTTTTCTTTCGACCCATTTTGGCTGCTTTAGTAAATCGAGTATAAAAATTAGGATTGACTTCTGGTGCTCATTCCTTAAAAATAATGCGCTTTAGTCCTTCACCAATCCCTACAAAAGTAATAAAGAACTAGCATTACTATGCAGCTTAAATTTAAAATGAATTTTCAAAATAGCCTATCTACTGGGCAAAACGCACCAGTATCACTTAATTCAGAAAAAAAAACTCGTATTGTAAAAATACGACAATTTATATCCAGAACTCAGGAAAAACCCAATACCACAGTTTGGTGAATCGACGCGCCTCTATTAGCTTATGATGCCATATTATAAATGTAGCATAAGAGCGCAGCAACAAAATAGATAAAACGACAACCCGGATTCAACTATGTGCACAAATTAACTGACGCCGGAAAACCGCTTGCAATGATCTACCTTATTTACAATAGATTATTCGGATGGAAAGGTTGGGTAATCAATAAATTTTATAATCCGAACTCTGACGCTGCTAATATAAAAAAATTTGATCGCCGTGGGCGGGCTGAGCTGGAATGCAAATTTGATCCCAGTGGTCGCATGTTAGGAACCACGCTCGCTAAGAAACATTACCTATCTACTGTGTCACGTGGAAATAGGATGTGCGCAATGGAAGCTTAACTAGGTAATAAACTAAGGACACAGAGATAGATTACAATAAATCTTTTAATGTACTTTTGAAAATAAGAATAAAGGCAATCACAAATAAAGGAATTAATAATGTCTTCTCTGTCACGAGAAAAGGGTGGGAAGAATTGAACTGGATAATACCTTATCCACCTCTTCCTTTATATAAAAAAATTGTTGGATGATATCAAATATGAAAGGTATAGTTAAATTAAGGCATAAGTAAATCCTTTATGCTTCGCTTGTTTGCTAAGCGTTTGTTTATTGTGAGTAGTCGAATTTCGACCACTAAAGAGTTTAAAGAAATAATACCACAGTTTAATAAGCTCCGAAAAAATAATTCTTCGACAATTACCGCTATGGAGAACGGCTATGCAAAGCATTTAGTTCTAACCCTCCGGGCCTTTTCTGAAATGTAGAATAACAGAAAGTCGAACTGCATTAATCTTAAGCAAGCACACTTTGATATAACTAGCCCTAACAATTACGCTACCAACTAACTCCACTACTATGAAAAAATTATACTTCTTTAAGTTCAAACTAAAGCGAAGAGTGGTGGAAAAAATTTAACAAAGGAAAATTTGAGTAGGTCACAGTACATAAATGCGAGCTTACCTTAAGTGGTAATGAATACCGCTCCCAAATCGTCGGCACAGTATGCCTCATTACCCCATGGCATTATAACTTGAAAACATTCACATAGAAACGGGGCAGACGTGGCTTTGAATAGGTATTCACTTTCTTGTTCAGCACAGCACGGTAAGTCTTAAAGAAGAACCAAACTCCGATACGCAGTTGATGAGCTCAATGGCAGCGTAGGGGTGGGCATTCGCTCGATAACACGAAGTATTGGACTGCAAATCTTCGATTCTCGACGAATGCTGTTGATGCCGACGATTACCGGTGCTCGCTCGTCTGCCTGAAGCCTCTCTGTGACAACCTGCCTTTCTTGTAAATTTTATATACACGTCCCATTTGCTGTATTAGTCGTAGGATCCCGCAGGAGTAACAGTTCGTGAAAAAAGTGCGACTTATAGTCCGGAAAAACGGTAAATTTTTAACGGTATTTATGATATAAGAAATTAAGCCTAGAATTTGGTAGCCCTAAATAACAAATCGGCGTCGGATGTGGTTTGTAAATTCAATAATAAGAATTTTTCATTTACTTGATTTGCGTTAGAAATTTCTAATTGTACTTTAGGTTGATTTTCTTCTGGGAATCTGAAGTTTAAAATCTCCAATGTATTTTCTATATTACTAAATGGGTGACTAGACATAAGGATGTGGTTGGAGAAAGGTGAGATTTGATTATCATTCTTGTATGAATTTAGGTGTTTTACGAGATGCGGTCATAAAGTTCATACCACTGCATAGAAGGCATTATCATGCAGTAAATCTTAAGCCTGTCTTCTGGTCGGAAAACCACTCCTTAAAGCAGAAATAACCTAATCATCGCTGTGATGGCGCCTCCCATGAAAAGGTTATTTCGATTTCCTAAATGAAACCAGACAGGCGCTTAGTTATTATTTCCAGTTTAGGAAAACGAAGAAGCCGCTTCATGGGAGGCAACTTCACAGCAATGCCATATTTGCAGCTCTGGATGGGCCTCTACATTGTCGACTAGCGGCTAATTCTCGAATTCCTCCGACCAATCAGAAGCGACAAATGGAAACAAAAGTTTCAGTTTCAGATTTCCACTACAAGTTCAGAGAAACCTCGAAGAGCCAACATGATGAACTCGCTTCGCATCGTGGAGAAATGCTACATGTTAAGCACCTTTATCTTCGCATCGAGCAGCTAATATGAGATAGGATGAATATTATGAATGACGCCGACAATTTGCAATTCAAGAAACTCCACATTTCTATTAAATATACTAGATCACATGCGTTATGCGTTTCGATGCATCCCCCCCCCCCTCCACAAGCATTTTTACTCATTCTGCTCTGCTCGCATCGCTCTTTTTTAGTTTATTTCATGTAATATTATCACACATTTTACAATTAGTGCTACAAACTTGGAAAAATTACAATTTATTACAATTAATAAAACTGCTGTAATAATAATGGCGTCGAACAAAATATTAATAATAACTAAAAATAATCAATGTTCATAATAATAACGAAGTATAAAGCCAATATGTGAGGAAAATATTAGCTATAAAGTCGTGTAAATTCATTAGAAAATCCAATAAAGTTGAATTGCACAAATATTATAAATGTTGCACAAATATTATTGCACAAATATTATAAATGTTAAAATTTCATATAGCATTTATAATAAAATATACTTAATTTATAGCCTCTGTTAGTTTTTATTTTAAATAAACGTCTAAATGAGACGCTAAGTAATTAAAAGTTCTGCTTATTTTTTTAATAACGATTTTACTGGAAATTCGACGATTTTTAAGCAAGTTGAACCTTCCGTTATTTTAAATAGGAGAAAACAAAAAGAAATTTTTATTACTTAAATTTTCATATTTTGACCTGCTAGATTTAATAATTTTTGCATAATTATTGTTTCATAAATTCATATTATCCATAAAATTAGACAATTTAGGTAATGTTAGATATAATTATAATTAATATAAATGAAACCGTTGACTAGAACATTTATCTAATCATTTATAAACAATATCATTTTCTTATTCAGTTTAGTAAATGACTTTCATTTTATATTAATTTTAATGCAGATTAATTTAAATTTGTTGAAAAAATTTTAAGATGCTTTCATTTGAATTTAATTTCTAAAAACCGAGATTTTTAAGCAATTTTAAATATGACATTTATTTGGCAGCAGTGAGCAGTCACACGTCGATGACAGTATTTAAAAGAATATATAAATAGCGGGAAACTTTCGATAGATTCAGTACGTTGGTTTAAGGTGGCTTTGTATTACTATTAAACATCTGTATAATTTTAAATATCAAAATAAATAATTTTTATATCACTTGTATAGGGATATGCAAAAAAGATGATAAAAATTTTATCTACAATTGTAAGATATTAGATTCGATTTTTTTGTCACCTAACCGATAATAAATGAAATCTAAACTATAATTAGGAATTGTCTTTGATGATGTTTATCTTGAAAAAAAAAAATAATAAAACGCTTCTTTTCATTTCCGTAGTGCGAGAAAACAAGGTTAACAAATCGAAAACAAATTTCCATTACACAAAAGTGCAAAGTTGAACTAAAAAAGATAAAAATGAAATACTAAAAATTAGACAAATCAAACTGAAAGAGAAATTCATTTTAGTAAAACTATTTTATTAAATTACGTAATCTTGTCAATTCGTCATTGAATGATTTTTTTCCTCTTTATTCTTGTTCTTGAAAGTTTCAATCAAAAAAATCAAGCTATAAAATAAGCTAAAGCCAGATTACGCTATAGTTAAATATGGCAGAAACTAATTAATACTAGCAATATTAAATAGCAAAACTCATTTTCTCTAGCATTAGCAGTGAATTACACTAGTGATGCAAGAGATTACATTTTTTAAAAATCGATGTTATTGTTACGATGTATCTATGTTTTCCATCCGATGTTATCGAAGATTTTATTCCGATGTTACTGAAATAACTTCGCTGAGTCCGCCAGTAGCAATTGAAATTATCGTTCTTGCAATTGAAATTATTTTTTTGTGTGTAGCAATTGAAACTATATTCATTGAACGTTGCTTTTGCAATTGAATATTCTACTGAAAATACTACTACAGAAAAACATCGATGGTTTGATTCGATGTTGCATCCCTATATCCTTATAGTTTAAACATTTCACTCAGGTCATCAGAAAATACGCTTTGAATCGCTGCTCATCTTACATCATGGCCTTCCAGATATTAGGCCTCTGCAAAGATCGACAAAAGAGGGCGCAACACGTACGTTTGTTTCTGATTGGTCGGAGGAATTCGAGAATTAGCTGCTTGTCATTTTCGGCATTTATGGGTGAAATATGAATGGCGGAATTATGTGACTTTACAGGAAGTTTGTGTGGAGAGGGATTGATGACCCCAGCAAATTTGGTTGTCGTAAGATCATGCTTTCTATCCAAAGGTATGAACTTTATGACTGCCCCTTGTATAAGCTTATACCGAATTTTAAAGTGTCTTATCGTTATGCCTAAATCAAACCCATTACATAATTTTAATTTTAATTGGTAGATTCCCCTTTTCTCGTATTTGATTCTATTGTTCTAATTGTGTCTGAATAAGTTAATGCAAAAATTCATGGTAACAAAAAATCAACCTTTTCCAAACACTTCCCTACATCTGGTCACCCTTAAAAACATCAGATAATTACAACAGAGTCTATATAATGGACCAATTAAAGAGTTTTAAAGCAAAAATATATTATTGATAAATGAAAAACCAAATCCAAAGGCGACTTGTTATTGAGGATTTCGAAACTCATGTTTTAAGTCTTTATATAATTACAACATTTTATCCACGCGCAATTAGTATCAAATTCAATCAATATTGTTGCAAAACTCGCACATTCAAATTGTTTCGTTTGACCAATCCACAGGTTGTCTTTTATTGGATAAAAATTGTAACCCACACTATTATGATCAGGTAACATTTAAGTTCAGGCCTGTGATTCAAGCAACACCAACTCTACTCAAAGCCTGAGCGCGAAAATTTCATACATTGTTACATTATCATACGAGTTATAATTTAGGGCTTATTATTGGCAGAAATATGATTAAAAATGACTCCGTATGATGATGTGACAATGTATGAAATTTTCGCGCTCAGGCTTTGAGTAGAGGTGGTGTTGCTTCAAGCCAGCGCCAACAATGCTTAAACGTGCAACAACAATATATAGTGACGAACTCGCATGTTCTCCTTTATTTATAGTTTGATAGTTGTTGTTAAATTATTCAATTGTTGTAAACGCATTATTGCATCCATGTTAAGTCATATTGTAATATTTCAAATGTGTATCTCTTGACTTTGAAAATGGTTAAAATAGGCGAAACATTCTTCACTCTATGTTCAACATTAAATATTACAAGAAAGATCAACCCATTTATTTATTTTCATTTCACATCCAAAAATATATACATGATTAAACTCATATGTAGAATGATAGATTTAGAGGTTTTTAGAAAAAATAAAAATTATAACTTTTTTTAATCTGTGATAATTGTTTTTTAAACTTTTTTCTCCAATTGATACATATCAATATTTTATATTTACTTACTCTTGCTAGGAAAAATACGAGAAGAATTCCCATTTTAAGATATCCCACAGAGAGGATAAGGGCACTCAGAGTGAAATATCGGTTTGGTGAAGTATCCATTATCGTAGCATTCACTCTATCTTTCAAGAATATATCTGTTTAACTTAATTAGATCTATCTTAAAACGAAATGAATTTATATGCGCATACTATGTTTTGTCAAATTTTTAGTCGCATTACAAAGGGAAACGATAACTTTATTATATAAGGAATAATGAAATAAAAACTAACAATGGTGATCTTTGATACGGAATGTGAGACAACAAAATGATATTGATATGGTTTATTAGCTGAAATTACTTTTCTTGCAGTTCACATAAAGTCGAATTTATAGCGTTTTCAATCAACTTTATGGGTAAAGCGCGACTAAATCAAGTCGAAATATTTCGTATAACTATTGTAAGATCTTTAATATGCTGAGGAAAAATTTCTTGAAATTAGAATAATTTTTTTTGTATAGAAAAGATAAAAAGTGTCTATATTGGCTACTCCTTTTTCTCAACGACAAGATTTTGTAAATATAAAATGTTTTGTTCATATATGAAATATTTTTTTAATAGAAGCAATTTTGTTTAACAGGAAATTACTTTAAATTAAACCTAAAAAGTAATTTATGTCAAGTTATTTGATTGAAGGAAACGTGTTACTCAATTACTCTAAAGTATTGTCTGGCAAATTGTGTGCAGCATCAAAGTACAGTAGTACGCCGCGAGAGATTCCAGTTGTGCCACAAAAGATTTAATATTTTAGGTAAATTGAAATTGAGTGAAATGAATGAAAAAAAACAGGAACAATTACAGATGGTAGATGAGGAGATACTTATGTTGGGATTTTTATTTGGTGTGCTGCAACATAAGTTCGCCTCGCCTAATGTGTCGTAAAAACTTTGGCAGACATGCTCTAAAGCAAATTGAATTGAAATAAAATCCAGAATTCGTATGATTGCAATTCCCTGAAATAAATCCAATACTTCTGCATAAGAACTTTGTGATATTGAAATTTTTCCACAATTTTTTGGCATATTTATTGATGAAAATTCTATACAATCATATTCAATAATTTTCGTATAATAATCCCGAACTTTATGAATAAGTTCTCAGATTATTCAAAATACAATTAAAATATATATTCAAGTTGATTTTCATAAAAATATAGAAATTAGTTTAAAAGTATTATTCGGTTTGGAGAGAATAAATGCATAGAAAGATGAATTATAAGAAATTCAGTGGATGGAGAAATCACTTCCCGTGATTGTTGTTATTTCAGATGCTCATTTAAGCTGTCGTCAAGAACTGTATTAGAAATCGGTCGATTTTATTAGAAGTTTATTCGTTGGACAGATTGTTCTCGGAAATGGTTAAAAGAAGGCTAATTTTAGAAAAGCCCGATAGCTGGATTTGACGTTAAACCCTAGAAGCCTCTTCTGCCATTGGAGAGCATTCTAGAATTATTGGTATCTATGGACGTTCCATGATCTACGGGGACATTTAATTGCAGGTTGGACGAGGCAATGCTGGCTCACGACTACGTTGGCCGAGGCAATGCTTAGGTTGTATAGAATAATTGAGGAAGAGGCGTGCTTAGGTTGTATAGAATAATTATAGAATAATTTCAAGCAATATTTTTTACAGGGTGTTCCCAAACGTTAGTTTTTTTTCAATTTGTTGCTGGTCCCCTATTTGCCGCGGGGTCAAAACCTTCGTTGAAATATATGAAGTGTAAAATGCTCTGAAGTTTCAGGGTAATTCGTCAAGTATTTTTTTAGATATTCGACAAAACGTCTAAAATCGAAAGTATCAAAAATCGAAAGTGTTAAAAAATCGAAAGCAAACACTTTTGGAGCTGTTCGATTATTCACAATATTAAATTAAATGCTGTTGAATTCTTTTATTATTTCGCACACGCGTTAATCATAAAATTATCTAACAAAAAATGGACTAAATTAAATAAGGACCCTTATCTTTTTCACTCAAGCTTTTCCTTTTCACTACCGTGTGCCATTTGACTGGACACAAATATCGGAGGAGGCGTGGAGGCATGGACTGCGCATGCGTGTCTGGTGAAATACGCAAGCGCTGGCATCTCCAGTGCTTAATGCGCATGTGCATCTTCCTCTCATAGGAAACAGCTCGTAGACAGCAGCATCTGGACCAAATAGCATGGAGGAAAACGGAATGTTTTTTGGTGACAAAAAACAAAATATAAGGTAAAAGGACAAGTCTATGAGCCGTTGAAATTCTGCTAGACGGTCTACCAACGATTAAGCATGCGAGGGAGATATGTCCATGTCAAACGTTGTCTCGCCTGGCTTATCAATTCTCGCTGTAGAAAGAAAAGACTCATTGAACCGACTGTTATTGCATTTTAGTTTCTCGAGTGTCAATTTGGGAAAAGATGATTTTAGTGAATTAAAAACGCCATGATTCCATGTTCTTACGGAACCGAGATTTACTCTTAATTGAAGTACTGTCAACGAATATCTTGTTCCTCCCAACGTGTGGGCACTATTATTATGTCCCAAGGTGTGTGAGAAACTAATCCCAAATTGCAATCCCTAAACCGAAGTGAAAGAGGATTAATTAATTATCGAATTGTTGTTAGTTCTGGCCCTCGAGTCTTACTTCAGCTTTGACAGTGTAAACTTTTGAAGCCTGGTCTGAAAAAGATTTTCTGAGCCTCAGTTTCCTTAAAAACCAAATATTCGTTTGAGATTGCACGTTTACTAACCAGAACTTTTGTTATCGAATTCAGAGCAATTGCCATTCGGATTTTTCAATGTGATTTCGAGCCACGACTGGTCGACGAAGAGGTACTCGACAGTGAATTACCAGTGCTACTACTGTCCGCCCTTCGACGCTCCGCCGCTCCGTAATCATCAGATGCAAGCTTCGTATAATCTTCGAGCACTCTTCAAACCATGACAGGAAGGAGAAATCAGCTAGAAAAACTTCCCCAGTGGAAACGACATATCTCTTTCGCTGCCGTCGTCTGGATCGTCTATGTTTGAAGACGCCATGCCGGAAGCAAGTCGTATAGAATCCAGCTGAAATCAAGTAAAATCTAATTTAAGATGGATTTGAGGCGCCTGGACGTTAGATGAATAGTAATGCTACCTTGGTATAATAACCCAACGAAACGAACCTAAACAAGGAAGACAGGAAACCACTGATCCACATAAGATGAAGAATAAACATCATCTTATAAATAAATAAGTTGATCATCTTACATCAGAATAAACATCTTATGTGGATCAGTGGTTTCCTTTCTTCCTTGTTGAATATTGTCCACAGTGTTTGGCTCAAACTTCTTCTCGAAACGAACCTATTTGAGAGAAATTAGATAACGCAACGCACCTGAAAGTAGAACCCAAAATTTTTACCGTAGGAATTATTCTAATATTGAGATTAATTAAAAGGATTTTGATGTTGATGGAAACTATCGTTTAAGAAAGGGACTTACCTGGTAATATTCTTATGACCCAATTCTCCTAATTAGACAAACGTGAAGGGAAACTCCCCGTAGTCAGCAGTTCTTCTTTGGGAGACCAAAAGTTACGAAGTTTTGGCTAAAAATGAACATTCTATTCTTCGAGGTCGACGAAGCAGGGTTGGGATTAAAACGGTTAGGGTGCGTGAGATCCTTACTAATCGCTTCCCATCCCTTTCCTGGTGTGAATGGAATGGCCTTTTGCCTGAAGTCCCTTCACCCACACGGGTAATGTCCGCTTTTAGATCACAACGCTTCCCTGTTTTCAATTTTACCTAAGATTCGCTTGAGCCGAGAAAGAAATGAACCTAATTTCCCGTAGTAACACGGATAAGTAATTTGAGAACCTTACCGTAATCATCTGAGGTAAGAAAACAACTTCCAAAGCGTAAAAGGACCCTACTGAAAGCGATCTTGTTCCGAGGGACTCTTGCGAGAGCCGTCTCGCTGCCAATTGAACATTTAAAAGAAATGTAGAATATAAAAATAAAAAGCTAATTCTTTGAGATAATGGAGAAGAAACAGATTTAGAAACGAGTACACTTACCTTGATTTGACTCAGAAAACCAATTTCCATTGTGACACTAGGGAAAGTAAAATAAAAGCAAACAACTATTTTAAATAAAACAAATACAGTAAGAGTAAAACTATTGACTGATAAAAAGTGACAATATAGTGAAGACTTGAGAAATTGACTTACGTTATCCTCTAAAACTTTCAACACGTGTTGTTTTTTTGTGATCCCTTGTATCTTGAAATTTCATACCTAATTTTGAAAGTGTTAGAAAAATTTAATTTTTGACATAGAATACGTCATACGTTTCGAGACTAGGATGCCACGCTTAAATCGTGAATGTCACGAAAAGTGTTGATCACGAAAACTTTAATAACGTGAAAACTATTAATGATAGAAGAATGATCGATGCCGCATTCGATAGAGTATAGAACAAAGCATGTTTTAAACCATCACTGATTTCGTTTTGACCTCATTGGCTGACGCAATCGCAGTACAAAGTTGAGTCAGAAAATCTGCTCTATGGCGGGTATTAAATTAGTCTAGCTCCGGCTTCCTTTGTGCTACCACGACGTTTGAGGTGTCATTAATTTTATCTTTCTGCGCTTTGTAAAATGGCTTAAAATTTAAACCTTAATATCCAATAATGTCTAAGATATCGGCCTTAGATTTCGCAAAAATTACTTTATTTCCAAATTTATGCCTAATAAACACGAGAAAAAATTATAGAAACCGTGACAGGAATATACCGGATGGTAGATCGAGAGATGGGGAATCCGAAGAGACCCGCATGTCCGATGTTGAGCTTCACTGGGCTCAACAGGAACGTCTCAAAGTTGAGGCGCCGCGCCGCCAAGATGAACTGTAGCTCGATACGAATACGCCAATAACTAAAAGTTCGACGCAAATAACACATCTGATGATATAAACGTTTCTACATGGAGTGATAGAATTCAACCAGTGGAAGTCCATAACGAGCCATAACCGTCAAAATTAACAGCATCTTCATCAAATATGATTTAAGTAAGGAGCGACATATATGCGAAAATTTGGGAGACTGAATTCATATTTCGTTTTATGTTCAGTATCAATGAATGTTTATAATAGATTTTACTTTGAGAAGGACGTGAAGCTCCCACATAACAGTAGCGTGATATGCTTGCTCCATCAGTTTCATCAGTCCTATGTGAATGATTTCATGCTGTACAATCATTGCAGAACAAATTTAAAACTATTTGACACGCTGTAGATGTGTGTCTAAGACGTGGGATGTAGTATCTTCTGGGCCAAACATTTGATGAGCCCATTTGTAGACTAGTCGCCAACATTTCGACCGTTTTGCCAGAACAGATACACAAAGCTAAGAAGAGACGTGCAGTGATGGACAAAGAAGATCTAAATGAAAATTCAACAGGCTAAATCTATGAATCAAAAATATGATGAGAGACCGGCAGAATTAGATAGCAAAAATTTAGCTCATTTTATTGCATGGTATACACCGGTAATGAATATAAGACATATCAAGAGAAAAGATGTTATTGATACAGATGGCCATGAAGCCACTGAACAACAAAATACTGATAATGAAAACGATGGAACCTATGACATTTTTAGTTCAAACATAATATATATAGGCGCATAAATGTGGGCACAGAGTGATCAGATACCGTCATTATAGCATCGATGCACACAATCAATTACAAGCCTGAAATAGTTACATTGGTCTTTCCATTTCGCAATGAAGTTGTAGATGTATTATATGTACACAAATTCATCTAATTAAACGATGCGAACGAGGTGAACATTTTAGCCAGAAGGAAAAAATACGAAAGTAACAGATATAGATGCATTGATGGAAGAACTTAGAGAACTGTGAAAGAAAGATGACGACATTGCAAACAACTTGCAAAGAGAACAAAATGAAAGATGAGTACATGCGAAGTGTTGTTGGCGAGGCGGGTTATGAGAACAATGATGAATTCGAATAGGAGACCGGCAAGGCTATCGCACTTGTATGAAAGTGTAGCAATGTGATGTCCAAACATCTGTAGAGTAATGTGAACAGAGTTGATCTTAGAATTTATATTCAGAAAATGCGCACACGATAGCGAATGCATGGTATACTGCTGGCAATGGCAAAATATTTACGATAGAAACTAATCATGGAAACATTAAACCTTAAATTGATTCTTACAATGGCAGAATACAATTCGTAATGCTTATATAGTCTGTGCGTCCACTGGTAGGGCTGCAGTGAACTTGAACGGGAACATTCTGCACTGTTTAGAATCTGTACACTCTGTATTTAGAATCACACCGCAGAGCAAAAGGGTCAGTGGATTGTCTCCTACGGTCCTACAAAAATGTGTAATAATTGATGAGACAAGTATGGTCAGTTAGGACGAGTGATCCCCAATATCATCAACAATTCATTTCACTTGTCACGAGTGATGTGCCAGAGTAATGAAATATTCTCAACTATACTGACCAAGATCGGCAATAATGAAAGATTGCTTCCTCAGGAGAAAGCAGTTGATTTAGAGAAGATTTAAAAGTAAACAATGGTGCATTGAAAATTTGCCCAATATAGTTAGGCTGTTTTATCGCATCAACAGCGTTCATGCTCCCAATAAGAATGCTATCATGTGCATTAAGTTGTTTTGCCAGTAATAAATTAATGGTTATGGCCGCAGAAGTGAATTAGATCCAGCAAGAACAAAACTACACAAGATAGGTATTGTGGAATTAGGAGGCTTGCAATATCCTACATGCTTGGCTATTGACTCACCGTACATGTTGAGAGTGAACATCAATGTGGACGATGGATTTGTGAACGGTGCGATCGGTGTACTCACAAGGGACCGTAAAAAAGAAGCTAATTTTGTATGAAACAATGACGAGGTCCGCTACGATTGACAGACAGCCACAGGCATTCAAATTGCCCTGGAGACGAATAAGTGGACCTAAATGCTCCCAACAGAAGATCCCACACACACGCACACTGCCCTCACCAGCCTGTTTCAAGGCCAACAAAAGCCTCCTGCAGTCTCTCTTTTCATTGCGTTCACGACGCACTCGCCATTGCTCATCAATCTTATGAAGCAAAAACCTTGACTCGTCGGAGAAGGCGACCTTAGCCCACTTGTCTGTGGTCCAATGGCGGTGCTCACGTCAAAGTCTAGGCGTCGTTGACGACGACCCCTGGTCAAAATTGGCGCAGCAACCATGCGTCGACAGTTCAGGCTCATCCGTAGCAGGTTATAATATAATTTCATGCACCAGCTTTAAAGCTTTCTCAGCCTGTTATGCAAACTTTGCAATGTGTAATCGTTGTTGGGGCGAACCATGCATGTGCCTTGAAGGGGTGCTGGTTATAATTCATTGATATGACAGTGTAGATGGATTCGAATTGAGAACACTAATGAATCAGTCTGGTTGTTTTACATCCGATGCACTCACCAAACATGGTGTAATAAGTTATAGGAAAGCATGCGGTGTTGCGATCTTCAGAAATATTAACTATTCAACCGAATGCGAACATACACTGATAAACTGGTCAAACTATAGATGACTGATTGACGCTGGTATCGGTAATATTTGTATGGTTAAAGTGTGGTGAGATTTTTATTTGGCATTGTTTAAAATCATCCTAATGTTCGATATCTAATATGGCAATGTTGTTATCCAGTGCGATGACGAAATATTCACCTATCAAAGACAACATGGAGGTGGATACTGATGTGCAAATTATGATATTTGGGACTTCAGTGTAGATGCTATATTAAACTTACAGCTCTTGACTTTGTGAAAACACGTTTCAATTTAGATTACATGCCCATCGAATCACCTACTACATTGCGTAGCAGTACTACAGATTTGATATTGATTCTAGTCTGTTGACATTTGTATCAAACTTCTCTTATCACAGACCACTGATTTGTAGTTGTGAACGACTTATAATTAAGGTTCGGTTAAAAATAACGAGTCTGGTTAAAAAATTATGATATATTGCAAGTATATTGAACATTTTATGTCAGAAATTAAAATTTTTAAATTGTTTTGTACGAAATGATTTCTTATTCGCCATGTAGCCAAAAGACGTATTCTACGACTTAACTAGCGCCCGTGTCCCAACACAGCCCCGTACAATTTTTTTTTCTTTTGAATTGATCCTATAAGTGCAGCCGTGTAGTAGATTTATTGTATTGAGGAAATAAATTACTGACCGCTCTTCCGTTCAGGAGAGCTTAACCAATATTAGCGTAATTTATTCATTTCTTTGAGATCATTTTAGCTATCGAGAAAGAGGGTTTAAAAGATAAAACGCATCGTCGTAGAGTGTCGACTGACATTATCCTCCTTCATATTGTGTCAGTGTCGACGCAAGCGCCCATTACATTATAAAAACATTTATGTTTCCTTCCATTTAAATCTATCTGCGTACATATATAATGATGAAAGTTTATTTTGTGTGTTTATGTTGTAACGTTTGTTAACAGCCAGGTGTTAAGGAACGATACACCCTTCTACAATAAATGACTGTTCTAATTAATTACGAACAGGTAATGATTATTATCTTAATTTTGAAAGAAAAACTCAGACAAAAATCGGATTAGATTGGGCCATTTAATAATCTCTCGTAAAAATATTTATAATTACAAATTGCTTAAGATTCAGTCTCTGGGTGTTTTTACTTTTCTTAGTTATTTCTTAAACACTTCTCAGGGACTAAGCTCATCAATAATTAATTGCGTAATTTTTACAAAACTCTTGAGAGAAGTTAACAGTTATTCGCCGCACACCCTCCGAAAACAAATAAAAAAAGATAAAAGTAATTTATGGCAATGGTTTTTTTTTACAATAGGCAAATCTGATTTTTCTAGTCACTATCTATTCGGATAAACAACCCTTCTTTCCCGTTCTTATTTAATGTGAGTTCTTCTTTTCTTTCGTTATCTTTACTTTTGTTTTGGTCTACTCCCAATTATCTTGATTAATCCCAAATTAGAATTAAACTTAACTTCGAACAAAACCAAATCTTGTTTTCTTTTTTTACTATGAGAGTTACTTAAGCTTGTTAAAAGACATCGTCTGTTCTCTCCGTCATGATTCTGGTCGGTGTCAAAAGGTAGAAAAAACGCTAGAAGTCTTCGATGGCAGAAGATGAACGACGGGGGGAGAAAGGTAAGTAAAAGGGGGGGGGGCTTCTATGGGGAAAAGTTAGTATTAATTAGGATGCGTCGCTAATCACGATGAATAGATACCTTCTACGCACATATTTCACTGATAATCATCGTACTGGACAGTTAGGGATTCATCGTTCATACCGGAGTTGCACCAAGTAGTGGATCCAAAATATCTGTTAGCAGAAAAGAAAAAGAGAAAGCCAAGACAGAAATTCATTCATATTTAAATAAAATTGGCCCAAATTGTTTACCATTACCAGATGAATCTTTTCTTTTTAAATCATCCATAACAAGCAGTTTCCGACTTCGAACTGTTGTCGCCATTTTCTTCTAAGTCTTGAATTTATGTCATTCTCGCGAAACAATTTTTTTACAAATCATAGTGGAGACGAATTTTTCATGTTAATCTTTCGACCATTTCCACACTAAGGATCGCTTCTCTCTCCCTTTGGGTCCGGATCTAATCATCTTCAGGAGAAAAAAAAGGTACGACTATCTTCATCGAAATCACTTCGTCTTCTCTTTCTCGCCCCTTCCACTCGCGCTCCCAACAAAGTCTTTTGTCAAAACGACGTAACAAATCATTAATAGCGTCTTTTTCCTTTGTTGGCATAATTTCAAAGAGCAACAATGACAATTCAACTATACAGGGTGTAAATTTTAAGTTGACAAAGCAGAATAACTCGAAAAATAAGCTTCACACGAAAAAATGCGTATAATCCAAAGTTGATTATTTTCGAGGGGGCATCTGCTGGTGCTAAAATTAGCCCACCCCCCCCGGCCCCTGGGGGTGGGGCGGGGGGCAACTTTAAAATTTCAAATGGGAACCCCTATTTTTTATTGCAGATTCAGGTCCTACATAAAAAACTACGTACATTTTGTCTGAAACATTTTTTTTTATTTTTGGTAGATGGCGCTGTAATTCAAGAAAATCCATTTTCTCATTTTTGCGTGGAAATGGTTACGGAGAAATAAAAAATACTTATTTACTTCGTAAATTTTGCCGCAAAGTTATTATTTTATTATTTTTTGCCGCGGATTAGGATAATTTTGTTTTGTTTCGTGGTCATGAGGCCACACAACTTTATAATTATCAAACAAATCAACTGATTAGCTAACTAACTAACCGAACATCCTACGTACTAACGAGTGAACTCATTAACTAACAGAGTAAAAAAGTAAAAGACTGTGTAAAGATGAAGTTATTCCCGTTTAAGATTTGGTGGTCCTTAAAAGGACCGATTGTTTTCGTTTTATTTTTTCTTATTTGCAAATACTTGCAAGTAAATGAATTTCGGGGTGCTTGTATTTCCAGTGAGTCCCCTCGCCTCTCACTTTCGGCCTGCTTGTTGTCCTTAAATCCCTTGCATCTCGCCGTTTTATGAAATTAAATGTTCAAGTTGATGACCTCCAACTTCGATGCATTTATTGACTCGTTTTGTAAATTCCTGAACACATCTTGATAACATGTCTGGTGTAATTGCAGCGCAAGCATCTCTTATTCTTTGAATCATGTTTTCGCGAGTGGTTGGCGTTTCCTTATAAACGATATCTTTGAGGTAACCCCATAAGAAAAAATCTGGCGATGTAAGGTCAGGCGATCTGGCTGGCCAATTCACAGGACCTTCCCTGCCGATCCAGCGACCATGGTAAAGTCGATGTAGTACTTCGCGCGCTACTAATGAATAATGCGCTGGACAACCATCATGTTGAAACCACATGTGTTGTCGAAGTTCAATACTCAGGTCTTCAAGTAGATCTGGTAGTTCATTTTCAAGTAGGTTACGATATTTGTTGCCATTCAAATTACCGTCTATAAAATATGGACCGATAAGTTTATCGCCAATTATCCCACACCAAACATTAATTGACCAAGGTCGCTGATGGTTGACTTCTCGAATCCAGTGTGGGTTCTGTTCACTCCAGTAATGCATGTTATGTCGATTAACTTCCCCGTGGTTTGTGAATGTTGACTCATCGGAGAAAAGAACTCGTGCAAAAAAATGTTGGTTTGTTTGCATCTGCTGAAGTGCCCAGTGACAAAACGTTAGACGGTTTTGGTGGTCATTGCCATGTAGTTCCTGATGCATAGATACATGATATGGATGAAATTTGTGGAGCTTCAGCATTTTCCAAACACTCATATGTGAAATTCCTGATTGCCTTGATATTTCTCTTGTGCTCGCATGTGGATTATGAGCCACAGCAGCTAGGACTGACACTTGATTGTTTTCTCCACAAACAGTAGCTGCACGGGTTCTTTTTTTCTGGTTCACACTACCTTCCGCAGTAAATTGTTTAATAACTCGAACAAAAGAAGACCGTGATCGCGTTTGGCCAGGAAAACGCTGAGCATAAAGCGCGACTGCATTATCAAAATTTCTCCCACTTTCTCCATAAATGTACACCATCTCAATTTTTTCTTCCACAGAAAGATAATTCATAATGTAAATTCAAAAGCAATACGGCGTTGTACACTCACAAAAACAGTTGAAAAATTACAATCTTTTCTTCTAAAGATCAGAATTTAAAATGTAAACATTCTGAAAAAAATGCCAATGTTTACGTTATTTGTTTGTTGACGAAATGTCTTCAAATTACATTGTAGTTAAAACAATGTAGGAATCGAAATGAATAATAAATTAGTTATTTCCACGCAAAAATGAGAAAATGGATTTTCTTGAATTACAGCGCCATCTACCAAAAATAAAAAAAATGTTTCAGACAAAATGTACGTAGTTTTTTATGTAGGACCTGAATCTGCAATAAAAAATAGGGGTTCCCATTTGAAATTTTAAAGTTGCCCCCCGCCCCACCCCCAGGGGCCGGGGGGGGTGGGCTAATTTTAGCACCAGCAGATGCCCCCTCGAAAATAATCAACTTTGGATTCTACGCATTTTTTCGTGTGAAGCTTATTTTTCGAGTTATTCTGCTTTGTCAACTTAAAATTTACACCCTGTATATTTCGCAGAGACTGTCGGAGAAAGAGACTGGCCAATTCATCATTTTTTGTGTAACCACTTCCTGTTTTAGAGCTGAGACAACATTATCCAGGTGGCGCTTTTAAGTTTCGAATTTACAGTTCTTGTTTCGATTTAAACGCTGCGTGAAGACGAGAGCTGAGCTGAGTCATTTCAGATGACCGTTGTGCTCAGTGACGGCCGACAGCATTTTCGCGTCTGATTCTCGCATGTGTTAGTTTGCTCTCCTCTATGCTGAACAACCCTAAATGGCTCGTAGATTTTGTGCAGCGAAATATTGTAACAATCGTTATGGTGAAAGAGAACTTTCTTTTTTTTGGATTTCCATTAGAGGAAGAAAGGTGAGGGAGAATTTAATTTGTTAAATTCATATAAGCACAGAATGAGTAGCGTTCCCTAATTTTCTCAGATGATATTGGTCATTCCTGTCGCATTCATGCTCTAGTTTTATTAGCGTATCATCTCTACATAATAAGTAAATGATTTACCATATTATAGAAATTAATTGTTTGAGAAATTCACAGGGAAAAAATTCACGAAAATCCCGTGATGATGAATATATGTAACAGGTGGCCGTAGAAACATTAATGCAGATGATAAGAGAACGTAAATAAATTCAGAGAATGAATCGACAGGGCTGACCGATATCTACCGAGAACATTAGGAAACAATTTTATGGAATTTTACCGTTGCTACGATAAAGGCGTAAAGTAATGTGTGTTACTTTCAGATGTAGAGAGTGGCTGATCGCTTCTCAGCGTCAAGATCTTTTGGATCACGATATTAATTTACTGCATAGAAATTATCGACTGTGTGCCGATCATTTTACAGCTGATCAATTTAACAATCCTCATAAAAAAACTCACTCAAGAGAAGTGCGGTTCCGACGATCTTTTCGCCATCATGGACAACAACTATCCAGAGTCCACCGTCAACATCATCAGTTTCTCAGCAGCTATCAGAAAACGTGAGGTTCACTATTTCATGTGAAAAGACAACTATTGCCGAGTCACCACAATCACAAGTAGGAGGTAAGACAATTCATTAATTTAAGTTCTCGGAGCACATTCTTTCATGGAAATTATAAAATTATGACATTTTTTGTTTTAATGCAGAAACAGGAGGTGAAATTTCATCTTTTCATGAATTTGAAACAGAGCTTCAAACTGGGGGTGAAGTTTTCATAGACGTAGAATTACAAGCTGCTTCTTCTTCAGAATACAGTAAGTCAAAATTGATTATGCCATTAATTATTAAACAAATGTGCAAGTTCTGATGTGATATACTTTCTATTTAAGGGGCAAAAAGATCATCTATGTTAGCGACCCCACCATCGAAGCGGCTAAAAATCACTGAAGAAAACCCTCAAGAAAACCCAGTAGTTTTTGAAACTCCGATTAAGAAGAAACTTCGAAAGAGACTAAAAAGTGTACACACAAGACTGAAAAAATACCAGGTCAGCCTACATAGGTCTAGAAAACAAATTTCAGAAATGCAGCATTCATTCAAACTACTTGAAAAAATTAACAGCAAATCAGAAATAATCAAAAGATGCTATGAGGATTTAAAGGAGCCTGCTAGATCTTTTTTTATTTCACAATTTGATTTAAGTGTATCCAGAAAAAAATGGAAATGGAAAGGTGAAAGGGAAAAACAGTTATTACTTGCCCTGTATTTTAGCAGCCCTAAAACTTATAGATTGCTTCGATCTCTATTTACATTGCCATCTGTTAAAACTCTTAAAAGATGGCTTTCATTTATTGAAACTGACACAGGTTTTCCTGAAGTAATAGCCTCCTCTCTGGCAGTCCGTGCAAAATCATTTCCACAGAAACATAGGTGCTGCATCATTACATTTGATGAAATGTCTTCTAAGTATGGATTTGTATATGATAAAAAAAAACATAAGATTGTAGGTGTGGAAGATTTGGGGCTATTAGAAAGGTCGAGAAAACAAGCTGGGCATGCTTTAGTCTTTATGATTAAAGGTCTAACAAAAAAATGGAAGCAACCCTTAGGATATTTTTTTACAGCAGCAGGCATTCCAGGAAGCATGCTGGTTACACTTCTAAGGCAAGCTATCACTTTAGTTGAAAACAGTGGATTTATAGTGAAAGCTGTTGTTTGCGATCAAGGCTCTGGAAACAGGGGTGTAGCCAAAACGTTAAATGTGTCTGTAGAGAATCCTTGGTTTTTACATGAAAACAAAAAAATTTTCTTTTTATTTGATCCTCCCCACTTATTAAAGTGTCTACGGAATAATTTTAAAAAATATGACTTGCATATGGGTAATAATGTTGCTAAATGGGAACATGTTGTGAATTTTGTTAAAATGGATTCAAAACAACAAGTACGACTAGTGCCAAAAATTTCTTTCAAGCATATATAGCTGCCAAATTTTTCTAGTATGAATGTATCAATGGCTTCACAAGTTTTCAGTCACTCATTAGGAGCAGCATTATGCAGTTCCTATGGTGTTTTACCACCTGCAGCTGCCGTAACTGCTGAGTTGATGCTCCTAATGAATGACTGGTTTGACTGTATGAATTCTTCATTACAGAAAACCACCAAGCCATTCAAACGACCATTTGGAATTAATTCTGGGCATAAGAAATGTTTATTAAATTTTTTGGAAAAAGTCAAATCATGGAAATTTGACAGTAAAGTTTATGTCCCAACATTAAAAGGTTTAAAAATTTCCACATCTGCAGTTTTACAATTGTGGGATGACATACATACTAATTTTGATGTAGATTATCTGCTCACATCACGGCTGAATCAAGATAGCCTGGAAAATTTCTTTTCAATTATTCGTGGACATGGTGGATTTAGAATGAATCCCACCTGTTCCGAATTTGAAGCATCATTTAAACATGCTATGGTAAATTCACTTTTGCTCCCCATTGGATACAACACTAACTGTCAACTAGATTTTGACAGCTTATTAATTTCTTTTTCAGACATTGAGAATAAAGCAAAACAAAAAAATACAAATTTAGTTGTTGGCAGTAGTGTGAACACTTTTCACTTTGATACCAGTCAAATACCATTTGGAGAAATTAGAGAATTAGAAAATGTTTTGGAAAAGAATGCGATATTTTATATATCTGGCTGGATTGCAAAAAAAGTGCTGGCAAACCATAACTGCACTGATTGTCAAAATCAATTAACAGTAGCTCACAGCCAAGTAACTGAAACGTATGAACTTTTCACGCATTTTAAAGCCTTTAATGATAAACTTAATGACTTTGGCTCTCTTTATGTTCCAACTAAAGGTTTTTTCAACTTTATTCAAGCTTTAGAGCACACTTTTTTAAATGGCATAAACAGGTGGTTTATTGAGATCGACTTAGACAAAAAATTAGAAACTGCATTAATTGATGTTAAACATGATCTCTCCCTATGTGCCACTTTGTCACCTGAAACATGTAAAATATAC
Organism: Rhysida immarginata; assembly: GCA_023313115.1. NCBI lineage: Eukaryota > Metazoa > Arthropoda > Chilopoda > Scolopendromorpha > Scolopendridae > Rhysida > Rhysida immarginata. The sequence continues at coordinate 643,621 of JAHWFO010117781.1, read as the reverse complement.
ACACGAATGCGTTTATATTACTATTGCAGATTTGAGACAGAAAAACTGTTACTGAATTTGACTGTCTACAAAAGAAAAAAATTAGGTATTCTTACCAATCAGTAACTTTCAAATCATTATAACAGGAATTTGTTACTGTTTTTTACTTTAAAAATGTGTTCTATGATTTTTGTTTGGTTTATTTTTCCTGTTCTGTTTATTTCATGATAATATATTATAAATTGCTTTTTCTATAAGATAATGAGTTATAGTGAAAATACTTTTAATCTATTTTAAATAAAATTTATTACTTACTCATATAAAATAATTATAAAATAAAAATCATTACAGTTCACTTCTCACAGGCTTTATTGTTGTCAAATTCCTTTATTCTTTACTGTCCACTGGCACAGGATATTGGTTGTTCAGATTTTTCACTGAGATGTTATTTTTGGAAAATCAGAACAACTATAATATCCTGTGTCAGAGGGCAGTGAAGAATGCAGCAGATTTTTTTATTGTTGTCAAATTCCTGTTTTCTTTGCTGTCCACTGACACAGGATATTGGTTGTTCTGATTTTTCACTGAGGTGTTATTTTTGGAAAATCAGAACAGCCAATATCCTGCACTAGTGGACATAAAGAATCCTGTGTTCTTTATTTTTATGATCCTGTTTCCTATATTCTTTTCATAGATAACATCTTGAGTCAGTGAAAAATCAGAACCAATGTAAAGAATAAAGGAATTTGACACCAATCAAAGCCTGTGAGAAGTGAAATGTAATGACTTTAATTTTACAATTATTTTATATGAGTGAATAATGAATTTCATTTAAAATAACTTAAAAATATTATCAACTGTATTACGAATTAGGAAGTATGCATGAGAGAAACATAACAGCTAATATTTTTAGTAATTATAGAATAAAGTTTTAAAAATTGTAATAAAAATTGTATTCTGAAATGTTCTATTGGTAGTGATTTTATTTAGTGGAGACTCATTTGAAATAAAGGAATATTGGAAATGTGTAGTCTGTGTGCTCAGAGTGGGTAAACACATTGTGTGAGTAGATACTGTAGAAACCCAAGTGAGGTCAAAAAGATCCAGCCAAGGCATTTTTGGTGGTTTAGACAAAAAAAAAAACCTCTTACAGAATCTGAAAAATGTACTAACATTTTTAATATTATAATTTATAATTAGTTATCAAGAAATAATGTAAACATTTCATAACTGACCCTATTAAAGTTTATTACATTAAACTTACTTTCATTATTATCGTGCATTGGAGAGATATAACATTGTATTTTTTACAGAATAAAAAATAAATTATTTGAATATATTGTTTTTTAATGTCTCATTATAATAGATATTTATTACAATAGTGCATTGAAGTCTTGGTAGAAGTGAAGTAATAAGTAATTTCATATTTTATAAAAAAAACTTCAAATAATAATGAAATAAGCTAAAACAAAAACAATCACATAAATGAGAGGTTTAATCTCAAAATGAATTTTAAAATTTCTTAATGCACCAAATTAAGAAGTTTTTAAATTCATTTTGAGATTAAACCTGTCATTTTTTGTGATTCTTTTTGGTTTTAGCTTATTATTTGTTGAAGTTTGTTTTTTTTTTTTAAATTGAAAATGGATATTTATTTCAATTATTAAATTTGTTATTTAAAAAAAAAAGTCGAATGCACGTATCATAGTAAACAACAATTTTTCATTTTACAGTAAATAAAATTACAAAGAAAATTTATTTTAAATGGAAAACAAAATTTGCAGGCGTTTATGAATTTTCTAGTTTCTAAACGAAACTAATGAAACTTATTAATAGGATCGGTATTAAGTTTTCATTTTTGCTTAATCTCACATTATAAATTATGGCATCAAAATATTATTACATAATATACAATTTATCAATAAATTTAATTAAGCGGATTTGTTCAAATCAGTATCGCCAGGAAGAAGAGTGTTTTATGTGTGTGTGTGTGTGTGGGGGGGGGCATACCCTCGGAGAGAAAATATTTCCCATTTCATCATTGATAACAATATTTAATATCCAAATTCCAGAAATCCGACCCTGTAGAACATAAGGAATGCTAGTTTTAAAATAATACATATAAAACGTTTTATGTACAATTCCTTGTAATATATGGTTTATTTTATAATTTATTACTTTGTAATAGATTGTTAAATATTTACGATGTTTTTCACTATATTTTAATTTCTGGTTTCTGAATTTAATTTTGTAATTTTTCTATAAGAAACGAAGAAAAATTGTGTAAAGTTAACCAATACTTGTGGACTATTATGGTTTGTGTAGTTTTAATAATGTAAAATATATATTCTCTTGAACTTTGAAAAGAAATCAAAATTAATAAACATTGCTTTTGAATACGATTACTTTTGTTGTTTGATTTATTATAAAATATATTTGAAGTTAAATTTATTTAGATTGAATTCATCTATTTTTAATTTATTTCCGTTAATTTAATCTATGATTTTGACATAATTTTGACTTAAAACTACCATTAATTAAATAAGTATATATAAATAAAAGTTAATAAATACAACGAATTAAAAGATGCAGTAAAATAAACGAAGTGGATGGAAGCAACTGCAAAAGGTGTACGTCACATAATAATAACTGGTAAACGTCATATAATAACAGCCCCATAAGTTTGAGTTAGAGCAACATTATCCAGGGGGAGCCACCTTCAAAAACGGTTACAGATTTTAGTATGGGAAAAGTGAAAATTGTCCAGTCTCATTACCTCTACAGTCTCTGATATTTCGGCAAATCTTAGTCAAAGGGGAAAATTTATTTTTCTAATAACTTTTGGTATGTTACAATGTTTATGTATCTTATTGGAGAGGCGTAGTATAGTGATTTACACTTTACTTTTTTCCGCCATTCCCGGTTAACAATTTCACTTGTGATGACTTTCATGCATAGCAACCGCTATCTTTCCGTCACCAGGTAGCAACAAAAGCCAAGAGGTTTCCAGCTGAACACACCACAGTCAACTTCCCTAACCTTGTGGGTGGAAGGCCGGAAAAGTGGGCGTACATCAACGGTAAAGAGGCACAGTGCTGCAAAAATTTCGCCCTCTGGCTTTGCACAAATGTTGTACAAATGAATAGAGCACATGTCGAGCATGAGGTGTGAAATTCCAACGTGTAATGTGTTCTGTAACATCTGTATGATATTCCTATATTTATTAGTTCCTGAGTAATAAACCATTATAATAATAATAATAATACGTAATTGACTGAATCACTCTTTTAAAATACACAATTCGAACTAATTACCCTAATTAACCCACAATACGAACTAATTAACTAAATATTTTTGAGGGTTCCTTAATTCCTATTTTTTTATAAGTTATAAATTGAGGCTATCAACCTGAACGATTTCAGGCTGGTTTGTATCTTTTATTTAATAATTTATTTGGCTCTTTGCGTCACGGTTGAAAAGCCGACGCATTGGAAGATTGATAAAATAGACACATAGTATAGGCAGGTACGTAATGTAAAGAATAAATAAGGCTTAACGCAATAAATCCAAATACACTTATAAATGAAAAACTAAACAGAGAGCACCAAAATGAAATAAAGACTAATAAATAATTATGAAATACTAATTAGACTAATAACATTCCTTTCTTTCCTTGGAAAGGGTAACAATAAGTTTCATGAATGGTAACACAATGAGCCAAAACCACTTTTCCAAAACAAACTATTTATTACGCCTGGATACGTATTTCGGACGCAACGCGTCCATTTTTCAACAAGACTGAATGTTATGGTGTGCCTTAGGGCTATTTATATATAATAGGGACCAATCAAGTTTAAGAAAATTAAAAAAAAATTAGCTTCTTGGATGACAATAGACATAATAACAATAGGTTTACTAATTACGACAATGCTGTGGTCATTAACAGATCATCTTGTGAATTCTCTGACAAGCAATTAAGTGTTCTTTCAAAAGGCTTAAAATTCGCTGTATGAAATCCAAAGGAGGACTTGAGGGATTTAGTCTGTAGCACAATTTTTGGTACTCCCGGTCTTAATGTCGGGCAGTACAAAGAATTTACTACTCTTTGCAGGAATGAAATTATTACCAATATTGTGACTTGGGATGGGACATGCAACCTTAAGGATTTTGATTTTTTGAAGACTAAAATCGCTAAGGAAAAAGGACTGTTTTTACCTTAAGGCGGATAAAAGCAACCATGTGGTTATAGTTGATAAAGCTCGTTATATTGAGGGAGTGGAAGCTATGTTAGATGAGAGTCCTTATGAATTACTTGATAAGAACCCTTTGAAGCGGCTTGTTGATCAAACGTAAGAATGCTTTAAAGATTTCAGATACATTTTCAAGGGACTTAAGACTTGCAGGCTAATTCCCAGCAACCCTGTGGTCCCAAGGCTGTATTGCTTACCTAAAACACACAAACCGGGTAATCAATACAGACCGATTATTGACAACACTAACGCACCTACCAGTTTGATTGCACAATTTCTTATGATGAAATTTCGTGGCCTTAAGCTTCCAGGTACTGATTTTTCAGTTAAAAATAGCACTGAGCTTGTCGAGAAACTTGCCAATGTACGTGGGTTGTACCAAAATTAAGGTTCCCATATTTTTTACAAATAGAAAACATTGTTTATTGTTATTAATTTATACATCGTTGAAAAGCTTACACTGTTGTCTATTTTTCAACATAGTCTCCATTTTTTTCGACACACTTTTGAAGACGGTGCTCCAGCTTTTGTTTTCCTAAGTCGAAGAAGTCTCCCGCCAATCCGTTGAGGAAGCGTGTGCCGTGGGAACCTTCAGGAATGCGTTCAACAAGTTCACGGACAGTGACCCTCCGATCTTTCAGCAGCTCACTATTGATCTTCTGGGCAATCGAATCCGAAACCGGCGGTCATCCACTCCGTTCTTCATCGTGAACTTCCGTGCGACCCTCAGCAAAAGCCCTGCACCATTTTCGGACGTGCTGAACGGACATGCACTTTTCACCATAAACCTCAGTCAGTTGCGATGAATCTCCACGGGCGGTAACTTCCTTGCGTGGAGAAACCGGATTACTGCTCGAACCTCGCACTTGGCGGGAGCGGCGATCAACACTTCCATCTCTGACGGTTGCCAAGCGAACACTGAGCGTCATAGGAATCGCTCGAGAGTGGGGCTCGAGAGTGCGGGAACCACTGCGCACGGCACTGTTGTCGGATTTAGCCTAGCACCTTCCCTCGAGGCTGTAGCTCATTGGGAACCTTACTTTTGGTACAACCCTCGTAATTGTTAAAGAAGGATGCATTCTGGTTTTCTTTGACATATGCGCTCTTTTCCCTAGTGTTCCCATTAAAGAGACCATGGAAGTGCTCCAGTCGGTACTCGATGACAACTGTATTTCACTTGGTGAGTCCAGGGATATTATGCTCGCCAGTAGGTTTTTTTGCGAGAATAACCTTCTACAGTTTAATGGAAAATTTTATAAAATGACAGATGGTACCCCCCATGGGATGCTGCATTAGTCCCTTCCTTGCCAACTTATTCCTCAGGTATTTTGAGAATCAGGCCCGCGAAACTTTTCCAAATTTCCCTGATATTTGGTGTATTTGGTGCAGGTATGTGCACGATGTTTTCGCCGTCTTTGATACATCAAAATATAATGTTGAACAATTTATAACTGAACTGAACAACGTGTCTAACAGCATTAAATTTACTAAAGAAATAGAGAAAGAAGGTAAATTACCCTTCCTTGACATCTTGATTGGCAGAGACACTGGCGATGGCAAATTAACATTTGGAGTCTATAGGAAACCTACATTCGTACCAGCATATATCAATAGACACTCAAACCACTGCTTCGCCCACAAGATATTAGCCATTTAACAGATGATCATCAAGGCTCTTAACCTCCCCCTCACCCCACAACAGAGAGAGGAGGAGTTATCAAAGATTAGAAATTATGCTGCCAGTAATGGATACAGCGAAGACATGATTGGAAACCTTATCAAAAAACATACAAGGAAAAAGGCAATACTTCAAGCAACCACCCTGGAACCAGTGAGTGATAAACCAAAGTATTGGGCGATTCCTTATAACAGAACATTCAGTAAAGGACTTGACAAAATCGCCAGAAGATTTGGACACAGGATCTCCTATAGAAGCTCGCACACTCTCAGGAGACTCCTGGGGTCGGCCAAGGATAAAATACAACCTGACCAAAGCTCTGGCGTGTACGAATTAAATTGCGGGACGTGTGACTCCTTTTACATCGGGCAGACACGGAGGATGCTTACTACCAGGATCAAAGATCATTTCAGGTACATCCGCAACTTCAATCCGGAAGCTTCTGCCTTCGCGCAGCATATTATACAGACTGGACATGACGCTAAACCTGACAACTTCGAAGTTATCCACCGTACCTGCGACTGGAGGAAGCTCAATTTCCTTGAAACTTTGGAAATTTACAAAGAGCAGGGAAGCAAACTCCTTAATGATGACAAGGGCCTTATGGACCTTAATGGCTGGGATAACCTGCTTAGGTATGTGCACAAACAGCTTTTGGGTTCTCTGAGTGGACCCTGGCTTTTACCGGATTGGTCGACAATCGACAATCGAACAGTGTAGTGTATCGGTATTCGAGTGGAACTTGAAGCATAGCTTCCATAACCTCACCCTTCATAATCATATTCCAAGGGAAATACACTGAGCTAGAAAAGAAGCCTGATGTACCCACAAGGGTCATCCAAAGTATGAAAGAAAATTGCCTCCTCTTGGTGGAGCAAAATTTGATTGACGACTGTCTAGACTAGAAGCAGACCACTAGTATTAGATAAAACACGACCTATGAAGTCCAGTAATCTGGAAATAAGACATTATCAATGTCTTCAAAATTAATATCAAGTATATGCCTTGGATCACGATATCTCTTTCTATGCATAGGATGCTTTAAAATGCCCGAGACTAGCTCGTTGCTATGATTTTCTATATTGGGCAGCATGGATTCCATGAGCCCTTGAACGTATTTGCCAATATGAGTCATGTTGAAGTCATTATAAATGGAGGAATTGCGAACAATTCTCCGATCTTTTTGCGCAATAGTCCTAAGGGTAACGTTTTGGAACGTTTGCAGTTCTTTCCATCTAGTCTTACATATTGTGGCCCAGACGGGCATACCATAGGTCAAGATAGTCCGAACAATGACCTTATAGAGTAGGAGTTTATTATCAATGTTTAGAGCACTATTCCGGCCCAGCAGAGCAATCAAGCTAAACTTGGCTCTCCTGGCCTTATTCAACGCATAAGTTGCGTGGGGAGTCCAGGTAAGTTTAGAGTCAATAACAACACCAAGATATTTATAAGTTTCAACCCAGTCCAGTTTTTTGCCATATAGTGTTAGAGAATCTAATGATCTCTTTCTCTTCTTGGAGACAAACATCGCCTTGCATTTATCTACATTCAATTTTAGCCTCCACTTGCTAAACCAGCTTTCACACTCCTTTAGAGCCTTCTGCAGCCGCGAGACTACTACGGCTGGTTGACGAGCACAGCTCAGTATAGCAGCGTCATCTGCGTAAAAAAAGAGCTTACATTTAGAAGGACTTGGAAAGTCTCGCATAAAATAATTGAATAATACTGGCCCCAGGACCGAACCCTGTGGGACACCAGCTTTTACTTCATACATAGGAGATAGATTATCTCCAACTCTGGCCTGAAAGAACCGGTTGGAGAGAAACGAGTGTATCAGAGTAATTATGTCTTGAGGAAATCCATCCATAATCATTTTAAAAATAAGACCATCGTGCCAGACTTGGTCGAAGGCTTTTTGCACATCGAGGAAAACGACCCCACAATACATAGAGAGATTAAGGGGCTCATTGATATCCGCTGCGAGCCTCCATGTTTGGAGTTGGCAGGAATGGTTTGAGCGAAAGTCAAACTGTTCATCGCGGATGAGATCGTTGGCATCACAGTACTCAATGAATCTCTTGAGAATTGTTTTTTCCAGGATTTTGGAAATTGATGGTAACAAGCTGATGGGCCTGTAGCTAACAGGATTTGCAGGATTTTGTCCTGGCTTAGGAATGCTTAAGATAACTGATTGCTTCCAAGCATCCGGGAAGTAAGTGTTCTTCCAGCAGTCGTTAATCACTTTTGCAATATCTTCAATTGTATTTTGAGGTAAATTTTTCAAAGCACTGTTCTTAATAGAGTCTTTACCAGGAGCTTTTCTCGTTTTTAAATTTTTAATGATGCTTAGGACTTCATTTACATCAATGCTATGTTTTGGGAATTCATTGCCGTGAATATTATAGAAGCCAGTTATGCAGGATTTTACTTTCTCAGACATATCAAGTCCTATTTGCCGACCATCAGTAGGCGTGACAAACTGTTCTGAAAGTGAACTTGCAATAAGCTGAGCTTTATCATCATCATTCGTGATGAATTTGCCATTTTGGGCTAACAGAGGTGGGATATTAATGGCTTTCTTGTTTTGCAAGGCTCGAACCATGCACCAAACAGAGTTATCGTGGGTCGACAGACTCTTAACTTTATCGTTCCACCTGTCATTACGAAGTGCTTTTACCTCCTCGTGAACTCTTCTAGTGAGCCTATTATACTTGGTCTTAAGCCATGAATCACGAGTTCGGTACCACTGCCTTCTAACCTTATTCCTTTGCTCAATTAATTGTTTGATTTCTGGGGTGAGATCAAGGTGATCAGCTCGCTTCGACTCTAAGGGTAGGTCCTTCTCTCTGACTTATGTAGAGATAACCTTTGCACCCCATCCCCCGCGCTCGTTTATTGGCTACTTCACCCTCTTTTTATTTTTATTTATTCTTTGGTGTACTTGTGTCCTGCTCGCAATTGATTGGCTTATTTTGTTTCAAATTTATTCTGTATTCTTGGCTGTAATTTACCTGATTGGCCTTGCGAAAATGTTTATCCACTTGTAAAAGAACCTGATTGGTCCCTATTAGATATAAATAGCCCTAAGGCACACTAACATTCAGTCTTGTTGAAAAATGGACGCGTAGCGTCCGAAATACGTATCCAGGCGTAATAAATATTTTGTTGTGGAAAAGCCGTTTTGGCTCATTGTGTTACCATTGATGTTATTTATCCACAGTTTAGGTAATTTGGTTTTTTATTTTGTCATATAATAAGCTTCATGCTTAAGCGTGCCAAAATTAACATTACACAAAACTATTAGATTTCTTATGCACACAGTAGCAGAAAATTCCAATAATAATAATTTAACTAAATACTGAGCAATATATAAAGCATAAATATTAACTCCAAAACTGAAAGCCTGTCACGAAAACGGAAATATTTCAAATCCCAAAATTAACCCGCGGAACTTCTTTGCACCTGAAATCTTAGTTAATAAATTAATTAGGGTGTCACGTGTCAATGTGAAACAGAAAGGATCGATAGGCAAGGTTAGAGAAAATATATAACTTTATTCTGAACCGAAAACGTAATGCAGTGGAAAAATATCTTGTAAATTACAGTTCTAATAATAAAACAAATTTAGCATTGGAAAACGAAAGTTACTGTTTGTAATTGCAACACAAAAGTCTGTAGAAACGTGCAAGCTTCTTGTTGACGTCGATGACGCAAAACTAGGTAGTGGAAAAGGCGATGATACGACTAGTAACAATCGCTAAATGTATCTCCAAGCAGGACATAAATATATTGAAACATAGCACAACTCGTTGCCCCAGCAAATATTAGGTAAAGACACAAACTGTTGAAGACAATGAAATTAGAACGCAACACACCAATGTACAATACGCACAAGACTCTTTGTCTATATAAACTTAGAATGCGCACAATTGTAATTCACAGATAATTGCACTACACTTTATGCATAGTTAATTGCGGAAATAATTGCACTTATCACACATTAACTTGAGCACATGACGAGAAAATTTGGTATTCGTAAAATTAGCAATAAAACAGCTTCTGGCTGAATTTCGTTCAGGATTGACATCAGTCAAATACCTTAAATAAATCCCAACTATTCACTACACAGTTGGGAATAAGACGATTCCTCGATGTGAAATCTCTCGTGGAATATTTAAGCACTGGGATATCACCACTCTTGCTCTAAAGAAAATAGATTAGAATTGAGAATATTGACGAAATGAATTGAAGAGAATTTGTCCAAATGATAGTAGAATAAGCCTTAGCTATTAATGCCACTAGTCGATATCGGGTACTGTTCGTCAGTGATTGAAAGACACAGTTCGATAAAAAAGAAACTTCAATAATTCACTGGCGATGTGTTGGATGATTCACATAAAGTGAAAAGGCGGCTCACAGAGAAGCCAACAAAAAGGCAGAATTCCCCCTGTTCCTCGCTCGCGATAGAACTGGAGTGAGAATAGAAAAACTCCGACCCAAGCGCTGTCGACCCTGTCGGCTCCAGATACTTCAGGAAGGTTGCTTAAAAGTACCAGAAAATGTCCGTTCATACGTCACAGCAGAAGACGGTCAATAGCCTTACAATCAACACACGTACCTGGCAAGAGAATAGACTCGTCGGTGAGATTTCTCCTGTCTCTGCTCTCTTGGGCGTCGGCTGTGGCGTGCGATAGTGCAAGATTCTCCCTAGTGTGTCTGCCAACGTCGTTTTTTACGGTTGCTAATATCTGGCAGAACTCCTTAGCAAGAGCATTCAGGATAATATGGAGACGCTATTGTACGGCGTCGCCGTTGGAGCCGACCTCGGTTCCGTCGTCGAGTGGCTGCACCGTCGCTCGTCACCTGCTCTTGGCGTGGGCTTGCCTGATGCTGGCGTTAGCGTGGACTCACTTGTCACTGCCTTCGGCGTGTACTTACCAGATGCTGGCTTTGGCGAGAGCTTGCTTGACACTGTCGTCGGCGCTGACCTGCCTTCATTGATGTCTCTCGGTCAAGCTCCCGTTCGTGTCGTGCTCCTTGGCTATTGACTGCGCTCATCTCCGAGAAGCCATTCCTTCTATCGATCTCTCCACTCCGCTTTCTTGTCCGTAACTGTTTGAAGTTTCCGCTCGCTCTGCGTGACGTCATTCTTCGTCGGCCAGTCTTGATCCGTCCTACGATCTCTCGGATTTTCGACCAAACTCGCACGTTTACCAACTCCATCGCGGAGATCCGAGCATGTGAACATTCTTGAATGACGACATTTGACACGTGACAGAGAAAAAATAAGTGACAAATTACAGTCTTACTTAAAAGCACATATTAGAAAGGATCATAATACTGTACTTACTACTAACGAAGTGAGTGGTGGCTTTGCAGTATAAAAGATGGACAACAGGATTATTGACTAGTTTTGCCAATTATTCCCGGCTTCTTCAAGGATACACAATAAGACCAACAATCAATCGGCAATCGAACACTGAAGTGTACATTTTTCAGATGGGACGAAAGCAGCGCTTTCACAAAGCTCATCGAACAAGAATAAATTCCAAATGAAATACACTAATGATAATGATAATGAATTTGAAAGGGGTAGTTGTCAAAGAACCAAGCACTGCGACCTCAGGTCTATTGTACTATCCCCAAATGATGATGAGAGAACGATTATGAACGTAAACAAACACAAACATCCATGCCCTGGGCGGGATTCGAACCCGCGACTCGCTGGTGTCGAGAGCGGAAAGACCTGTGCCTTAACCCTCTCGGCCACCGAGCCGGCGAAATACACTAAAGTAGTCAAAAAGCCTAACCAACCCAAGCGGTCTTCCATATTATGCAAAAAAGAAAATATGATTGACGAATGTCAGGAACAAAATACAAACGAAATAAAAAGAACAACGAGTAAGAAGATTATCACATCTTCCAGTAGTCCGGGAAAGAGACATTGCTGATGTCTTCAAAGTTGATGTCAAGAATGTGCCTTGGTTTTCGATACTTCATACGCCACTTCATAACCATTGAGTTCCTCAGTATTCCAGTCACTAATTCATTGTCATGAATCTTCATCTTCTGCACCATAATCAAAAGGAGTTCCTGTATAAACTTTCCGATGTGGACCAGGTCTAAATCCGAGTGGATGGATTTGTTTTTCACAGTCCTTCTGTCAAGCTAGGCAATGGTCCTCAGGGTAACATTCTGGAATGACTGTAGCTCACTTCATCTGCTTCTACAGATAGTCGCCCACGCAGGCATGCCATAGAGGAGTATGGTCCGAATAATCGACTTGTACAGAAGTAACTTATTGTCGATGTTGAGGGTGCTGTTGCGGCCCAGGAGAGCTATGAGACTGTATTAAGCCCTCTTCGCTTTGTTCAGAGCATAGGTCATGTGACGATTCCAAGAGAGTCTTGAGTCGATGATAATGCCAAGGTATTTGTAGCTGACTACCCAGTCCAGTTTCTTATTGAAAAGAACAAGAGAATCTAGGAGACGCTTGAACTTTCTGTTGAAGTACATAGCCTTGCACTTTCCGACATTAAGGTTCAGTTTCCAGCAGTTAAACCAGTCTTCAAATATCTTCATGGCGTGCTGCAGACGAGTGATAAGGTGAGCCGGGTTGTGTGCTCAGGTGATAATGGCAGTATCGTCAGCATAGAAATATAGATTACAATTTTTAGGGTTCGGGAAATCATGCACAAAATAATTAAATAGCGCGTGCCAGAAGACAGAACCTTGAGGGACACCGGCCTTTACAACACGGGGCGTGGATAGATTGTCACCAACTTTAGCTTAGTATGACCTGTCAGTGAAAAGGATTTCACCATCAAAATCAAATCAGAAGGAAACCGGTCTCTAATCATCTTGTAGACAAGACCCCCATGCCACACTTGGTCAAAAGCTTTACTGACATCGAGGAATACCACTCCGCAGTATCTGGAAAGATTCAAGGGGGTGCTCAGGTCTTCTACGAGCCTCCATATCTGCATCTGACAAGAGTGGGCGGCACGAAAGTCAAATTGATCTTTCCATAGAAGATCATTGGCGAGACAGTGGTCTTGGAATCTGACGAGGAACGTTTTCTCCAAAACTTTAGACATTGAGGGGAGCAGACTAATAGGTCAGTAGCTGGAGGGAATTGCTGGATTTTGTCCCTGCTTGGGGATACTCAAAACAATAGATTGTTTCCAAGATGCAGGGAAGTAAGAAAATTTCCAGCAGTCGCTAATGATATTGGTGAGAAAGTCAATAAACTTCTTTGGGAGATTAATAAGGGCGTTATTGCTCACCTTGTCTCTTCCTGGAGCCTTCATCTTTTCCAGTTTACTTATGATAGTGGCCATCTCTCAGGCCTCGATGTTGTTCTTCGTTAAATGCTGCGGGACTTCATCAAAGTTGACAAGATCATCTTCCACACGCTGAGACATGATTTGACTCTCGGGATTGTTGTTGATAGGAGTAACAAATTGCATTTCAAGTGAATCTGCAATGACTTGGGCCTTGTCCTGATTAGTTTGCACATAGTCATCTTGTTGTGTGCGGAGTGGAGGAAGCTTATCATTCTTCTTCTATAATGCTCTGACCATACTCCAAATGGAATTGTCGCGAGCCGACAAGCTTTTGATTTTGAAATTCCATCTAGCGTCGCGAGCTCTTTTATCTCCTCTTGAACTATTCGCACTGACCAATTGTACTTTGTTTTGAGCCGAGGTTCACAATAGCGTTGCCATAGTCTATGTGTCCTGTTTCTTTCAGCAATTAGGCGCTGGATTCCAGGAGTGAGTTTGATTCGATGAGGTTTATTCACTGATGGATAGTTACAAGCTTCTACGGCACTGTTAAAACATCGGGTGATATCTTCAACATGTTGATCGATGTCCTCTATACAGTATGCAACGTCGAGATGGCAGCCATAGTCCTAAGGAATATATTTGTAGAGCTTCCAGTCTTGATGATGTACGAGCTCTTCTCTGAAATTTATGTCGACATTGTCAAAGTTCAACGCCACAGGCTTGTGGTCAGAAGAAAGGTCATAAATTGTGAAGATATTGGATACACAACAAGAGGCTCGCAAGCCTTTATATACAGAAATTTGGGTACAAATGAAACAATGAGCAAGGAGATACAGGGGAAGACAACAAAGTAAACAATAAGAAAATTAACCAATAGGACCAATAAACTAAGGAGAAGAGAAAAACAAAAATGTGTGGGGTCGCAAACGCTCTCCGAAAAGATGTTATATCTGGTAGTCAAAATGACAAGTGAATTTACTAACAGGACCGTATAAATAAAATAATGAATGAAAAATTTTTTATATAAAGCAAAGTACGAAATAAAAATAAAAATTATATAAAGCAAGGTACAAAATGAAAGGATGGCTGTTTTGGACGGTTTATTGCAAACTTGCATAACGGACATTACTTCGCTTTGTGGTCTAAGGGGGTGTCCGGTGCTTGTCAGGTGGTTGGTATAATGTGAACAGAAGTCTTGATTATAGTATGATCTTTCATGGTCCTTAAAACGTATAGTGAAGTTGCGAGTTGAGAGGCCTATATAATTGTCACAGTAGGCACAACTTAGGCGGTATACCCCTGGTTGATCAAACTTATTTTTATTGACGGTGGAAGGTGGATTTCATGGGTCTCCTTGTTATACTTGGGCCCCCATTTTGCCCAGCTATTACTCAATCGCCAAACTGAATTCAATGTGTTCGCCATGCTCAATCCTCTGTCAGACCTTTTGTAATCTTTTCATTTTGTACTTTGCTTTATATAATTTTTATTTCTATTTCGTACTTTGCTTTATATAAAAAAATTTTCATTCACTCTTTTATTTATACGGTCCTCTTAGTAAATCCGCGTTTGCGAACCCACACATTTTTGTTTTTCTTTTCTCCTTAGTTTATTGGTTAATTTTCTTATTGGTTACTTTGTTGTCTTGCCCTGTACCTCCATGCTCATTGGTTCACTTGTACCCAAATTTCTGTATATAAAGCCTTGTGTATGCCAGTCGAAATCCTGTTGTCCATCTTTTATACTGCTCACTTCGTTAAAAGCACATAGGCAAAAATATAAAGTCCACTAGTCACAATTAAGATAAATTTCATCGAAAGCTTAGTTTACGCAAATAGCAACAGCAATAGTATTGGGCAAAGAAACGTCCAACATAAAGACTTAATTGGTCTTAAATAAACAATTCACATAAATCAGTTAAACATGAGATTATCTAAAAGGTCCAGTCCGGAGTGAAAGAGTCTTAGTCTTACTTTTGATTGGAATGGTTATCCACACAATAAAAGTACACTCCACAAGAGAACTAAAAATATATATGAAGCACCACAATTAGCTAATATTAACAATAATAAAAGCTCCATTTAAACAGGATGAGAAGTTCACAGCAGGAGAATTTGCCACACTGCACTTGAATAAGGAAACAATGGGTCTCTCGCTTACTAGGATAGCAAATTAATGTCGTACATGTTTGCCGTCGCCTCTCACGAGTAGGCAGCGAATTGCACAGTCAGAATAAGCAAAAAGTCCCGACGGGAAAATGCCTGTGGAGTTCTGATAACGCAGTTCCAACAGTTTATTTCCTCCGTCGCGGGAACGATTCTTGGTCCAGAACTCCGCTTCTGATATTTTCAGCTCGGCGCACGGGTCTGATTGCAATTTTGAAGAATGGAGGTCGGGCCATTAATGATATGCTGAGACAAATACTTCTGCGATGACTTCACCTTGTCCTTGTCAGTCGCTGGCTCCCTCGCCTCCCAGCGCTCACTCGCTAATGTGATGGTCCCACCCTCCAGGTAATGTGCATGAGCACATTTAGTAAGAATAACGCTGGAGAGTGAGGCGATCAAGGGTTCTGGACCAGTGATTGTGACTACGAGAGCTTAGGTTTATGCGTCAAATTACGTTCGGTTTTATTCGTATTTAACTTTTTCTCAACATACATTACGGTACATAAATCCAAATGTCTTATAATAATATTCTAGGGGCCTCACAAGCACTATCAAAGCAATGTTAACATGCACTATTTCGTAAAAAAACATTCATTACAAAGTTGGAATCGTGTGCAGTCAAATTAAATATTATATTTATATCAAAAATTTCAATTTAACAATTTCTATTTTATTAAATTATAATTTGATAATTATTTATAATTATTATAATTGTAATTTTATAATTTTTATTATTTAATACAATTAAAATAAACTATTAAATTGAAGCTTTTGATATAAATCTAAAAATTAATTTGATAAAATCTATTAAAATTATGTTTTGATAAGAATGAATAAAATTATATTTTCATAAAAATAAGTATAAAAAACTTAAACATGCAAATGCATTTTAAAACTTGATATATAAATAACATTATAGTTAACATTATTAATAACCTCAACCTTATTATTTATATATGGAAAATTTTAATTGAAATCAAAATTTAAAGAAAAAATCAATAATTACAAAATTTATTGATTGTCAATTATATTTCCAGACGATAATAATGAGAAAATTTTTAAAAACTGCATTTCAGCCGTATTTTAGAGGAAGCGTAATTCAAGTGATAAGGCCGACTGAGCCAACAATGACGGATTCTGTAGCAGATGACAAAAGTCTGGCGTACTTTCCTAATCTAGAGCTTTACCCACAGGGCATCTTATCGGACTCGATCCGGATCGAGTTAGATGCATGTAAACGCGAGGCAATTTTGGATTAACTCAAGTCGATCCGGATCGAAACGTGCATGTAAACGTAGTGTAAGAAAACTTCCGCCGGGACAATACAGGAAAACCTCATAAGAATTTCCTTTTCGTAATTAGCCTGCCGTCAAAAATCCTCCTACCCCTGTTTCCTGGTAGGCTGAACGGAAACACTCCTTGTATCACGGAGTTATGCACAAATAGTTCCAGTTCAGTGAACAATTTTCTACTATTATAATTGCTCAGTAGTGTGCAGCAGGTAATGTTTGAGAAGGAAGCATTACACGAATAAATATTACTTAGTTGCAATTTGTAAAGGAACTAGTTTACATTACCGTTACCCGTCGACTCGAAATGCTCCTGTCGCACTAGCGGGTTCCAACGGGGCTGGCTGAAGCCTTCATTCTCCCCGTCGACTTTCTCGTAACGGTCCCCCCTGCTCCGGCTCGCTGCAGGCTTCTCTCAAATGCGTAAAACCCCGGTCACTATTTTCTCCGCTGCTCTCCGAATAGCTCCGCTTATCCGCTCCACTATTACTGCAGCACTCGTTAGTTCCCCGTACCGCATTATTACGAGCCTTCCTCGTTAGCTTACCGCCGGACGCAAATTCTGCTTCGTCCTCACGGTATTGCAACCAATTTCCTTCTAACTTTTCTCACGCTCCCCAGGGAATAGGGAATAGTTCTCCCTATTCCCTGCGCTCCCCTTCTCTCGTGGTTCGGTCTCATTTCTCTCGCGAAGCTCTCGACCGATCCATTCTCTCTTCTCGGGGTGAGGCCTTTTCCTTCTAATTTCCAGCTGCTATTGGTAAATATCCTAGACGCGGCATTTTTCCTGTTCTCCGAATTTACTCCAAAATGCCGTGATAGACTCTCTGTTTGAACACGCTAATCTCCAAAACTACATGACGAATTTTCATGGAGTTTTCACAGGTACGTTGAGGGTAGCTTGCGGCAACATATAAGATTATGGGAAAAAAATCTTAATTTAAAGTTTTTGAAGTATGCTCAGCTTAGTACAATTCATAGAAAAGTCAAAAGATGATGATTCATTTAAAAGGCGCTCATATATAACAACAGCGAAGCATTGCCGGGTCTACTAGTATAAAATAATAATAGTTTCTATGGACTGTTGAATAAGTTTATTTTAGCATTTGAATTGAAATACAACAATTGAGACCGCATGTACCGAATACTGTACATCTAAATAAGATATGTTATAAGAGAATAAAAGCACATTATTATTGATCTAAGGAGTTTAAATGATTAATTTTAAATTTAAATGTGGTTAGTCTCCTTTTACTGGGGAAAAATCGTAAAATTAAAATTTAAAAAAAACAAAAAAAATAAAGTCACCAATCTTGAAAAACTATGAAGAAACTTGTGAGATGGAAGAAAACTTAAGCTGTTGAAGAGTTGTTGAAGGAAACTTAGTCTATTGAAGAGTTGTTGATAGCAGACATAAATTTAGTCTAATGAGGATGTAGATGAAGTCTTGTAAAGATAATGTTGGTAGTAGTTTCAAAAATGTTCAAAATACTAGCAATGAGATATAATTGCTTTATACAACTAAGAAATTACCACAAAATTGAAACAATAATAAGCAAAACGAAAGAAAAAAACATATTTCTTAAAAAATGTCTAGAACATCATATTATACCAAAATCTATAAGAATAAAAAATATGACCATCAACAGAATAGCCTATGACATAAAAAAGAATTAGAAATGAAAACTCTTTATCGAATAATCAAAGAAAACTATACTAATATATCGAATTTAAACAAACAAAAATAGAATCTGATCACAAATTTCAGACAAACTATGACAAGAGAAGATTAAAATTCATTTAGATACCACACAAACAAACTAATTGACCACACAACTCATTACAATAAAAATAGATTATCCAAAAAATGGAATTGGCTAATTACCAATAATTTCGAAAATAACCATAGAATACAACAATTAACGACTCAATATGATCTACCAGTCACTAATGACTTAAGAAATCATATAACAAAATGAAGAAGCAGTTCCTAATAACCTACCAAACGTCATCAATTTAACTAATGAATACATCCCAGAAAAATTGATGAACATTTTAGAATTAGGACCGAAATTTGTATATAATGCCCCAACAAACCTAACAGATATGATAATCAACATAGAATATATATTACAAAAAGTAGAAGTAAATGATAAAGAGCAAATAATCAATCAGAATATAACCACTATAATAAGGAATAATAAACCAAATCTATATTGGCATAAGGAAATAAAAAAATTTAAAACTTATTTAGAAGATAAAGATCTAATAATAACAAAAGCAGTTAAGGGTAAAATAATGGTCATACAAAAGAAAAAAGATTACATTATTAACATAGAAAATTTCATAAAAGATAATGAAATTTTCAAATTAGAAAATAAAGATCAAAGAATACAATTCCAAAAAGTGTTATTAAAAAAATAAATGAAATAAAAAAAGAAAATATAATTAATGAAGAACACCAAAAACAAATAATTCCAGTAGAAACATCACCAAATTCAATTTATGGAGTAATAAAAATACACAAAGAAGGAAATCCCATAAGAATCATAACATCCACCAAAAAATCACCAACTTACAAACTAGCAAAATTTCTAGATAATTATTTTAAAAAAATTTTTTGATTTTAATTACACAATAAAAAACTCAACACTAGCCAAACAAACATTAGAAAAACTAAAATTAGAAAATAAAGACAAAATTTATACTATAGATATAACAGCTATGTATGATAACATCCCAATCATACCAACTCTCAACATCATAAAAAATCAATTAAAAACAAAATTACCTTACACGAAAGTACTAAAAATCATACAATCCATAAATCTATGTTTCACCAACAATCAATTAAAATTCAATGAAAAAATTTATTCACAAATTGAAGGCTTACCCATGGGTAGTCCATTATCACCAATTCTTTCCAACATCTATTTAAATAACATGGAGGACAATTTACTAAACATATCACAACACGAACAACACATGAAAATGTGGATGAGATATGTAGATGACATCCTAGTCATAACAAACAAACCAATAGAAATATTAATACACCTATTTGAAGAACGATATCCTTTAAAATTTACACACAACAACATGACCAACAACCGTATCAAATTTTTAGATATAAACATTATAAAAAATGAAAATAATCTAGATTTTGAGATATATGAAAAACCAACAAAAAGTAACAACATACCACATTACTTATCACAACAACCCACACACCAAAAAATTAACATCATTAAACAATAATTACAAAGAATAAAAAATCTTACATCCCCGAAATATATTCCTACAAATTTAAAAAAACATAAACTGAACCTAATAAAAAACAAGTATCCAATAACTTTAATAGACAAAATTTTAATAGATGTGTTTACAAACAATACAACAAAAACTATACCAATTCAACAAGAAGAACAAAAAAGATATTCAATACAATACAATAATAAAATTTTCCACAAACAGAAAAAAATATTAGAACAAATACCAAACATAAAAATCATACCAAAAATAACAAATAACATTACTAAAACATTATTAACCACCACCAACCTAAAAACAACAATCAATCAAAATAATAGCACAAATATCGATTTCAAAGAAATATGTCAAAATAATAAAGAAAAATGGAACACTAGAAATATAATTTATCAAATACCATGTAAAAATTGTGAACATATCTACACAGGTCAAACTAAACGACAATTAGAAATAAGATTAAAAGAACATGAAAGAGCACTTCGCCACAAATACAAAAACAACCATTTAGTAAATCATTGTATCAAAGAAAACCACACACCAGATTGGAATAACACAAAGATCATTGGAAAAGAAGAAAATTATAACAAAAGATTAATTGATAAAAGTATAAACTCCTGGGGAAACCAGAAATAAATATACAAATGGGAAGAAAATGTGGATATGATAAATAAAGACAAAGTAAATAGCAACTCTTTAACCACAACAAAAATTAAGTAAAAAGAAAAATACAACCTAATCCTAGAAGCGCTTTTCGAGGGCGAAGCTCTCATCATTCAGCAGGTGGAAAAGAAGGGAGTAACACACCAGATGATACTGAGTGTGAAAAAGAACAAGACCGATATTTATAGTCTGACAGCACCAATGACAGAAAGAGTGATAAACCCCACTAAGGGGGCTAGATCATTGATTGGTCCGTTTGGACCAATAGTTAATCAGTTGAGAATCTCCAATGGGTCCCTTGTCGGAGTTTAGTAAATTTTTGCTGTTGGCTGATGAGATTTCTAAACTTTCAAAGGCATCCAGAAGGCGATTATTTATTATTGCTTTAACAAGTACAAGATCGTTGAATGATATTCTATGTCCCGTATCCAACGAGTGTTTCGCCACAGCGGACAGGTTTCTTCTTCCATACTTCAAGTGGGCCAAACGTTCCTTAAATCGAATGGTAGGATTGCGGGCCGTCTGTCCAAAATAAACTTTGGGGTACTGAGGACACTTAACCTTGTAGATTCCAGTCTGCAGGAGTGGGGGGACCTTATCCTTTGGGTTACCCAGTAATAGTTTTGCTTGGTTTGGGTTGCTGAAAGATAAAGCTAGGTCGTGATTACTAAAAATGGAGCTAAGGCCCTTAACTAATTGATTATTAAAGGGTATTGATATCGTGGTGTACTTCCCTTTGATTCTCTTTAAAGTCGTGTTGTCTTTACTTAATTTTTGTTGTGGTTAAAGAGTTGTTATTTACTTTGTCTTTAAAAGATTAATTAAAGAAACAATAAATATCATTACAAATAACAAAAATTTAGCCAAACCATCAATAGAGATAAACAATAAATGGACACTAATTTAAACAACAATAGCCAACAATCATAACCAACAGTTACAACCAACTTAGTTTCATCATCTTTATATCAATTGTTTTTCTTATCAATTGTTAAATTCTTACTTCAACTGTTTTCACCATTAAAAAATGTTTTATCCTACTGATGATGAGAAACATTCTCGAAAACGTTATACATAAATTTTATCCCAAATATTTGGATCACCCTCTTCAAAATTTCATCTGTATTTCAAAACCAACACTTCCTTCAAGATTATCGTTTTCTACTATCAACCTTCACAAGACTTCATCTACATCCTCAATAGACTAAATTTATTTCTACTATCAGCAACTCTTCAATAGACTACATCGTTTTAAGTTTTCTTCCATCTCACAAGTTTCTTCATAGTTTTTCAAGATTGGTGACTTTATTTTTTTGTTTTTATTAAATTTTAATTTTACGATTTTTCCCCATTAAAAGGAGACTAACCACATTTAAATTTAAAAGCACATTATAATTATTTAATTAATTAACGTATAATTTATTTTATATATTAATATTTATTGCCTCATAATAAAGTTTCAAAAAATTACGAAAATATAATTTTTGATAGATGCAAGACTGAAGTTATCAGCACCAGTTTCATGGAGTGCAGCCATGATTGTTTTGTTTGTCTATAATTAATTTATAGGTCAACATAGGGAAATAAAATTTCACATAACAGTGAAAGAAGAGTCAAAGATAATATATATAACAGAGAAAGCACTGTATCAATACAAAAAAATGTGATAGATTATGTTTAACTTCATGTACAGTATACTGTACGCCAGGTGTGAAGGGTTAAGCGTTTACAACATTACTTTTAAGGCTACTTCATATTTCGTCAGCATCGTAATCTAACAGTTAAGCACACTTGCACTCATTAAATGCATACATAAAGCAGACTTGCTTTTTAAGTAAATTAACTGGCATTGTTGTACAAAAATGATTGGTTGCTTGGCTAGTTTATTAGAATTTTTGGCGTCGACTACTAAGGTCATTTTTAGCCTTTTACACAAGATATATCTGTACGCAGCCCGGGACAAACACAAACATCCATGCCCACGGCTGGATTCAATCAAACCCACAACCAGGTGGACTCATGAACTAGAAAGCCTCCGGCCTAACCCTCTCAGCTACCTGGCCAGCGAATAAAAATGAGCATATATAGAAATGTTCTGAACTAGAAGAGAAAGTGATAGTTTTAGAAGAGCATAATAAAGGAAAATCTAATCGAGTATTAGCTAAACAATTCGGTTATGAAAAAGCAATAATAAACCCTGAACCATCGTAGATACATTAAAGTTGTTTATTCCAGAAGAAAGAAAAAAATTGCACATTTCAGGTCCATATAAATAAGTTAATGAACAGACAAATAAGTGGTTTAATTATGCAAAAAGTAAAAATGTGCGATTAGTGCCTCACTGCTATTCGTTCATTAAAATGTATTGTTAATTTCTCAAGAATTAGGAAGTGAATGCTTTAGTGCATCTGATGAATGGTTAGACGCATTTCGCACAAGTCATGGAATTCATCATTTAGCTTTGAAGTAAATATCATTTGAAATAAATATTGACGTTGTACAGAGGGTTGAATACGTTACAACTAAACGACTTATATATGCAAATTCTCCAGCCACGTGAGAGCTACGTGAGAGAGTCATGAGGAGTTATAGAGGGGACATCACTTCATCATTCTTAATCGTTGTACAAACGCTAGCTGCGAGAATGCCGCCAAAAATTGATATATTTTGGGAAGGATGTTAATGCACTTTCTGATGCGAAGCGGTTCTATTCCATGATTATATCCAGGAGTTTCACCATTTGGAAAGCAGGAATCTGTAACATACTAAATAAAAACAGAAAAACCACAATACCAGCAACGTTGGACGAACCTGGACCCTCAAGACAACGAACCACTTTACACAGAACACCAAAGGTTGTAGCCAAAGTCAAGCGATTCATTTCTGCAGAAAATCCCAAAACTCAAAGGGCTGTCGCAAATACGGTAGAAGTATCACAGTCAACAGTACACAACATAAGCTAAAAATATATTCTACTGGTTAAGCGTCCGAAGATAAGCACAGATCATCCTAAATTCTCTGCGGAGATGTTACTGAATGGAAACTGCAATATACAGCGAGATACCATGGGCACCAGATAGAACATCACTGAAAATAGCGGCGGGCTTTCTCGTTGACTTATGACGCTTGCAAACTTTTTAGTTGTAACATACTAAACCCTCTGTATTTGACTGGAAAATTCGGTTGGTTGAATTATGCAAATTTTATGAATTGCCTGAAACTTTTAACATGAGGAATATGTTTCGGTGTACAAGGCAAATGGAATGAGGAGGGGGTGTCCTATAATTTTTACACTTGCCCACACACTAAAGATCAAAGGTTCCGCCACCCGACTCCTCCACATTCCATTCGTCCTGGCTCGTGACTGCTAAATTCACAGGTGTACACTTAGTACAATGGGGTCGTTAATGTCTTAACAACCCAGCGATTGTAAGTGCCTATCTACTAACATTTTCTATTACATTTCGACAACAACACCTTAACTGCCAATGTTAAAAAAGGGTGCTTTCCCAAATTATATTGAAAAGAGTTGGTAATTGAAAACGGTTGTTAATTCTTCATTTCTGACATGAAGCTTTACTTTTGACATGAAGCTTACCAAATTTTATCTTCCATGTTGTCATTGTTATTTCAATAGAATACATGAAGATATACGCAGTGGGTTCCTATTAACAATTTTGTACGTAACTGTTATCAGACTACTTGGGTGAGGTCTAGCGTGTTCAGTATGAAGGTGTAGCCAACCTCTACTAGCAATGTTTACGCAAATCCAAACTAAAAAATTTTAGTTTCTTCCAGTTACGGTACATGAAATACGTTTTCCCATTAGTTTCACTGGTTTTTTATCTCATTGAAGCGTTGACTTATTCAACAAAAATATACACAATGGTTTCCGCGTTGCTGAAGTATAACAGTAACCGCGTTGGATTCATCAAAGCGGTAGCTGTTACGATAAACATACACACTAGCCCCCACTGAAAATTTTTTGATTTCCAGTCAGGCTACGTGAAATACGTTTCCCCCTTTTTTTCACTGGTTTTTCACCTCGTTAAAAGTTTTTCCTCTTCGGCTAAAGCGTATGCAAGAATATCACGTAATTCTAATATAACATTCGCCGCAGTGACCGCTATCTAAGTCAGTAACTGATACGATAAACGTTCGCGGTAAAGTACGCTAAAAAGTCTTTGTGTCTTTCACCCTGCGTGCATGAAAAACGCTTCTCCATTAATTTCACTGGTTTTTCACCTCATTAAAGTGTTTCTATTTCGGCAAATGCATACGCAATGATTACCATGTTGATCGAGTAAAACTTTGACCTTGTTCGATGTCATCAAATCACCAGCTGTTACGATAAACATACGCACTAACCTATGCTAAAAAAATCTTTGTGATTTTGATTCAGAATACCTGAAATACGTTTGTTTGTTTGTGTGTTTGTTTGAGGTTCATACGAGTTATCCCGTTAATTTCAATGGTTTCTTCACCTCATTAAAATGTTTCCTTTTCAGCAAATGCTTACGTAAGGTTATATCGTAATTCAAATATAACATTCCCCATGGTGACCGCCACTTAAGTCGGCAACTGTTACGATAAACGTATGCACTAACTCACGCTAAAAAATCTTCGTGTCTTTCACCCTTGATACATGAAATACGTTTCTCCATTAGTTTCACTGGTTTTTCACCGAATTAAAGTGTTTCCTTTTCGGCAAATGTGCATGCAAAGTTATCACATAAATTCAATATAACATTCCTTACGGTGACTGCCACCTAATTCGGCAATTGTTACGAAAATCGTACGCACTAACTCAGGGTAAAAATGGTTACCACGTTAGTCAAGTATAATATTGACCACGTTGGATGTCATCAGGTCGGCTGCTCATGCCATAAATGTTCGCGCTAAAAAGTCTTCGTGTCTTTCAGACTAGGTACGTAAAATACGTCTTGTTTCTGCTCCATTGAAGTTTCCGTATTCATATCACAGGTTTTTTACCCCTTTCAGTGGTTAGTTCCAGTCAACTGAGTAGTCAAAATCATCTTCATGCTGAAACAGGTTAAGGGAAATATTATAATTCTTATATTGAACAGTCATTCCATCACTAAAGTT
Organism: Rhysida immarginata; assembly: GCA_023313115.1. NCBI lineage: Eukaryota > Metazoa > Arthropoda > Chilopoda > Scolopendromorpha > Scolopendridae > Rhysida > Rhysida immarginata. The sequence goes on along the minus strand of JAHWFO010117781.1, from coordinate 617,929 downwards.
TTAAAGCTGTTTGACACTTTCATTCTCCATTTCACCTTCAGACACTCAATCAAATTCATTAATGCTGTGTGAACTACAATTAACTTACAGTGCTAATAAATGTTGATGAACTGAATATGTACTGATTCTATATGTTTACATATTTCTGAATCTTTCAACCAAACTGTCATTCATTACGCAACAGTGCTCTGAAAATTAAAGTATTGGTCGGTTGGTTGGTTATCTAAAGATTGACAACTTAACATACATTTCCCTAATAACCAAACATGTGACATGTATTTTTGGTCAGGGTTAATCGATGGTGTTAAGTTGAAATGAGTAAGGTTGCACTGCGGTCTCGTGGATACTGTTTTTCGTTAACGGTTTTTATATGTCTGACGAATTTTCGTATACCAACTTTCAGTTGCTATTTTTTTGGTTCACAAAATCATTTTCGAGTGGTCACAAAAGAGCGGGAATTTCGTTTCACAAAAGCCTGCTGAGTTCGTTTTGTGATCACCCGAAATCATCTGACTGGGAAAACATGTTCAGTTTATTTTAATACCCTCTGGGATTTCAAGCTTAATTTTATTCTAAAAAGTCAGTTTTTGTTTGAGCGCAAAAGCTAAAATGGACAATTTTTGAATTCATCAATTCTTTCGAGGTCAGCTTTTCGGTATCCTGAAATTTTCTGAAAGTCAACAAAATGTTCAGTTGATTTACCCTGTCTAACAATTTCACAGGGTAATTTTATTTTAAGAAAGTCTGCTTTGTTTTCTTACAAATGCTAAAAGGTCTGAATTTTTTACTTTCAAGATATCGACAGTCAATGAGTTTGCTGTTTTTGTATTACTTTTTTACTTTGTTTTGTAATTTTTCACCCTCAGTGTCGTCAGCATGTATGTTGGATGTATGTTATTTTGCCAATGTTAAGTGTTGCTCAATGTACTATGTTTAACTGATGTCGTTACTTTTTTCAATCTTTAGGGTCTTGTTAAAATTTAATTTTATATGTTCTTAAAAAATTGTGACATTTGCTTTCTTAATGAAGATTTTTGCAATTGTTTAATGATGCAGCATCAACAATGGCTGCAAGTCTTTCACACGAGAATAGAGTTTTCGTTTTTACTAAACTAACTTTTTGGATGATTTTTAATGTTCGAATTCTAAATTTCCGTGTTTGCATTTAATCTTAACGATTTTTCATATTTATCAAGCAGATGTTCTTGTCATGACTTTATGGGTCTGCAGGTTCCTGCCTTCTCATTTTGAGAAGACAATATGATTTCGGTCATTCTGAAGGAAATTAAAAACATAAACATTTAAACTTCTATAAAGATTGACTTTATTCTTCATTAAAAACGTGCGTGTTTAAAAATCATTTTTAGATTCATTTCAAAAATTTTTTTATTTTGTAAAATTACAGATGTGTCAACCCTGTGAAGGTTACTCAGTATGGTGATTTTCGATTTATTTGCAATTGCAGAACTACTACAGGTCCCTGATTCTTAACGCAGATGTCCTGTGCTCCCGAATCTCGGTCTCTTGGCAGTGGACATGGAACATTTCAACAAAGTCAAAAACCCTAGTTTCTTTGGGTCTCTGTTATGCAGAGGTAAACGAACGTAAAGAGTTCTCCTTGCACACAAAATGAAAGCAGGAACCCCTAACGAATACACGATGTCTATGATTTGATTACCTCTGACGTGTAAACAAGGACTTAGCAGGCTTCAGCTAGAGGTGGAACACACAAGAGTACAAACAACTCCTTCTATAGCTAGCTGATGACAGCATGCGAGATGTGTTACTGTGTCATTGAAACTGCGTGACAATTACATACCAGCTCCGCAGTCGTGTATGATTGAAAGGCAGTGGTCACGTGAATATTTCATGAACGAAAACAAATGTTATTTACTGTAGATTAGGCCATTAACGTTTGAGTTTTTTTCAAAAAGGGTGATAGCAAGCAGGTTGTTTATAAAATTAAGGACTAAACGTTATAAAATACGATTAGGTCATTGGTATAATCTACAAACAAAAAATTTAAAGTGTGAAAATTAACCAAATAGGTTTAAATCGACCATTTTTGGTGAACCCAATCCGCTACGTATTGCCTCAGGGCTTACCACACATAGGATTCATGAGAACCAACGGGTGTTGAGTCCATTAGGATGACTAGTTTACCGGGAAATTTCTAGAATTTTTACTCGTTTTATAACAAAAAATTACAGTGCATTTGCTCTAATTCATACATGAAAGTTTGTTTCACTTCGGATAAAATAGATATATAGATAAATGCACTGATCATCGATAAAAAAAACAGTTTGCAATAATAAAAAAAATAATTTATCATCCACCACGAGATTTAATGAAAACAAATAGTTTTTTCATTAGCCATAAATTGCGATTTACCCAACAAATATTATCACCCTAGCGTACCATAAGCAATGCCCGTGTAAAGACACAAATCTTATAATCAAATTAGAAGACAATTGCCAGGAAAGTAGAATACCTAATTTGAGGTAAATAATATTTTAATAAAGGCATTTGAGCTGTCCACGGCGTTTCACTACATATGTTGGAATTGCCCATGGGAATAATCCAATGATGCTAATTATTTTTAATTCTGTTTCGGTATAAGAAAGTCTTTCTACTTGATTAAATTTTATTCTAGAATTTAACTCAAAAAGAGTTATCCACTGTCATAAGGAGGATGAAATGGGTGCTGGCACTAATGGAAATTTTCTGATAAGTTATTAATATTTATTTTTCCTTAGCACCCTTACGCTGATCGTTCCTTTAAACCATCTCGTTAAGCGATTAAATTACGTTACTAACCTTAGACCCTTATACTGTGAAATTGCTTCTATCTTTCTGTAGAAACTTCTCGTCACAGTCTTTCTCAATGCACTTACCACTCGCATCTTCATTTTATTCTTTTCACATAATTCCTCTAAGAACAAAGATGCCCTTCCACTTCTATACTTCCTTTATCATCATCATCTTCGATCGTTCACCTCCTCCATGCGTGTGTTCATGATTGTCAGAATCTTTCGAACCTCTTTTTTCGTTTTCACTCTGTTTTTATACTCGGTATTAACCTCTTCAAGACCGTGACGAACATGCGTTCGTCAAGCTAGACCCTCTGATCAATACCATGACGAACATGCGTTCGTCATTTTCAGTTATTAATTCTATTAACGAAATGAAAACGTGTTTTCCCAGGAATGAAAGAGTAAAATCATTTAGAACAGTTTATTCTTTGATTCCTAATTTCAATACCGTTGTACAATATATTTGCACAACAAGCAACAATGCATTTGCTTCTTTATTGGAAAAAATGGATGGTTATGATTATGTTGATGCAAGTTGGATGCCGAAGATCCTGTGAAGGGGTTCAAAATTTATGTTGGTCGTGAAAGAGTAAAATCATTTGGAGGGGGTGGCCGTGGCCTGGTTGTCTCGTCGGTTGGCTTGCCAATCGATGGAGTTCAGCAACTTCAGGCGCGGCCAGCTGCTGGTTGGGTGACGGCTCGGGCTTGAGGGCCACCGCTGGCGGGACAGCTATTTGGGGCGCGGCTGTTGGGGGACTTTGGTCTGACCCATTTGCCGATTGACCATAGCTGGTGTTCCAGCAGTTGGTGATAGCCTTTGGTTCGTTTATCCCCAGCAGCTTTTCCATCATGAAACCCCCCGTGCTTCGGAGGGCACGTTAAGCCGTCGGTCCCGACTGCTACTGTCATCTCGTAGCAGTCGTTATTAATGGGATGGCGCAAAACTCCCTCGTAGGAGTAGGTGCCGCAGATTATCGCTTGCGATAATCTACCCTCTGTACCAGATAGGATAAAATCATTTGGAACAATTTATTCTTTAATGGGTCCATTTTCCTGTCGATAGATGGAACCATTGCGTTTAATCTTTGATTGCTAATTTCAACACCGTTGTACGTTTTATTTGCACAATAAGCAACAATGTTACTTGTTTTGTAAAAAATGGATGATTATGTCGATGCAAGTTTGGATGCCGAAGATCCTGATTTTGAAATTAAATATTGATTCTGAAACAGAAATATTCTTACAAAATTGTACATGATGAACGCACGTTCATCAGTGGTTTGCCAGATAGTACATAAACTCTGGTCCTGCAAGGTATCTTTCAAAATTTAGGCTGGTCGTGAAGGGCTTAATGCCCTCTTTGATCTCATCTGAAAAGTTCTGTTCTGGAAAACTTTTGTTTTCTGTTTTTCAAGTTACGGTGCCCGAACAGTCACTAGTTATTTCCGTGACTTTCGTGTTTTCACAATTTACCAGATATATAAACTACAAGTACTTCAGGCGTCTAGTTTAATGTTGCATACCTCAGTACCATTATTGCTAAAATTAATTAGCGATTTACATACTAGGTAAACACAAAAGTTCTTGCCATTTTTAATTCCCAGCCAAGTCACAGAATGGTCTTCCCAGGCTACCTGCACCACATGTGGCTGGGCATTGTCATGAAGGAAGAGTACTCCTTAATGATTCACAAATGCTCGGTCCTGCTGCAATGCCTATTGCATACGTTACAACTGCTGGGAGTATAGGTCCCCTGTGATGGTTTGCCCAGTTATAGCAGTTCGTAGTGAACCATTTGGCGTCTAGTCCACCATACTCAGAGGGTGATCTTGCGCGGGTGTAGGTTTGTCTTTGGTGTGTGAGGCGTGGTGTCCCTGGGTGACAACCAATGTCTGGAATGCTTGGGAGTGTCACACACGACCCACTTTTCATCACTGGTAAGTATTCGATAAAATATGGGTGCGTTACGATATCGAGAATGCAGGCTGCCACTCGTTAATTCTTGTTGGATTCCGACAATATGTGGGTACCCATTTGCTCAACTTGTACGTCTTACCTAGGCTGTGCAGGTCTAACTGTATCATCAGAAACCTGATACCGTCTGGCAAGTTCACTATAAGTTAAACTGCTGTTCTCCTTCATGGCCGTTTTCAGAGCCTGGTCATCTAAGGCTTGTGGTCGACCACTTCGGGATTCATCAGAAATGGCAGATTCTCCCGAACTGAATTTCTGGAACCAATGCCTTGCAGTGCGTTCATTCACAGCATTATTCCCAGATGCAAGACACATTCCGATGCTGACAAGCCCACGTTGAAGTCATAAAGCAAACAACACCTAACCATCTCTTTCGATACCTACATCTGTTTTGAGATGTGATTAATGTGAATACCCAACAGCCCTGTATTTATACAGGCTAACCTTCTTGTTTCCCTCTGACAGATTTTAGACCTGGTGCTTGCAAAGTGTTGAAGATCTGTTTTGCAAGGGTCAGATGCAAACAGGTGAAACACTTATACCAGAAGTTCTAAATCCTATCTACACCTGGAGCCTTCCAATTGTGAGTACGTTTAATGAAATCTCAAGCCATTAAACGTTCTCACAATTGGAAGGCTCCAGGTGTAGATAGAATACAGAACTTCTGGTATAAGCGCTTCAACTGTTTGCATCTGACCCTTGCAAAACAGATCTCCAACACTCTGTGCACTCATTTGCATATCTTCTATCACTTCCTTTAATGGCTACATAAAAATGGCAAGAACTTCTGTGGTTACCTAGTAGTTATTCAACCAGACAAATATCTAAGATTTATCTCCCTTTAGTAAAAAATAAATACGCAAGTTGTTTCGTGCTTTATGCTGGTATTAAGGAATGGGCAGGTTTGCCTAACACACTGCGCCAATTGACAAAATATTCGATCTTTCATCAAGAATTAAAACATTTCATCTTAAAAGAAGCTTCCTTTGTCCCATCTAGTGACTGATTGTTTTTCTGCTTTGCGCGCATCTTGGTTAATAACATAGTTTGGTTACTAACAATTAATGTTTATACTTTTTTACTAATATTTGTATTTTAGTTGATTTTTGACTTTACTGTTTACATTTTTTTCTTGTATACTTATTTATAATATGTATTCCCTGGGGACCCCACTTGTCGGCATATATCATACAGGCTCCCCATGTGTACAAGTTGTAATCTTTGTTAGCAATAAAAAAATAAATAAATTATAAACTATAAATAAAGGAGAACATGTGAGTTCGTCACGAAACAGTTTTGCATTGCTGTTGCAGGTTTAAGCACTGTTGGTGCTGGCTTGTATCGCACGCCGGAAATGAAAAGTCACCTAATCTTTGTGCTCTGAGCAACAATTATATTTAAATCTTTACTACACATACATATCTCATCAATCAATCACAATCTGTAAAAAACATATGTATATGAATTTTGGATTGGATAAGTGTGCAGTGTTATCACTGTAACGTGGGAAAGTACAAAGAATGGAAGTAATCAAGCTAGCGAATGGAGACATCATACGATCATTAAATAAAAAGAACCCATATAAATACCTGGGCATATTCGAAATGGATAATATCCTGCATGATAGGGTCAAAAATGTGTCCAGAATTGAATATTTAAAAAGGGTCAGAAAGATCCTTAAATCAAAATTAAATGCTGGGAATACAATTCGTGCAATAAATACGTGGGCTCTCCCTTTAATTAGATATCCAGCAGGTATTGTCAACTGGACAAGAGCCGAATTAGAGACATTGGATAAGGAAACATGAAAACTTTTGACTATATATCATTCATTGCATCCGAAGAGTGATATCAATAGGCTGTATATACCGCTTTATATTGGAGGCCGTGGTTTATTAAAAGTACAACAAAGAGTGGAAGAAGAAGAATGTAGCCTCCATGAATACATTAGTAAGAGTAGCGAAAAAATTTTAAAAGTGGTAAAAATAGAAAATTGTATACGGGCTACTAGAAGTAAAATTGAATATAAGAAAATAAGCTCTTACATGGGACCTATTTCAAAGGAATTGATGAAAAGTACAACAGATAACTTACTTGGATTTGGTTAAAAAATGGCATCCTGCGTAAAGTGACTGAGAGTCAGATCTTTGCTGCACAGAAGCGGGCTCTTCAGACGAATGTAATGCAGCCAAGATTCAACATACTAGCACTAATGCTTTTTGCCGTCTCTGTAATAGTTGTGAAGAAACTATTAATCTTTTACAACCCTAGCGTCAATGAACTTCGGACACCTACAGAATTTTGGATAAGTACAACGAAACTAATTGTAAACAAATGAAAATTACTTTATTGAGTGCACAGAGCTTTAGTACAACTGTGATATAGCATTTTAACATTAAAAAAACGAGAAAATTGAATAGGCGACTTTTTGTAATGTTCCGTTTTCAACACGTTGCAATGAGCTTCCTACACTGTACCGTTTATTGCATATTACCACTGAGTGGCGTCACCTTTCCGACGAATGACGCTGCGAAGTCGTTGAGGCATGCTGGACACTAACTTCTGCGTTGTTTCTACTGGAATTTTGTCCCACTCTTCGGAAATATACGCCCGCAACTGCTGCAGTGTTCGAGGCTACCGCTGTCTGACTTTTCGCTTTAAAATCGTTGTCCTGCTGAAAGATGCTTGGTCTTCTATTGAACAACTTTTGGCGGGATGGACGCAGATGCTGTTGAAGAATGTTTATATAGGCAGCAGAGTTAATAGTGCCCTCGCAAAAGTGAAGCGATCCTGTCCCGGCTGCACTCATGCAGCCCCACACCATCAGCGATGCAGGAACAAACCACTGAATGGGGTAAAAAAAACCTGTGATACTAAACAGGGAAACTTCAATAGAGTATAATCAAAACATATTTCACGTACCTGGTCTGGGAGACACGAATACTTTTTAGCGTGAACATTTATCATATCAGCAGCCAACTTGATGACATCCAACGCAGTCAATGTTATACTTGACCAACTTGGTAACCATTGCGTATGCGTTTACCAAAAGGAAACAATTTAATGAGGTGAAACACCAGTGAATCTAATGGAGAAACGTATTTCATGTACCCAGGGTGAAAAACACGAAGATTTTTTAGCGATGGTTAGTGCGTACATTTAACGTAATGGTTGCTGACTTAGGTGGCGGTCACCGCAGGGAATGTTATATTTGAATTATGTGATAACCTTCCGTACACATTTGCCGAAAAGAAAACACGTGGTGAAAAACCAGTGAAACTAACAGGGTAACCTGTATGAACCTCAAACAAACAAACAAACGTATTTCATGTACCCTGACTGGTAATCGCTAAGTTTTTTTTAACCTCGGTTTAGCATGTTTTAGTGCGAAAGCTTATCGTATCAGATAAATACTTAGATGGCAGTCAACACGGCCAACGTTATACTTGAGCAAAGTGATAACCATTGCACATAGAAATTTACCAGAAAGGCAGAGTTTAATTAGATGAATATCTGGTGAAACTAACGGGGTGACTCGTATGAACCTCAAACAAACGCATTTCACTTACTCATATTGAAAGACAAAAACACGCTTTAGCGCGAACGTTTATCGCATCAGCTGACTGACGGTCACCGCAGTGAATGTTATATTTGAGTTACGTGATATCCCTTGCAGTAGCAAATTTGACTTTAACGCAGCGAAACTTTTTGAAACTAATGGGACAGCTCCAATGACCCACGAACAAACGTATTTCACGTACCCAGCCTGAAAGACAAGAAGATTTTTAGCGTGGTTTAGTGCGTATGTTTATCATAACAGCTGCCGTCTCGATGACATCCAATGTAGTCAATGTTATACCTGACCAACGTGGTAACCATTGCGTATGGATTTGCCGAAATGGAAACATTTTAATAAGGTAAAAATCCAGGGAAACTAATACAGAAACATATTTCATATAACCAGGGAGAAACACACGAAGACTTTTTAGTGTGATTTACAGAGAACGTTTATCGTATTAGATGCTGACTTAGGTGGCGGTCACTGCATCGAATTACGTGAAATCTTTGCATAGGCATTTGCTGAAAAGGAATCACTTTAATAAGGTTTAAAAGCCAGTGAAACTAACGGGTTAACTCTTATGAACCTCAAACAAAAGAACGTATTTCACGTATCCTGAATGAAAATCACGAAGATTTTTTAGCGTGGGTTAGTGCGTACGTTTATCGTAACAACTGCTGACTTGATGACATCCAATACGGTCAATGTTATACTTAACCAACGTGGTAACCATTGCGTATGCATTTGCCGAAAAGGAATCACTTTAACGAGGTGAAAACCAGTGAAACTAATGCAGAAACATATTTCATGTACCCAGCGTGAAAGACACAAAGACTTTATAGCGTGTTTAACGCGGATGTCCATCGTATCAGTTGCCGACTTAGGTGGTGATCACCCCCCAAATGTTATATTTGAATTACTTGATATCGGTGCGTACGCATTTGCCTAAGAGGAAACACTTTTAGCGAGGTGAAAAACTAGTGAAATTAATCGGGAAACGTATTTCATGTACCCTAACTGGAAGACACAAAAATGTTTTAGTTTAGGTTAGCGGAAACTTGCTAGTAGAGGTCGGCTTCACATTCATACTGAACGTGCTAGATCTCACCCAAGCAGTCTGATAATAGCTATGTACAAAATTGTTAATAAGAACCCACTGCTTTCACCTTCAGGTATTCTGTTGAAATAACAACAACAACAAAGAAGATAAAATATCGTAAGCTTCGTGTCAAAAGTAAAAAGAACTCTCATTTTAGTACCCCAGAAAAACATTTAAAATTAATGCAAAAATGTAAAAATAATGAATGTATGAATACAGACAATTCGGTAACAATTTCCATGAAAATGCTTATATGACTGAGTCAATGAGAACATATGTAAAAACATCCCGGCATCAACCCACTGTCTCGTTAGCAGCCTTGCCAGTCGGTGTGTGAGTTCCGCGACAGTAGACACCTCGGCTGTCATAACATCACAGAACAACATTTAAAAGTCACATTTAAGAGACTGAAAAACTGGTGAATGAAAAATAAACTTTTCCAGCTTGAGTATAATCAGAGAAATTCAGCCACAATTACCCTGAAAAGCTTTATTCAACGACATCAATGAGAGCTTATGTGATAATCTTAGCAGTCAGTCCCATCACTCATCGGGTTCCATGAAGGCGACTGACTGAAAAAAACAAACAGGAATAATGCACGCAAATCGGCCCCTATTCACTGTTTACTGACATTAACAAAAATTAGTTCAATCAATAATCAAGGTGGACTTAGTAAGTTGTTGATGTACTTTTGGCAGAGATAAAACCGCAATATATGCGGGAAATGAAAGCCTTAAAACCACCCTTGTATTCGTTGGGATTGTGGAGCTTAGATGTTCAATTAGTACATGCAACCATTCCACAGCAAAAATCTCATCACGTACATATTAACACCGTTGAAACACATTTTTTCATAATAATTTCAACATCTCAGGTTTGGCGTGAAAAAATCTTCGTAAGACCTTTCATTTATTAACATTAAATTTGTTTTAAAAACCTCAGCAAATCAAGTGTAAACAAATGTAAAACATCAATGTTTGGCCAAGCGTGTGCAATAAACTGGAAATTCGCCCATTTGGGTGAAGTTCGGTGGAAAAGAGGAATGTTTGGCCACAGGTGTGCACGAAACTGGAATTCACCCACGAAACAACTTTAGTTGGCAACGGAAACGAGAGGTCAAATTTGTGTAGCTTATGAGGGATAACACAAATGAATCGTATAATTACTTCATCTTTTAGTAAACACTGTGTTATTTATGTTGGAATTGTTTTTATTTTGAATCTTGCTTAGATACATGAAATTTACTTCGATTTTGTCAATATCTCATAGAGCTCCCTCACCCGAATTCAACCTCAAATGATTGAAAAAAATATCATTCAATACTGTTGAGCTCGATTACATTAGCACCAGACCTTAAACAATGTTGGCTGTAAACACTTATCCAAGTCAAGTGTGAAGTAAACGTTGAAAGTATTCATCTTATTTGAGAAGTCAAATTCATAATTTGAAACACCCATGTTAACCTGTATTCTGTGTTGAATTAATTAGGACATCATTGTACAAAATATTTTGACCAGTAAAAAGTTTAACATCAAAAATAAAGAGAGAGAGAGAGAGAGAGAGAGAGAGAGAGAGAGAGAGAGAGAGAGAGA
>JAHWFO010117781.1:559700-606882 GCA_023313115.1 Rhysida immarginata | reverse complement strand
AGAGAGAGAGAGAGAGAGAGAGAGAGAGAGAGAGAGAGAGAGAGAGAATATTAATAATCAAACAAAAGCTTATTGATACAATAGAAACCAGATTAGAGAAACGTGTTAAGAGTCAAGATTGGCTGAAAAATGAAAAGAAAAAAACCTGTCAATTGCAGGTTAGTCTGGAAACAAAATTCGCAAAAAGAGTAAAAAAACACATTTAATGACATCAAAAAGAGTAAAAAAACTCAGGTAACAGAAAAGGAAAACGAGGATTGACCTTAACACTTTGTTTACAACGGGTTAAAAAATGGAGATTGGACGAAAAGTGTGGGCACTAGAGTCACAGAGAAACGAGCTCAGACCACCACTCAATCAGTGAATGAAAGCTTGATGCTCTACCCACTGCCACCCCTGGCTTAATCAAGAATTATGAAATTAATATTATTTTCAGCGTCAGGACATCAGAACATGGTTGCAATCCCGTGATTAATCAAAAAGATGTCATCAGCCAGATGAGTGACCACACCCACGAAGGGAAGCTCAATCAAAAAGTAATCAAACTGGACCTCCACTCCAATGGAGACATCCAAAGCAAGGAAATTCAAAGGTAAATAAAAAAATTAATTAATTAACCCCTATTAATTAAAGGTAACTAAGTGTACACCTGTGAAGTCATCAGTCACGTGAGCAGCAACAATTACGAGCCAGGACGAATGGAATTTGGAGGGTGGTGGCACCTTTGATCTTTTGGGTGTGGCCAGGTGAGAAAATTATAGGACACCCACTCCGCGTTCTATTCGCAATGTACACCGATACATATTGCTAACATGGATGAACCAGGTATCATGTTAAGAAATCAGATCGATCATTTGCTTGTTAATTATGATAAAAAATTCGAAAATTGAAAACTTTCAACAGGAAGAATAGCTGTTGCCTTAAGACTGTAGTGGAAGTGGTGAAAAAATGTCAATAATTGTTGGGGATTCAGGCAATCAAATACAAGAAAAGAAAACTTAGTAATGCAGTGGGAAAACAACTGCGATTTTCAGGCCATGGATTCAGAAATTCAACCAAATGGATTCAAAAAAGACATAAATCTAGACAGAAAATTCAAATAATAATATCACTGAAGAAGCTCTTCAAACACACCACAGTCTAAATAATTAAAGAAAAATGTTTGTCGGTATGTGGGTTTGTGGGGTGTTTGTTTATTAATAAAATGTACAGTTTTATTCCGATCTTGATGAAAGTTTGCACACTTGACCTTCAAAGCAAGAGGAAGGTCACTGTATATCTCAGATTTCGAAAAAATAATAATTATCGATAATAAATTGATAGTCTAAATGATGGCAGGGCATATTAATAAGAACTGTCTCAGGGACCAACTATGCAAGGCAAAATTTGTGCAACAGTAGGTATCAACAATGGCATCAACACACAATTCGCCAACACTGTACCTCAGCCTCGGTGGCTTAGTGATTGCGTGATCACCTCTGATGCCCAAGGACGTGGATTTGACCCCGGCCAATGACGACGAGGATTTTTTCAGGGGGAAAATCCTGAGATCATGCACTCCTTCAGAAGGAAGTAAAGCCATTGGTCACGGGTGGTCGTTTGCATGTTTAAGAACCCTTGAGAGGCAAAATTTACGGCCCCTATAACGCCATGCTGAAATGACCATAGCAATTGAAAAGGACGTTAATACCAAACAAATCAAACGAGACCAAAACAAAATTACTTTCTATAGCATAAAATTTATTTTTAATACCGAGAGATGGCGTTGGCTGTATTTTAAATTATGGCATCGTTTAATTGTTTGCAAACTCTACAATCCAAACAGGCACACACAGTTGATGGCATACGCTGCTTAACAGTCGCTCCAAATATATGAAAATAGTTTTGCATAATCTATAGATAGCAAAGAATTTTTTCTTCATTAAAATGTAATGTCCAGTCTCTGAGAGCATGGTTTTTACATTTGTAAAGTAAAAACAAGTACCGGAACATCTAAGTATCGGGTGGATATAATTAAAGTTCTCCAGATCGCGGTGTATAGCACAGATAGTAACAAAACTTTGTGTACAGGCTATTCAGAAAGTGTGGAAGAGAATTCCAACGGAAAATATTTTGTACATACGGTTACCATCAGGGGAAGAAATGGCGCTGCAAAATCTTACACAGACGGCAGTGATGCGCTACTGGAATACTGTTAGAGGAACTTTTCAATATGCGCACCCTATGCATCAAACGCATGTTGGAAGTGCAGGACAGCATATTTAACAGTAGCAGGAAGTGTCTCTCGTAATTTGCTTTAATTTCAGGCAAGGTTCGTATGCCTCCATGATAAACACGATCCTTCAGGGGTATGCACAGCCAGAAATCACATGGATTAAGGTCTGGTGAACGGGCAGACCCGCATGTGCAAAGTACCTCTACAGAACACCTACATCACCGAACTGGTATCAAGAAATTCTTTTACTGGGCGACCCGCATGCGTTGCTGCAGCATCTTACACGAAGACTGTTATCTGTAAATCACCGCGTTCCTGCAATGGATTGGTTGTTTATTCAACAGGTTATTCACTGATTCATCAATGCTGAGCCAAAACCGCTGAAGCTAATTACATCAAGTTTTGATTTTACGTTTACTTTGGGACTATGATAGGACTTTATGAAATTAATCCTCTAAAGGGATAAAATAGGGCATGTAAATTTGTAATCTAATTATCTATATACAGGGTGTAACAAAATGACCGGGACATTGGAATATCTGGAGAAATACACATCGGATCGTAAAGACAAATAAAAAATCCAAAAAGACACGTGTTTAATATTTTCAAAAGCAAACCAATAATACCAAATCCGATCCCCTACCCTTCTCTTTGAGAGTGGAGGCAGACGAACATTGAAATATGAAATAGGAACCTCTATTTTTAATGGTATTTTGAAACTGTATCCAACATTTGAGAAATGTTTTATTCCTGGTGTATTTTCAATTGAGCCAACCATTTCACATTGAGACATACAGGCACTGAAAATGTGAAACTTTAAAGTTTTAAACCTAATTTTTTCAATGAAGACAAAGAGAGTTTGGGCTTAGAAACATTCCTATTCTACTTTTTGATGGTCTTTAAGAATCCGAAGTCATAATTTCAAAAGTCCAAAATTTTTTAAGACACATTAAATATAGCGGTGGGATGTAGAGTTTAGTATAATTGGATAGCTTTTTGGGAAATATTAAACACGTTTTTTTTTCAAGCCAATGTGTATTTCTCTAGATATTCCACTCTCCCGATCTTTTTGTTACACCCTGTATATGAAATTCACTTGGTTTAAATTCGTTTGCTTGCATTTGTGAACAAGCCGGTTCTGAATGATTTAACAATCAGTTAACCCTTTACTTCCTGCAAAGTTTTTGTTTCCGTTCACTAAAATTATAAAAATTACTTAGAAAATTTTTTTTTTTTTAAAAAACCTATGTACAGCCAAAATTTTTTATATAGTATTTATAAATGTTGAGGGTATTTCCGTGAACCACTTGTAAGTCCATTATATGTATATAAAATTTAGAAAATATTTTTAAAATACAAAAAATTATTTTGAAATATAACATTGTTTTTTTTCCAAGATTTATTATCAAAAAAACTAAAAATATTCTCAATAAGCAACTTAGCTCGAAAACGTGAGGAATTGAATGTTTTATACGAATTCTAAAAATGACTAAAATATTCTAATTTTTATAAATACTATGATTTTTTCTTGCCCCAATGTAGGGATTTCAGTGATTCAAATTTGGCGCTATTGTGACGTTATCACATGTTAAGTAATGTATTCATTTTTATGATAAACGTAGTCACAGGAATATTGGCAGGTATTATTCAGATTTTCAGTTAGAGTAAAGTAATCTAATTGTTTTTATTGTAGTGGTATATTAAGTTGATATAATTCAGGATTATAATTTTGGATATAAATCGAAAGCTCACAATTGTGAAATAGCAGGAGGGGTGGAGCAATGACAGGAAGAGACGTTCTTTGGGAATTTAAATAAATATTGTTGACATTGGTCATTGGATTCCTTGATGAATAGGAATATTGATTTTTTTAATAATTTGTTTGTGTCATGGATTTCCTGTGGTGTTTGAAATCATTATTGTTTTCTTGGTTTTGTTATTTTGGAGACTTATAAATTGTGAAAGGGAAAGGGAGACCGGATGCGCAAAGAATATAAGATGTCGTGAGAAAACGAAACTTCATGAGTTGTTATGGTTTGAACAAGCAGGCGGTGGAGGGGAAGCTGAGCGCTCTCTGCTTCGGCTGATTGAGGGAGGAGGGTCAGGCGAGATGCGCCAAGGCGGCTGCGAAACTTCCGCAGTTCGTCAATGCGATCTGGTGGCCTTTCCTCCCGAAATCAAAGCTTGTGAGAACTCATCACTCATCATAGACAAGACTCCCGATTAAGTAGTGAATATGGAAAATCCCTCATTAAGTATTTTAATATAGACAAGACTCCCGATTAAGTAGTGGAATATGGAAAATCCATGATTAAGTATTTTGATATAGACAAGACTCCCGATTAAGTATTATAAAATGGAACTTACGAGAAACGATCCCTAAATGTTTGAAATAGAACCTGTATGCAATTAATGTGCTAAAGAGACATCATTTGTAATTAGAATCGAGAAACTGGAAATGGAAACCCGACATTCTTCAGAGCAAATGGAAGCAAGTAACGGAATTTTCGTCAAGCGACAGGCATAATTAGGAACCCGACATTGAGAGAAGAAGACGACTACATATTTGAGATCTTCTGTTGAACTTAGTGGGGACACTTTGAGACTTCCAGTGGACTCACTCACTAATCGATCCGGATTATCTTCAGGTGTGTTTTCTGTGCTTCAGTGTGATAAGTGATTTATTTTATGGCCTGTTTAACACAAAAGGTGTTTTGTGCATAAAATTGGATTAAAAGTGATCACAAGTCTGCAGGTGTCTGAAACTACGCAACTGTAAGTAGAAATGAACCTACCGTATAGACGCGCTTTTACCGGCATGCCGGAAAATCTGAGGTTCACCAAATTTCCTGTCTCCTTTTTCTGGTTCCTAAACCGGCATGCCGGAAAAAAGTGAAGAGGGCCGCAAAATGTGAATATTTTTTCGATAATTATTAATTACATTGTGTTTATAAACAAAGTGCTGCGTTGCAAAGTAACGTTAAATTACGAAGTTTATTCTTGTTTAGGTCGAACGTAGGATGATTATATTAAATGTTTATGGGCATATATAATATTAGCTGCGTTGATATGCAGCTTACAAATATTACAAATTTAGCCAAACAGAAGGAACATTCTGAAAATGAGAAAACAATGCTAAATACAATGAGAGCACGCTCGACATATGCAAGCAATCCAAATACCACCAAACAAAATAAGAAAATGAAAATAAAAACAGGAAAAGTTATTCGTCATGTGAACGGTCAGTATCACTAATTTCACAGTCTGTCAAGTTCCAGTCTGTTCTGTTGTCGTCATTTATATCAGTAGAAGGGTTACTGGTAATTGCCCCAGAATTTAAATCATCCGCCATTGTCATACTGAAGAAACAACAAGCGCCTACTAGTGAGGGGGAGACTCAATTTTCTGTCTCGAATTTTCCGGCATGCCGTATAAAACGGGGTTTTACGGCCCCCTGGTCATCCTCGATAATATACGGCATGCCGGTCAAAGCGCGTCTATACGGTAAATGCGTAAGATTTATTTTGATTGTCATGACAAAAAAAGATATGATAAAGAACTATTTGAGAGAAGTTTCTTTGAATTGAGTTTTAATTAATACTATCTCTCTCCGCCGGCTAGGTGGCTGAGAGGGCTAGGGCGTAGGCTTTCTAGTTCTCGAGTCCACCTAGTTGTGGGTTCGAATCCCGCCAGGGGCATGGATGTGTGTGTTTGTCCCGGGCTGCGTGCAGAAATAACTTATGTAAAAGGCGCAAAATGACCTTAGTAGTCGACGCCAAAAATTCTAATAAACCAACCAACCTATCTCTCTCCTTAGAGCAATTGAGTTTTATTGATATTTATTCATGTTTTGCATGTTATCTTAGTCATAAGTACTTGGGGAATTTAATATTAACTTTCTTCTTTACGATAAGATTTCTTTCCTTAGATTTAAGATCCTTTTTTATTTAATTTTGTATCTCACTGGTAATTCTTTTAATTTTGAATAAAAGAAGTTCATTTGATTCCAATCCTTGCCTTGCTTATTGAAATAAATAAGTCACAGCCTGCCATTTTAGAAGAACCCAACCTTTGTCCTTGATTGTACATATTATTTTTTTTGAGCATCGGAGTTGAGCTAGCCAGATTTTGAATTCATTACATTGGATTCTGGTGTTGATTTGAGAAAAAGGGGGGGGGGGGTGGTCCAATCAAACTGATTAAGATTACGTTGGCACCCATTGTGAATATGAAATCAATGATGTAGGGTCACATTGTCGCCCTTCATGTAAAGCGGTACAATCGGGGGGGGTAAAAGGTTACACTATGACGTATTTTCATGTCAGTTGCCGTCAATCGCGTCATATCCCACTGTAACCAATCACAGTGAAGCTCCTCCTCCTTTCTTTTTTTATGAATGAAAGGTCTTAAGAGAACTGTGTATACATGTACATTTATACTTTCAGCTCTTATGATAAAGATTCTATGTTTTTTATAAAATAATCTTGTAATGACATCTATTCATGAACATTCGAAATTTTTACATTTGTTTTTAATTTTGGCTTGCGTTTTTTTAATTCATTTCATTTTATTTCATTTAATTAAGAACAATTACAGAATCCAACCAGGGCCAGAATGGCGGAAGGCCAACGAAGTGATTATTTAAAAAAAAAGGAAATATTTTAGTAATCTTTTCTTTTTATTTAAAATTTTCATAATTTAGTAATTAATCCGAATATAACTAAATAAAAATAATTATTTTTATTAAAGACTTCAGATATAAAAAAGAAATTGATACACTTCTTCATAGATAAATATTTCATAAAATATTAACAATCTGGTGCTTACTATTTTCATTATGCCATATATATTCATTGCTTATTTTATATTCACTTTGCATTTTAAATGATGATAATATAGATGAATAAATTTCATTGAAAAGTATTATAATAAAAATTATTGTGAAAAAATAATCTTTATAAACTTTGAATCTGGAACCTAATGAAAAGCGAAAATTTTACGAAAATGAGAGAATGGTATCGCCAAATAAATCAAACACCAAATTTATTATGACAAATGTACAAAAAAATGAGTTTATAATACAACAAAGAATCAGTTTCCTGAATGCGATCCAGAATACAAAATTCAATGAGCTGCCTTGGCTTGTATACCGATGCCAAGAGTATTACTCGTCGAGCTTTGAAACCATCTTTTTATAGTAACATTTCCTTATAAGGAATGGAGATTTCCAGAAAGACGAGGGAGAAATGAACAAAGACACTCCACAGTTGACGTAATTATGACCTCAGAATTTAGACTGTCTACCTAATTTATCTATTTTAGACAAGTAAATTTGTAGAATAATATTTACTTTTTGAAGAAAATATAGATGAATGTCTATTGTTTAAAATAAAAATTGCATGTATATACCCAGCTATAATAACAGCTTCGAAAACAAGCGCCAAAGTTTGAACTTCCTGTTGAGTGGAAAGAAAGAGACTTTGGATTTAAATCGGAGGATTTATGGTAGGAAATATAAAAATGTCTCATTTTATGTAATAATGCTTTTTACGGAAGCTATCATAAAGGTATTCTAGTTGATTATGAAAAGGTTTTAGAACAGTTGAATGCAAATATATTTTATTTCTAACAGATTTAGAGTGGCATGTTAGATCGCTCACTTGTCTCCCATTATAGCAAGCACTGTGTTTATAATTATATTTAAATAAATTTATTGATGCAAATTAAGTGACTATTATATGACATTTACAAAGATAAGCGTCTGCTTTATTGAAAGAAAAAATTTGTTGTTCTGCATATCCAATCGTTTGATAAATAAAAAATTCTTATATTTAAGTATCTAAAAAATTCGGTCTCTGATGCATAAATGCATCTTTTCGATATTAAACGGTTGAACGAAACGGCAATTTAAAATACAGCCTAGGCCCTTTCTCGGTATTAAAAATAAATTTTATGCTATAAAAGTAATTTTGTTACAATCATTGCTCAGGTGAAAACCTGAAGTTAATTAGAATACCCTTCTCAAGGGGTAAATTTCTAGAAATCATGAAATACATCTTTCTTAATTTCTTACCATAGTGCCGTATACTGATTTTCATGGATTTAATCAAGGATTTAACTTAAAAAATGACGGATTTTCATACAAACTTACATCTTCTATTTTACCCTGTCAGGTGATGAATTTCGTAAAATCCTTTCTTGGTGAGTTTCTGCGTAATAAAATAAAACTACAGACCAAATTCATAATAATAGCTTCAGCAGTTTCGACTTGGCAATGATGATTCAGTCAATCAGTCGAGACATGCTATTTTATACACTACCCTATCAAAAGTCATGGGACACCATCACTTTAATAAAAACACTCAAAAATATACATATTTTAGTATTTTGTTGGTCCACCTTTTGCTGCTATCACAGCTTCTACTCTCTGGGGCATACTGTACGCAAGTTTTTGATATGTTTCGAAAGGTAATTTCCGCCATTTTGCCATACAGTCATGGATTTCAGGCGTTCCGCGATCGACCTTCCAACACATTCCACAAATATTCGATAGGGTTCAGATCGGGGCTCTGGGCAGGCCAGTCAATTAAGGAACCCTGTTTTCATCAAACCATGTGCCTACAGCCCTTGCTTTATGGCAAGGACAATTATCGTGCTGAATCAAAGGCCACTGCCAAAGGCTTCCAGAGAGACGGGAGTGCTGCGATGTCCAGAATGTCTTGGTAATGCTCTGCGTTTAGATGTCCGTTCACAGAATCGATTGCACCCAACCCATATGAAAAGCACTCCCACACCATCACCGACCCAATGCCAAACTTCACCGTCGACACAACACAGCTTGGCAGATAACATTTGCCGGGCGTATGCCACATCCAAACCCATCCATCCGATTGCCAGATGGTGTAGCAGGACTCATTATTCCATTCAACCATTCCCCATTGACCCAGATTCCAATGTCGTAGCTCTTTGCACCATTGCAATCTCCTCGCTGCCTTTCCGGTGCTGATGTGAGGTTTGTGGGCTGCCGCTCTGCCATAAAACCCATTCTATGCAGTTCCCTGCGAACTGTCAGGGTGCCCACAGTGTTTCCCATCAACTCTATAAACTATCTTGCCAAGATCTTGGGTCATCCAGTCCTAGGCGGAACAATTGTGGTGCCTTTCTCTTTCCTCGTCTGGATGATGTTGTGAACGGTCGATTTCAGGATGTTTAGGAGGGTTGACCTCTCTCTCTCTAAGAGTTTTGCCAGCAAGATGGCACCCAACAATTGTACCTCTTCAGAAGTCTGAAAGCTCTTTTGTTTCTTACAGCATTCATGCAAGCATCAGCTCATAATAACATACTGTCTGTTATGTAGTGCCTGGAACATTTTGACAGTGAAATTGCAAGGGAATCTCATTTTCATTCAATTCAGGGTTGTCCCATGACTTTTGATAGGGTAGTGTATTTATAGATTTAGCAATAGCAAAGCATTGCCGGGTCTGCTAGTGAATAAATAAATAAGGTTCAAGTTGTAACAATGCATAGAATTCCTGTTGCTCAGGCTTTGTTTAGAATTTATAGTACTTAGAACTTAACATTTTCTTGAAAATCTTTAGAAATGAACACTAACTAGAGATAATGGAGAGTTAGCAATATATTGAGGAACTGAGGAAGAGATGAGTGATCGAGTATTCTTTGAAATTCCCAGGTGGCCCTCGAAGATGCAAGCGTAACAACAGAAGAAACGGCGACCGCTGGACTACACAAAGTGAGGAATGGCCAAGTTTTGCTTCTAGACATCGAGAGCAAAGTGCTAATTGGAAGGACAAATTACCAAGTAGTAAATAATCCCAAAATTTTTTTTTGAATTTTCCTGATGAATTTTATTGTCTTATGTCTAAGCGTTTTCATGTGTTCTTTTTGAGATGTTGCAAAATTTAATCAAAAAAGAGTCTGAGTAACGTCATGGATGTCACATAGTTTATCTAGTAGCACAGTCGCAACGTTTTCTAAAATATCCCTGATTCATTTTAACTGTAATCTGTGTGAATGTAAAAGTTCTGGAAACAGAGGAGATGATGATGCGAAGATTGAACGTTCTATTCCAAGAATTATTAACAATAAGCGTAAAATGATGATGCATGGACAGGATATAGATATGGCAGTGTTTATCAAGGAGGCTAAAGAGTTTTACGTATCTCTCTTTAGCTCCCTAAGAAACGTCCAGACGACTGGCAAAAATTTGGTTGTTTGGAAAACTTGAAAAATGTAGAACCTTCCAGGCATAATGGCAGCTTCCACTTCCTCTTCCAATGTTTTGGGGATATAAGGACACTGGTCGGTCTTGGACGATATTTTAAGACATAATAAACAAAGCATATATCAACATGACTCTTTAAATCAAAAACCAAACTGTATTGTGTTCTTTAATATTCGCTCAAATGATACATAATACATTTTATATATCTACATGTCTATTGGTGTTGTCGAGAAAACAAACGAGTATTGATTGACAAAACGTAATCCTGGCATCAAAAACATCGGAATGGGAGCCTCGTCTACAATAGGAAATTAAAGAACTCCTGAAAACAAATTTGAGTTACTATTCAACCTCTTCAGGTTCATCTGTTTACCTACAACTGGATATATCCTGGGCAACACCGGGTCTCTTCGCTTGGGCGACAGTTGATGAAAAAAACCAATAACAAAGCATATTCTGTTATGCTCTCTTGGAATCAACAAGATTCATGAAATCAACGAGAATATTGTTTTATGCTCCTAAATATACGTTCGAAGGACACATGTTAATTCATATCTCTAGAATTGCCACCATAGAAATGAATGCATATTGGTCTGAGAAGAAACAAGTTATCCAGATGTCGTAAACATCTGAACGACGGGAGCTTTGTCTACTGTAGGAGATTTTAGAATTACTGAAAAACAATTTGATGTGAGCGAAAGAAGCCGGCATGAGGAAAAAAAGCAAGTCCCAGGAAAATAAGTTTAGCAACAGTAGGTATATTCAACAATAGGTGTCACAGAAATCGATATCACTGACAAATTTGAATCTAATGCTTCGAGCAGACGAACTTCAGCTAGAAGTAATGTTGGAAAAAAGAGGTGCCATCTATTGACAGCAGCGATCATTCTGTTTCAAAAATTTTGAGTAGCTGTCACGTAGTTTTCAGCGGAGTGGACGACTTCCGAAACCGAAAGGTGACGTCGACGCGGAGACAGGAAGGAAGTCGATGAGAGCCACTCCAAAAGCACGATGGGAAAGAGGAAGGAAGAAGGAGAGTCAACATGGCGGATTGCTCCTGTGATTTCTATGGCAAGGAATCCGACGGAAAACGACAGTAAAGAGACGGAATACTTACGAGCGGACGAAGGAGAGGGGAATTCGTCGAGCTGGAGAACGAAGGCAAACCCGCCGCCTCGTGTAGTTCCGAACGAAACGTCGTTCGTCGCCAGCGACCCGGCCGCCCATTACCGACAGCGGGACGACGTCGCAAAGCGCCAAACTTCAAGCCGAGCGTGTAAGGACGAGGATTGGGTGAGCGTACGAGCTCGGATACCGCAGGAGCTCGTCAACGACTCGGATAGTGAAGCCGCAGACGGCGACGTAGAGGCGGAGTGCTATGAAGCCACGACGGGCGTCTCTCCGAACGGAGCCGGGGAGGAGGAAAGTCCGTCGCCAGCAAGCAGAGCTCGCCAAGGAGCCAGCGACTCAACAACTCACGGTAGGACATTAGACTTTGTACTGAATCGTATTTCAGTTACCAGTAGCACATTCTCTAATGTTACGGTAACCGAGATAGCGATATGCTCAGCTCGGAGGAGTTTAATACGAGCTGCTTTTTCGTTCGACGCCATTGAGGAGGACGAGAATATTTCGGTACTGGGCGTCTTCCCTTGGTCTTGGAACTCTTACTTGACCGACGGCATCGGCGGAGTGTTCACGGGGCAGCAGGCCACTAGTCACGTGATCTATTAATAATTCTGGTGCACATTAACTTTATTTAACGGGGTCATAGTGATCATCGTGAACGCCGAGGACGGCGTTTTCTTTTCGGCAGATGAGCCTGGCTTTGTGTGATGGGCGTCAAGTAAAATTACCGGCCCTATAGAGATATTTCATAACTTTAATATCTCCTATATTGGATTCCGAAGCGCAGCAACGCAAGTTTCCGCTTCGATCTCAGGATGAATCGACGGGAGGCGTTAAGGTAGTGACAGATGATTTTTCCAGAGGAAGGATCCAGCAATCGTAGGAGCGTGTTCAGCGATTGTGCTAAGTGTGTGCATTGGTGTTCTACTGAAGAGCTTGGTTGCTAATAACAGAGTTAGCCATGGAATGGTTATGGGTGCTTTATTTCATATGTGTGACTATGGATTTTTATGAGTGTGTCTCAGCATCCTTCAGCGTTTATTATTAATGTTATTAGCTTTCATGGAGCGGTTATGGGTGCTTTATTTCATATGTGTGTCTATGATTTTATGAGTGTGTCTCAGCATCCATCATCGTTATTATTCTTGTCGTTACAGTGATGTGTGTCTCACATGTAATGCTTGCTATTCCTGTGCGACGTTTAAAGTAGCTTTATGTATGTGCGTCTGTCAAGCGTTTCTGGTTTCGAGATTATCGCCCGGAGCGAGCGTGTGTGTCACGCCCTAGCATTATTAGCTTCAGTCATTCCTAATACAAGGTCTAAGATTAGCAAGTGTTTTAGTGCATAATTTATTCAATGAGAAGGTGCCCTAGTGATCTCAATGTTGTGGTGCCCCAGTGCTGACAAGCTGTTAAGAAGGGATATCTAAATGGTGAATTGTATTGTGCTAGGAAATCACGACGAGTGTCCTGTGTGTCGACATGTGTATTTTCCTGTAGCTTCAAATCGCCTTATGTGCGCCGAATCTTCCGAGTTATCGCTGCGCAAGTTTAGCGATCCTCATCATCGTTCGTCCATTGCGCCCTCTACGTATCAAGTCAATTGCTATTGATGAATAGACGTCATAGGTCGACGCCTACCTTCTAATACTTACCTGCTACGATGGCCGACGTTCATCTACCCATCAAGTTAGCTGGCCTTGGTGGACAGACGTCATAGGTCGACGGTTATCTAGTTTTACTTACCTGCTACGATAGTCGACGTTCATCTAGCGTTCTCAAGTAACTTTCCTGGACTGAACTTTCGCCGTTCTACTTAGAACGTTTTCATTTGCTTCCATTCCAATAGTTCGTTACATAGTAGGTATGCTGCCGAGTTAACCTCGCCTCGGTGCTTACGCTACTATCATCCATCATTTGTTTCAAGTTACTCCAGGCTTTCAATAGTTTCATACCTGCCTCTCCAATTCGAAGCGCCATCGGGTGGTCGACAAGAACAATTCTATACTTCCACTGCAACCCGAAAATTGGACTTTAATGCTAGAAAACCAAGATATATAGTATACCGCAGCTTGAGTATATATATATATATATATATATATAAATAAACATTTATCCGTAATTTTTATTTGAAAATTCCGAATAAAAATATTTATTTTCTATCATACGTTCTCGCTATTTTCTTCAACTCTGCTTACACCCACGTGACAGTAGCAAATCAAAGAGAAGGTGCTAGGCAGAAGGGGTATCACAAGCGCAAAAATAAGCAAAAGATTCAAGCAAGTGAAAGAGAGAGAATTGATAAGAGAGATACGAGTGGGGAGCATATGCAAGAATTCGTGTCTACAAATTGCGTGCATTTGAAAAATGTTAACGCGCCCGTCTTATCTAAAATGACTAAAGACTTCCCTATACGAGCGGAGTGAACGACGTTAAACAATTGCTTATTCTCTGGAATGAGAAAAGTGATGTAACCGAGGACATATCATATTCTTATCACCATTTGACTTTCCATGATTTTCCTATAGAAGATAACAGACAGAACTTCACCTCGGACCCACTTCAGGGGCCTTTAGAGAAACTCAGTGCCATTATGTTTCCCGAGGAACATTCAGCCCCCGACAAAGTTTCATCACCATGTGAAGGAGCTTCGGAAATGCAGCCATCATCTCGACCAGCCATTCCACCGTCACTGTGCAAGAACTTCAGCCCGTTTTTGACCGAGTGGTAGCTCTTGCTCGAGGTTGCCTTCAGTTGACTTGCAGCCCATAATCCCAGAGTTGAACGAATTCAATGTTTCAGCCACACATTGGATCAACTGGATTTCTCCTTGGTCCATACAGGCCTAATTCCAGGATAAACTCGGTGCATTCGCCCCACATTTAGATGTTATTCCTGTTGGAGTAATCCAATCTAAACACATAGCGTCACTGCCGCCCTTGAGTGTTAATGCAGTATGCCATTCCCAAGGAGATTCTTTACTCTTGAGATAAATTGGTTTTATATGACTCCTAATATTCTGTGCTACTAATTACATGTTACAGAGTTTAGTACTTGTTATTAATCTCAGGCACTAATTCTCAATCTATTTGTGAGATAGTGTTATTCTTAACCCTCACTCGTTCAATTGTTTAATTTTCAATTCAACGAATGAATGTATTAACTTTATTATTTTTCGATATAGAATAAAATTTAGCTATCTTAATATTCTAATTATTTGGCCGAATTCATTTAACAGTAACCAACGTATTAGTAGGTTCCAAATTATTAACAATCATTAATTTGTCATTAATCAATTAATTTATTTGAATAAATCAGTTTTGCTAATTATAAATAAAGTGTATGTTCTCTGTATCTCATGCATTCATATAATCTATATTTCCACAATTTATTGCGCACCCTACATGTGACACAGAGCATATACTTTATTTGCATGGTATCAGACATGATTCACTTAAAAAAATTTACTTTATAATTTTTCTGTTTTACATATACGCACTTCGATTTGCATAACATTCTTGATCTGAATTTCACGCTACATAAAATTGTACTTCGTGAATAGATTCACAATCTGGTCTGCGCCTTATTACCTGCATAGGATTTACGGCAGTCACAGGATTTCTTAGTATATTAAGGATTTCTCTTTTGCATCTTATTTCCTAGCCAACGGAACTATTGTTTCGAATCTGTTTGGAGTTAGTTCAAAAAAAAGAATTTGATTTTCGTGGCTCTTGAGTAATTTGCTTTAGAAGGAGAGCATTATGCATTAGTGCAGCTTAGGCTTGGTTGATTAAGCATTTTTGTAATTTACAGTAGCAGTTTAGTGTTCTGGTTTACGTTAAGACTTTTTATTTAAATCAGAGCATATACAGGGTGATTACAAAAGAACTTCACACTTTTAAAAATTTATTACATCAAAGCTATTCAGAATATGGACACACCACATACGGATTCGTAAGAAAAACTCTTTAAGTTTATATTGACACAGCTAAAGATGTTCAATATGCCTCCCTGTAGTCGAATTCGTCCCAAACCCGCATTAACATGTCTCCATCAATCCCACGTATCGCTACCGTAATGCATTCTTTCAGCTCGTCTAGGTCACGGGGAAGGGATAGGGTGAAAACCTTGTCCTTTACATACCCCCATAAAAAGAAATCACAGCGGTGGATTGGTCGAGCAAACAACCTGGAACTTGCAAAGTGGCCACTACGGAGCCCCGACCTCACACCTTGTGATTTCATTTTATGGGGGTGTGTAAAAGACAAGGTCTTCACCCAAGCCCTTCCCCGTGACCTAGACGAGCTGAAAGAACGCATTACGGTAGCGATATGTGGACTTGATGGAGACATGTTAATGCGAGTTTGGGACGAATTCGACTACCGCATTGATGTATGCCGTGTCACGACAGGGTGGCATATTGAACATCTTTAACTGTGCCACACTAAACTTCAATAGCTTTTCTTTAAGAATCCGTATGTGGTGTGTCTATATTTTGAAAAGCTTTGATGTAATAAATTTTTAAAAGTGTGAAGTACTTTATTTGCAAACTAGCACGTACTAGTCATTAGTAATCTCATGAATTAACCCCTCACAAGTGATTTTACATTTATTAGTCACTTATTCAGCTTAAGTTAATATGGGGAAAGGAAAACGAAATAATGAGCAGAGCTGTATGGAAATGGACATTCAAAAAATTTGTCCTGGATTAAATTTGAAAAGCAAGGACTTGCCCATTTAACCAATGCTTCCAATTATTAGCTTATTATTTGAACAACACCCCGGAAGAATAAAAAAAAATGGTACGTTAATGCTTTCCAAGGAGACATAAAAAAGCATCTAGATAATGAGCTTCCTAATCAATTAAGTCTAGCGTTTTAATTGGTAACAAATCTGAAGCAACTACAGAAGAAACAAAGTTACCAACTAATACGATATTACCAATTTCTAGTTGGGAGCTAGACCCTAAACTGATAGAAGGAGCCAAAAACGGCTTTAAACGATGCTGGTATATGCAAGCTCGATTGTGCAAATTAAAACCACCGTATTTCCTTGAAGGCGATCTGCTATCCAAAAAATGACAAGGTGAACACAAAATTAATATAACCCTGTGAAAAAGAATTTGGTAAGTAAAATCATCACCACAATGCATAGTGATCCGGCTTCAGGACACCTGGGTATATATAAAACCCTAACAAAAATTCAACGGCAATTTTTATGGGACAAGGATGTTATATCTTTTATTAACCAATACCCCTAATGCCAAGTAAACAAAGCTGAATGAAAAAAAGCATTTGGTAGTTTGCAACCATTAGAGATCCCTTCACAAAGATAGCAGGTAATAGTCCTTGATTTTGTGATGTGCCACTTCCTGGACCGAGTAAGGGTTATGACGTCTTATTAATGGTAACAGATTGACTCACACAAAGAGTGCGCCTACTTGCTTGCAATACTACAATAACAGCCGAGGAAACCGCGAAATTATTAGTCGAAAATATTATTAAAATACATGGTTTCTCGCAGGCCATAGTGTCTGATAGAGATGTCAGATTTAACGCAGAGTTATGGAAGTATATTTTCAAACCTCTGGTTACATCACGCAAATTTTCCAATATTTACCATTCCCAGTCTGATGAACAATCAGAGAGGACTAATCAGACCGTTATCCAAGTCCTCCGTAATTATGTCAACATCGATAAGACAGACTGGGATTAATACCTAACCATCACTGAAATTGCTATAAATACCTCCATTTCAGAGTCTATGAGGATGTTTCCCTAATTTGCTGATTTGATAAGAGAAGTAATAATGCTCCCTTCAGTAACCAAATATATGTCCGAAAGCCAAGAAAAAGGGAATTATACAGTGCATTTACTTAAAATTCTTCAATTAGCCCGAAGGAATATTCAAAAAGCTAATCACCTGAATAAACGGTTTTCTCATGAGTGTCATACGCGTTTCATCTGAAGAAGGGAGAAAAAGTTTGGGTTTGGGCAACAAGGCTCAGGCTAATTAGACATGCAATAAGAAAACAATTATACTATAAATATGTTGGTCCTTTCAAAGTTATAAAATTTATAAACAAAGTCACGGCACGAATTCGGATACCCAGGAAAGGGGAGGAGGAGTAAAAACATTACACTGCTCTTTTTTAAAAAATATATCGCGGAAAAAGTAACAGTATAAACCAAAAAGCATACGGACCAATAAAAAACCCTCTCTACCCTAATGTTTAGAAGGTGCGAAAACTGTTAGGTCAAGGATAAAGCTCCCAAAGCTTCAATTTCTATTAAATGGGTCAGTTATTCGCAACCATCTTGGGAGCCAGAGAGTAATCTACACAAACACAAGGGGCTAATTCCTAGATTTTTTGAAGGTCAAAGGAAAAAAGACCTCGAATAAAGAAAGATGCAAGTTCGGTAAGAGCCAAACAGGAAAGTACAATAGCCACAAGGACATTAGTTCATCTGAAATTTTCGACCTATAGCAACAATAAGTCGTTGTTTCAAGAAGATGGGGGGGGGGGCGAGCATGTTACAGAAATCGATGTCTGTGACAAAATTTGAGTGCCAATGCTTCTAGCAGACAAACTTCAGCTAGAAGCAATGTTGGAAAAAGTGAAGCACCATCTATTGACAGCAGCGATCATTCTGTTTCAGAAATATTGAGTAGCAAATCAGAGAGAAGATTGCATAGTCAGAAGCAGCGCCACAAGCGCAAAAATATTTTTCGTCACAGTCACGAACTTCATCCTGTTTTTCAGCCGAGTGCTAGTTCTTTGCTCGAGATTGCCTTCAGCTGAATTGCAGCCCATAATCTCGCAATGGAACGAATTCAACATTTCAGCCAGACCTTCGATCAACTGGATTTCTCCTTGGTCCACTACAGGCCTACTTCCAGGATAACCTCAGCGCATTCACCCCATATTTAGAAGTTATTCCTGTCGGAGTAGTCCCATCTAAATGCATTGAGTCGCCGTCGTCCTTGAGTGTTAAAGCGGTACACCATTCCCAAGAAGATTCTCAATTCTTCAGATAAATTGATTTAATATGGCTCCTAATATTCTGTGCAACTAATTATTAATCTGAAGCATTAAATCTCAATCTAGTTGTGAGATAGTGTTATTCCTTACCCATACTCATTCAATTCTTTAACGTCATTTTGACTCATCCTGTATAACTTCTTCAGGTTGTTCTGTTTACCTACAACTATAATTATCCCGAGAAATGCCAGTTGCCTTTGTTATTATATATAGAAAAAAGAATGAAAAATTCCGCGACGTGGACTCAAAAATACCAGCGACAACTCAGCTTTAGGCGTTGGTTCGATTCCAGTTTGCAGAATTTTCCCTCCCCTTTTCTATTTAGAAATGAAGATATTTTTCATGTTTTTATATAATGCAACATCGCACACTGATATAGAGTTATCAGGTCTGAAACTTGTTTTTCCCACCAAAAAAACATCTGTATTGCAGCTGCTTGACCAAGAAATTATCTCAATACTGAAGGCAAAATATCGGAGAAAAAACATCGCAGCACTCATTGTTTAAAAAGATAGCGTTCAGTCAGCAAAAAAATTACAGTTTTAGATGCATGCGGATTTCCTGATATTGAAAACGATGTATAAGTCATGGAAGACGATGTACAAGATTTATCTCAGGTAATTAATGAATGTGTTTTACAAGATGCGTTATTTAATTATTCACTAATGTCCGTTTTATAATACAAAATTTTATTCATATTAAATAGAATCGACTTTCGTCCTTCTGGACATCTTCAGCGTTCATTTATAACTGATTTTTAAACTTCTTACATGTTTTTAAATTTTAAACAATATTTGTATATCCGTTGTTAATGTTTTCCAGTTACATTGTTTCATTTTTTTGAGATACAATATTAGTTTTTGCTAATTACGGTATTATATTTTATTTTCTATTGAAATTTTCTTAATTAGTGTGGTATTAACTTTTATTATTTTTTAATTATATATTTCTCATATAATATGTTTTTGTTTAATAATTGTTTTATTTACTCTTCTTTTAATAAAAGATAATATCATACATATTATTAAAATTACAATGTAAAAAAATATCTACTACTAGAAGCGAACCCACCCGTTTGTATAATCGGGAAATAAGCCATTGTTAAATAATCCATTATTATTTTTTTTCTTTGTTGTGACAACGTTCACAGTCGCTGATTTTATGTAAATGACTACTAAAAATCCAAGTTTTGCCTGTATGTCCCTTTATAGACTCCATCCCTGCAAGACATACCCCGGAACCATCATTTGTTATGCTTACTTCTGCGCATGTAGGGGGCGATAGTGGGATTTTTATCTCAATTTTGGTTTTTTTCCGCAAAAAAATTAAATCAAACTTTATTTTTCCTTCATCTCTGTGGAAATTTGGTAGATGATGCAGATTACGTCATGTTTTTTTTTACCAATTCAATATGAAATGATTTCTTAGTGCGTGTGGTGATTGTGTTTTAGCGTGTACATGTTATCACCGCAGTAACTTTAGTATACTACAATTGGAAACAAAACAACAAAGCATGGAAAGAGAATTTTTAAGAAAATTGTTGTAAATAAAGCAACAAAACATGGAAAGAGAATTTTTATGAAAATTATTATCACCAAATGAATACTGGACATCCTCTGTTGGTGGAAAATGAGAAATGAATTCTACCCAACCTTTATCCTAAAGGCTGTTGAGTGACATTCTATGTAAATAAATGTTATTTATTTTTATATTCGTCTATATATCCTTATAAAATTTAATTGTAAGTTTCTTTATACAGTTCTTTATAAGTTATTGTAGTTTTTGTTGTTAATGTAGTAATTTGTTGTCCTTTATTGTTTAGATGCCAAATTTTTATTTTAATAGCTATTTTATTGCCCTAAGGTATTTGTAAAAAAAACTAATCACTATTTGCAACAACAAATAATGAATGTAAACACGAATAAAAATATAGATAATAAATTTTTCAGGTTGTGTCACGTAATCTTTATATGCGATAGTAAAGACAGTCGTTAAATTTTTGTCGCAATTATAATCTCCTAACTGGATCAGATAATATGATCAAAAAATTTGTTATTGTACAGAGACTGGTAAGCAAGATTTCAATTAACTGATGGGTACAAATTCTACAATACTCATTTCCAAAAAAGTTGGGACAGTGCAACATATACGAAGAACTCCAACACATTTGTTTGGATTATTGTATTGCCGTTTATTTCAACGCACTACAATACATAAACGATAAATTAGGCATGGGATCACATATCTTATATGCTTAAAGAAAGATACAGGTGGTTTTTCCTGTTTGGCACGTGCAACACACTCCCAAAAAAGTCGGGACAACACGGCGTTTACCACAGTGTGGCGTCACCTCTCCTCTTGATGACACACTGTAATCTTCTGGGCATCGATGACACCAATCTTTCTAACACCGTAACCGGAATTCTGTCCCATTCCTGTTGGATATAGGTTTTCAGCTGTTCAACTGTCCGGGGTCGTCGCTGTCGTAGTTTTCGTTTAATAATACGCCAAACGTTTTCTATAGGCGACAGATCCGGGCTGCAAGGGGGCCAATCCAACATACGAATGCGCTGCCGACGTAGTCATGCAGAAGTTATGCGCGCTGCATGCGGTCTGGCGTTGTCTTGTTGAAATATACACTGACGTCGTCTAAACAGGCGCCTCTTAGATGGCACCATAGCTTGTTCCAGGATCTGTATATACGCTTCAGCATTGACGGTGCTATTGCAGATGTGCAAGTCTCCCATTCCATGGCCACTAATACAGCCCCAGACCATGACAGACGGTGGTTTCTGTACCGAACGCCTGTAGCACGCGGGAATATCCTTTTCGACTTTGGTCCGGAGTGTACGGCGTCCATTATTTCCGTAAACAATCGTAAAGGTTGATTCATCGGGCCACAATATGTTCTTCCAGCGTGCTTTGGACCAATTGCGATGGGCTCGAGCCCATATCAGACGGCGACGTTGCTGTCGTTTGTTGATGTATGGCTTCCGTTGTGCACAGTATAACTTAAGTTTGCATTTGTGGATGCACCGGCGTACAGTATTCAACGATAATGGCTTCCCGAAGAAATCGCGGGCCCACGTGGCTATGTCCGTAATCGCAGCATTCCTATGCGTGATGCAGTGACGTCGGAGGATCCGAAGAGCTCGAGCATTCAGAATAGGTTTTCTACCTTGGCCTTTCCGAACTGTGATCCCACCACTATCTCGGTAGCGCTTGATAATATTATGTACTGTAGATGATGACAGGTTAAATCTTCTGGCTATTGCACGCTGAGAAACGTTGTTTGTGAATTCTTGAATGATTCGAACACGAAGATCTTCGCTAACTGGCTTGCCTCGACCCATCGTTCCGAATAAGTTACCTGAACGACGGATGGCAACTGTTATTTATACGGAATGTAGTACGACGTCATCATTCTAGATTATTCCCGAACAATTCGGAAAGTTCCACTACTAACGGCGCTTTCTACAACGTATGTCCCTACTATTTTGGAACGTGTTGCAACACCCCCATTCAAAATGAACGTCCCGGCCACGATACAAAATGTTTTGGTGCACACAGTATATTTATGTCATTTCATAAACGTATCTGCTATTTTGTATTCGCGAGAAAGTTTTGTTACATCATCCCTTTTTGTTTTTTCTATATATTTTGCACTGTCCCAACTTTTTTGGAAATGAGTATTGTATTACTACCAAGTCATTAATCATATACTATATAAAATATTGGGGAAATGATAAAGTAATGTTTGTATTGTTTTAAAAAAAAATTGAACACTGTTAATTTTTAAATAAATTTAGCTAAAAATGTTATTTCTTAGCCAGTTACGAGGATTAAATCCCGCTTTAAAAACGGGATTTTTTTTCAGAAAAACTATAAATTAAATGCTTTATTTCTTGCAATATTTCTGATTCAATTATTCTTGAGCACGCGAATAGAAACTGAATCATCCGGTGATTGTCTGTATTGTGCTGTGTCCATAAATTTAATAGGCAGTGAAAAACTTTCCATAGCTCTGAGGTTCGCTGTTTCGTCAGTGATTAGAAAAGTTGAAAAACTTTTTAACACCAACATTCTTAGCATTTTGGCAAAAGAAAGAGCTGCAAGCCCCGGAAAATATAATTGCTCGTTAATTGATTTAGAGTTTTTAGCATCAGGTTCTACAAATATTTTCAGTGTTGACTTTAATCAGACAAACTTTCCACAACATTTAATAAATGCCAATATAACGTCCGAAGCAGAATCAACTTTTCATTGGGGTTGTTTGTTTCGTTACTATATGCTGTGTAGAGTAACAACCGTCCTATTCAAGTATTTAACCAATCTGTATTTCCTAATGAATATAGAGCCCAAAGTCTATCATGGTAATGATTTTTCAATTGAAAAATCATCACCTATGCTTGGAGACGCTTCTCCAGTTAATAATTATTATTATTATTGTCTATCATGGTGTTTTCAATGCGACAGAGCGACACCAATCACTATTTTACATGTTTGTGGCAATCACTAGGTGGTTCTACTCCTTTTTGAAGGAGAGTCATGATAGAAACTGAATTACACATATTATTATCAATTTTTATGTAATGAGGATAGAATTGCTTTTAGCAATAGAAGAGAAACTGACATTCCTGAGAATGAGAAACGTTTTTGATTAAAAGTTTCTTTTCATTGTCCTCAGACGTGTCAGACAAATTATACAGGGTGTTCTCGAATAAAGTGTACAAACTTTGGGGGGGGGGGTGATAGAGGAATCAAATCTAAGCAACATTTTCCAGTTCAATTTTTTCTCTGGGACATTTTTTTTTGAGAGAGAAAATGTTGAAATCCTACCTGCAGGAAACAGTTGTTTGGACAGATACTATTCGGACACTTAAAGACATTGGTATACGAGATACCAGTGAAATCCGATGAAGAACTGGTTGCCAGAATCGCCGTAGCTACGGACCAGATGCGCGGAGAACCAGGAATATTTGAACGTGTACGCCAGTCCATGCGGCGACGTTGTGAAGCATGCATTCATGCCAGAAGAAGTCAATTTTAAAACTTATTGTAAAACCTTTGCATGTTTCATAAAGAAATAGTCACATTATTGTACTGTATGCAATGTGTTTTTGTTCTTTTTATTACATGATTCACCATGATTTTGACGTGTACCAGAAGCACGGGTTGAGTGGCAAATTACGTCTACGCGATATCCAACATTTTTGATCTCAAAAACAATGCTCCAGTGAAAAAAATGAAATAGGGAAATGTTGCTTAGATTTGATCCCTCTATCATCCCCTCCCCCCAAGTTTGTACAGCTTCAATCCAAAATAATAGAATACACGCTACAAAACGGTTAACCCATAAAAAAACTCTTTATTTCTTTATATAGATGTTAAATATGTACATTTTCTTGTATTATGCTGACAGTTCTATGTCTCTGCTTTAAGTTTCAAAAATAAACATCAAATTAACAATAACCTTGCAAAAAAAAACTAAAAAACTTAACATTCATTAAATTAGAATAAAACCTAACCCCTGTTCAAAATAATAGAATATTCCTTAGTTGACGAATGAAATGAAACAAAAATTGCATATATTAGAGAATGAATTACATAATTGCATAAATTAACATTCTGCATCCTATAAAAGCATACCAGTTTGGACATTTTTTAAAAACATGGGTCGCAAAGCAGACATATCCTCTGGTACGAAAGATGTCATCATTGCTCTTCACAAACAACATCTTAGCCAAAAGAAGATAGCTGAATATGCAAGATGTTAACAAGCAACTGTTTCCAGAGTCGTGAAAACGTAGAAGGTGATCCACAGTCAAACAACCGCAACGTTGTGGACGAAAGCTAAAGACAACACCCCGAGATGAAAGACGGCTGAGAGGTATTATTACGAGAAACCGTTTCAGAAGCCTCAAACACATTCATCGGCTGTGGACAGCAACTGGAGTTGATGTGTCTCGATCAACAACTTTGAGGCGCATACTCAAATTGCAGTTCTCATCACGTGTGCCTAAGATAAAACCGCTTCTTTCGGCTAAGCAACGTCGTGCACGGGTGGTATGGTGCAAAAATCGACAACTGTGGGGGCAAGATGACTGGAATCGTGTGCTATTCAGCGACGAAGCTGTGTTTTGTGTTAGCCATGGGGATAAAGGACCACGTGTGTGGCGTTTGAAAGGAGAAGACTTCATTAAAGCCTGCTTGAACCGTTCCGTCAAATTTGCAACCTCCGTAATGGTGTGGGGATGCATGACAGGAGAAGGTGTTGGGGAGCTCTGTGTGCTGACAGCTAGAGTTAATTCTGATGTGTATCAGGATATTCTTGAAACTTTCATGTTACCGTCTGCGGAAGATTTATATGAAGACAACGATTTCATATTCCAACAAGACGGCGCATCCAGCCACAACAAAGAATTGGCTCTCTAACAAACACATAAACGTACTGCCATGGCTAGCCAATTCGCCAGACTTGAACCTCATAGAAAACATATGGGGTATTATGAAAAAGCAACTGCAAATAAAACTTCCAACAACTAAATCTGCACTTATTGCTTGTTTAAGAAAACTTTTGTCTTGCATCACGAAACAACAGTGTGCTAAACTTGTCAGCACACTACCCAATCGATTACAGGATGTAATCGCTGCCCGAGGAGATGCTATTAAATATTAAGCATACTGTACAGTTTTTGAACATTGAAGTGTATTATTCTAATATTTTGAACAGGGGTTAGGATTTATTCTAATTTAATGAATGTTAAGTTTTTTTGGTTTTTTTTGTAAGATTATTGTTAATTTGATGTTTATTTTTGAAACTTAAAGCAGAGACATAGAACTGTCAGCATAATACAAGAAAGTGTACATATTTAATATCTATTGAAAGAAATAAAGAGTCTTTTATATGGGTTAACCGTTTTGTAGCATGTATTCTATTATTTTGGATTGAAGCTGTACACGTTATTCGAGAACACCCTATGTAAGAAATGTTCACTAAAAAAGAACTCAATAAATCTTTATTTTAGTTTTTTTCCCCTTTAAAAAAAGTAAAAATATCCGCAAAAAATCCCGACTTTAATTAAACAAAGATAAAGACTAATGTGGATTATTGATTATTAATTAAAATAACTATAAAATTTAAATATAAATTTTTATTTATTTTAAGTGTGAACGAAAACAGCTGAAAATGAACCTTTAACAAAGAACACACCAAAAAATACAACACAGAAAATTTGAAAATGGACACAATTCTTCCTCTTCTTCATCTTCAGATTTTCCCACTTCTATGGGGGTCGTTGTTTTTGATGAGCTTTCTCCGTTTCTCTCTGTCCTCTGTCCACTCCCTTCAGTCCCTTTGATTTCAGATCTTCGTCCACTATATCTTGCCATCTTCTCTTGGGTCGTCCTCTTTTTCTCCTTCCCTCCACTTTCATGTTCATAGCTCTTTTGCCAGTGTAGTCCTCGTCTCTTCTCATTACATGGCCAAACCATCTCAGTCTGTTTTCTTGAATTTTGTTTTCAATATCTGTAACCTTCACTGTCCCTCGGATGCGCTCATTTCTAATCCTGTCTAATCGTGTCACTCTGCACATCCATCTCAACATTCTCATTTCTGCCATCTTCATCCTTTGCATATTGGATTTTTCGAAAGAGAGTGTTTCCATTCCATGGAGCATCTTCCATTCCATAGAGCATTGCAGGTCTCACCACCGTCCTGTAAACTTTGCCCTTTAGACGCACAGGGAACTTCTTATCGCAGAGGACTCCAGAGACTTCTTTCCAAGTTTTCCAACATGTCTGTATTCTGCTAGTCACTACCCTACATTCATCAACTTTCCAATTAAGGTAACTGAAGTGGTCAGTTTTCCTGATTGCTGTCGCCATCAGTTTCAGCTCCTCGTTGTTCTGGGCCTCTATGTTGCAGGCCATATATTTTGTTTTGCTTCTGCTGATTTTCAGTCCCCTGACTTCCAGAGCTTTTATTCGGCCTTTGCTCTAGATCTTGCACATAAAACTGTATCATACGCATAGAGCATGTTCCAAGGCGCTTCTTCCCTAACTTTCTCTATATGACATCTATCACTATGTTGAACAGGGAATGACTCAGTGCTGAGCCTTGGTGGAGACCCACTCTCACTTCAAAGCTACTTGTTTCTCCCAGGCAGGTTCACACTTACGTCTTGGCTTTCCTATACATTTCTCTGGTCCGCTTCTAACTCTGAGGCTCCTCAAAACTTCTTGCCTTGGCACTCTGTCATATGCCTTTTCCATGTCAATGAAAACCAGGTGGAGTTCTTGTTGTTTCTCTCTGAACTTCTCCATCATTTGTCTCAAGCTAAAGATTGTATCAATGGTTGACTTTCCTGGCATGAAACCAAACTGTTGATTCCCAATATTAACTTCAGCTCTCAGTCTTTTGTCCAGGATCCTCTCCAAGATCTTCATGGTGTGCGACATTAGCTTAATTCACCTGTAGTTGTCACACATTTGTAGATTGGGACAAGAATACTTTCTCTCCATTCCTCTGGTATCTCCTCCTCTCTGGTATCTCCTCCTTCACCAACAGATCCCATAGCAGGCCCAGCTCTTCCTCTCCAAGGGTCTTCCAGGCTTCAGCCGGGAGTCCATCCGGTCCAACTGCTTTCCCTCTCTTCATCTGCTTCAGTGCTACCTTAACCACACTCCTTGTGATGTCTGTTCAGTCCCTCATTTGGTATTCCATCTTCATGGTGTTTTCGTTCATTCTCTACGTTTAGTAGCTCCTCAAAGTACCCTTTCTATTTATCCTCTATCGCCCCAGTATTCCTAAGGATTTCTCCATTGGCCTCCTTGATCTGCTTGATGTGTGTGATATCTTTTGCTGTCCAGCTTCTGTGTTTGGCAATGCTATATATTTTCTTCTGCCCTTCCGGTGTTTCTCAGTCATCGTACATCTCTTGACATGCTTTTGCTTTCGCTTGTGACACTTTCTTCTTTGCCTCCTTATTCTTGATCTTAAAGATTTCTAGGTCTGCTCGGGCATGTGTTGAGTCCCACCTCTTTTTAGCCTTTTTCTTCTCCTGTACTGCTGCCTGCATCTCCTGGTTCCACCACCAACTCTCCTTGCTTTCCCCAAAATTTTCCTGCCAGCACACCTAATGGCCTCTGCAGTTCTATTCCACCACACTTGAGCATCCTCAAAATCCCTGGAAACTCTGCAGGACTGCTTCCTTAAATCTGTGTCTTAAATCTGTGTCCTTTAGTTTGAACCACTTGATCTTCTTCACCTTAGCCTTAGTCTTCACTTTCTCCCTGACTGCATGTATCGAAAGTTGGAGGTCCATGAGCAATGGGCGGTATTATGCTGCCACGTGGTCACTAGATATGACTTTGCAGTTCTTCACTTTCTTCAGATGTTTTCTCCTGTCATAAAGTAGTCAATTTGAATGCTATTTCCACCACTTTTGAAGGTGATCAAGTGCTCTTCTTTTTTGTTGAAGAAAGTTTTGGCCAGGGATAAGTCGAAAGCCCCAGCAAAATCTATGATTTGTTCACCTTCTTGGTTCAAGTCTCCAAAACCATGCCCTCCATGGATTCCTTCTATGCCTCTGTTATTGGCTCCAACGTGTCCATTAAAGTCCCCTCCGACGACCACTCTATCTTTCTTTTCCAGTTGTCTTAGCTTTTCATCTATGGTTTTCCAGAAAGCATTCTTCATCCCCATACTTGCACCAATCTGTGGGGCATAAGCGCTTATTATATGGATTGTTTCCCCTATATCCAGCTTCATCCTCAATATCCTGTAACTTCTACGGCTTACTTCTATTACGTTTTCCTTCATCTTTCGTTAGATGATGATCCCTACTCCATTTCTGCCCTCTTTGCTTGCACTGCTGTAGAAAATCTTGTACCCTTCTGCTAGTTCTCTTGCCTTGCCTCCCTCCCATCATGTTTCTTGTACACACATGTCATAAATCTTTCTTCTTTCCATCATGTCCACAATTTCCTTTCCTCTTCCT
The DNA here is from genome assembly GCA_023313115.1 of Rhysida immarginata. Lineage (NCBI taxonomy): Eukaryota > Metazoa > Arthropoda > Chilopoda > Scolopendromorpha > Scolopendridae > Rhysida > Rhysida immarginata. The sequence continues at coordinate 578,254 of JAHWFO010117781.1, read as the reverse complement.
GTCATGCTGCCCACATTGAGTGATGCAATCCTGAGTAGTAAAGGTCTTAGAGCTAGTTTCTTAGTCGCACCCGCTCTAAGGAACTGCATATTTTTCACAGTCCTCGGGCGCCTAAGGAACTGCGCGTCTCCTACAGCGGGGAACACCCTAAGATTTTCTGAGTCATGGATACCACGCATCAGCCCCGCCGCCAGAAATGTTTGGGCCCCTGACAACTGGGTACGTGTGGGCCCCTCTGGGCTCTGCCTCGTGCCTGATGCCTGGCTGACGAGGCCCCCCCTTTCGTTGGGGCCCCGGACTAGAGTCCCGTTTGTCCCCCCCCTGGCGGCGGCCCTGCCACGCATCATAAAGGCTTGGCGGGGTGTTTTACAGCCGGATGCCCTTCCTGACGCTAACCCTCCTCCTTTATCCAGGCTTGGGACTGGTCAGTCCGCCATACGGTGTCCTGAGCGGAGTTGAACATGGACACAATTAATCATACGAATCTTACTTAATAAAAACGTTATTCTGTCCGTCATCATTGACTTTCCCTAATTTCTGACCAAACCATAAGCGTTATCTTGATGAAACAAAAATTGCTCTATAGGTCGATAATAGACAACTAAAATACATTTAACTTAAAAAAATAGACTTCAGGTTTAGTCAATATGGTCGATTTTATGTCACGGAATTTTAATGATTTTATTAATTACGGTGACAAAGTCGATCGTTTTCGCTCTAGAGTATTCTACAATTCGGAGCGAAAACGGAATCGACGTCGTCAGCGTCATATTCAACATCAAATCGCAGGAACCAATCAGGGAGGAGCGAGGCTCTCGAGTGCGGGCTCGAAGGGAGAGCAGAGACGGAGAGGGAGTTGGAAATTGGCGACGACCGATGGACGATGGAAGGAAAAGAGGCTCCTGAGCACGACTGATGGAATGCAGCGGGTCGGTTTAGTTATCGACACACTGAAGGGGAAGGCCCGTCCTCAAGCCGCTGCGACGGAGACGTCTACGGAGACGGCGTGTGTCTCGAGATGCAATGCCGTGCCATGCGGAGAAGCCCAGACGGCGGAGACTCGTGCCGACGCAAAACGTAAGAGTCTGCTTCGTGAAAAGTGCCCGTCGCCGGTGTTCAGCTTGCTTCCCCGTGCGCCGAGTGTTTCAGTCACCGACCAGGGATTTGCCTTAGTAAGTGCGTCCATTACAGTAGGCTGTGTAGCCACACTAATTAAGAAAACATTTTCTGACCTAAGTCGCTGTGACGTGTATAAGTGCACTCAAGTGTGTGGGCTTTGGCCCTGCGGCATGCGGGCATACCTTACGACCCAGTTTGGATTCGTGATAATTAAGTGTAGTGATGTGGCATTTAGTTCACGAAGAAAATAAGTTGGAGTCGAGTTATGTAATTGCCCATTTTTCTTAACATGTGCACTAAATGTTTCCCCTTCCATCATAAATTGTATTAACAAGTAATGTCTATATTATTCCTTATAGACCTCATGTGGCACTCGCATTTCTATTTTGCAACAAGTGAACTTGGAGCTTATTTATTTAATAGTCATTCAATATTAAGCTGTTTGGCCTTAAAAAGGTTTTCAAGCGTTCTGTATTAGTTCCCTGTGTTGCTTGTAAGTGTTATGACTAATTGACTTTCCCGGACAATGAACTTTAGCCCGAGTTGTGACTATTTTAGATGTAGTTTTGCTCACTACTAAATTTCTCGCAACTGGAACTTTTATCTACAAGCGGTCGCATTATGATGCGTGATTTTCTTATGCGAGACATAAAGTAGTATGGAAAGTGTGAATTTCTGGGATAGAGCAATTTAAACTTTTTGGAAATCATATGTTTAAGCTTATGTTTAACACGTTGTTTGTTATTTGTTTAAAGTAAACAAATGTAAGGTCGGCTTTGTTAAAGGCATGTTGGTGACCGACCCAGTTAAGTTGCTATTTCTAATTTGACCTATATCAGTGTCTAGTGTTAAGCAATTTATTGTCATTGAACTTTTTCCCAATAGCGACTTTTTGGGATGAAATTTATTTAACTAATTTTGCTCTCGCAATTGGAACTACTGTTTGCGAGTGCACCGCTTTGTGTTTGTGTAAGCTCTTATGGTAGTTGTAAAATTCATTAGAACGTGGAGTGTAAATTACCGTAACCGTTCAATTGAATTCTAATTGTCTTCATATGTTTAAGCAATTGTCTGGCATATTATTATTATTTGCTTAGATATTTTGGAGGTTGGTTTCTTTTTAGATATTTTGGAGACCGACCCAGTTAAGTTGCTATTTCTAATTTGACCTATATCAGTGTCTGGTGTCAAGCATTTTAGTTAACTAGCTAATAAGTTAATTGTTTTCACTGATTTAGCAGTTTAAGCTATTTCTTTTATGTGAATTTAGTAATTACCGTTTTTGATCGTTTAGATATTAATTGTTGTATTTCATTTATTTAGCTTGTAAGCTTTGTATCTGGTTACTAGCTGAATTGTAATTATAAAGGCTTACGTTTGAGCCTTTGATGTAATTTACTTTTAGGCTAGTAAGCCTTGAAGGTTCGAATTAAGTTTAAGGTTAAGCCTCTAGTTTTGGATTATTCGCACTGAGGTGCGGGTATAGGCTAACCTTTCCATATTTAACCTTGTTTGATATCTATGCATATTTGTGAATAGTGGTGTTTGTTTTGGCTTAAAGGTACCCACTTGGTTCCTTCATAGTCACTTATTCTTTTACTTATAATGTTCCAATAAACTTTCATTTATTATCTTAAACTGTGCGCTGTTACATGTTATTTATTTTCCACTGCGCTACTCCAAATTTTAGCCATAATTACATGTGACATTTTATGTCAAATTCTTCACATTTTTTCAATTTAAAAGGAGGTTATTTAACATATCTCGACTAAATAACAAGTGAAATGTAATTTCTAATTAGCTCTATTCACCCAGATATAAATGGTATCAATCAGATTTTTCATTACAAAATTATAGCTTTTTTTTGAAAATTTCAAAATAGTAAAATGTTAATATTTTTATGCTCAAAGACGTGAAAATGTTAATACAATTGCACGAATGTACATTGTTGGTCTAGCTCAACAAAAATTATTCTGTCTTTGTATCCTTCTACTTCATGTTCCCGGAGCAAAATCATTTGAAGATTTAAGAACTGTTGATGGAGTACTGTGTTCAACTTTTGTTGAAGCAACAGGGCATGATTTATGACGACGAAGGATGGGAAAAATGTATACGAGAAGATAGTGTCTTCATCACATCATTTCAACTTAGACAGTTCTTTTCTTTTGTCTGCGTATTTTGTTCCCCAAACAAATGCAAATGATTCATGGGACAAATACAAACAACCAATGTCAATCGATTTTTTGAAAGATCATTATGAAGATGTTGCATTCAATTATTCTCTTCACGACATTTCTACGGTTCTCAAGCATCATAGTCTTAATTGCACTTCTTTCAATCTGCCAGAGCCAACTGGGCAGCCAATTGAGTTAGTAATTTTTAATCCAACTGAAGATAGAAGAGAAGTAGAACGACTCATTCCAACTTTAAATACTCAACAAAGAGCTTACTTTCGAAAGGATCAGTCAATCAGTTTACGGTGAAAATGCCACAATTCGATTATTCTATCTTGATGGACCTGTTGGTTCTGGAAAGATCTATCTTTATAGAGTTTTAATGAATTTCATCCGAGGAAATGGAGGTAAGTGTCTTCTCATGTGCTACAACTGGAATTGCCACAACACCATGAAAGGAGGTAGAACAGTTCAAAGCGGTTTCAAGTTGCCAGTTACACTTCTTGAAAACTCAACATCAAGACTTAAGCCGACATCTCTTCAAGGTAAAGATGTTTTAGAATCAAAACTTATAATCATCGATGAAGTAACAATGTTAACAAAACATGGACTGAGAGATGGAGTTCTGAAAAATCCAGAACATTTCTTGAGAGATGGAGTTCTAAAAAATCCGATTAAACGAGATAAGCCATTTCGAAATAAGGTGATAGTCATTGGAGGACATTTTCGACAATGCTTACCGGTAGTTCAAAGAAAAACAGCAAAAGAAGTTATTAAAGCATGCATCAAATCATCAAATTTATGGCAACATTTTATAAAACTTTCATTGATATCTAACATGAGAAGTGCAGGTAAAGACGATTTCAATAAGTGGCTTCTTATATTTGGTTCCGGAAATTTTGCAAGACTTGAAACTTTTGATCGTGTTTTAATTGAAATTCCAAATGAAATGACTGTCTCACCTGAGATTGATATAATTTTTTCAATTTTTGGAGATGATGTACAATCACTTTCATCTGATGGTTTATCAAATTGAGTAATCCTATGCTCAACAAATATTGGTGCTCTCACATAGAACAACGAAATTATTGCTCGAATTGAAGGAAGAAAATTTGCATTCAAAAATAATGACTCAGTGGTAGCAGATCAAAATGATCAACTGTCTAATCAAGTCACGATAGAAATGCTGAATTCATTAGCACCATCAAGAGTTCCACCACATATCCTTTATATAAAAGTAGGAATGATTGCCATGTTGATAGGAAATTTCAATCCAAAAAAAGGATTATGCAAAAAATTGTATATCATGTGAAATTGTTATAATCCCAAGAATCAATTTAATATCAAGGGATTTCAATTTGCCTTCCGTATTTAAAAGACGTCATTTTCCAATCATTCTTTCTTTTGCTATGACTATAAATAAAAGTCAAGGACAATGATTTTCTCATGTAGGTTTAATTTTAATTTAAGTTATTTCTTTTCTAGCTCAAAGGCGCGAGAGATTACTCGACGAAGAAAAAGGAGGCTGCTGCTGCACTTGACAATCCTTCTGATGCAGCACTTGAATATCCTGCTGATGCTGCACTTGAAAATTCTTCTGATGATGAAAAAGCTTCAAAGGAAGCCCGTCAAACAAAGCCAGTTTTTTAAGTTTAAATTTTGCACCAAAATGTCGAAAGAAATCTTAAATGAATAAAAAAAATTGTCTATCCGTAACGTATGTTTATATTAAACTAGCTGATATACCCGGCGTTGCTCGGGCTCTTCTTTGATGAAAGTTTGCAATAGCTGAATGAGAATATACAGTAAAAATTAACACAATAAAAGCTTAGAATTAAAACGTTAACATATAATAAAACGTCATATAATAAAACCGAAGAAAATCTTTTAAAATGTTCCTAATGGATGGCCCTCTAACAGTTTTCCCCGGTTCATGTTGGAATTTACTACAGCTGAGCGAGTTTACTACAGTGCCGGAGAGACAATGTGTGGAATAATGTATATGACTACGAAAGTGGGAGGAAATAGAATGAAAATATAACAATAGTTTGATCTGACGTTTTCTCAGCCCTGGCTATGGCTGTAGTTCTTCTATTTTGTGTGACCTGACCTTTAAAAATTCATTTGTTAATGAAAAAATTCAACAATTCCAAAATTCTCTTCATGGGTGGCGACAGATGTACATGATCGTTTGTGTCTGTGTACTCTGCAATTCCAACAATTGATAAACTGTTAGGAAATAAAGAAATTAAACCGGAGCAAACTCCAAGCATCAGGTAAATGATATTAATTAGAAAAATGGATGGAAAAATTCTGCGACTTGATTTCGAACGAGGAACCTCGATTGTCATGGTCGACGCTTCTACTAATTGAGCTATCGCAGACACCTAAACAGCCATGCTGTCACTAAGTAAACATAAAGACAACCAAGTAGTCTTTATCTGATGTTTGGAGTTTGATCCAGTTTAATTTCTTTATTTCTTATTGTGTCTTCATCAAATTTTCTGATTGTTTGGATAGGAGAAATTCACGATCTGTGAACCGGGTTCCCACGTCCCATTGTGCTTTCGTTCTTAACAACTTGGTTGTCTTTAAGACACTTAGTGACATCATGGCTGTTCAAGTGTCTATGATAACCCAATTGATAGAGGCGTCGACCATGACAGTCGAGGTTCCTGGTTCGTATCCAGATCGTGGAATTTTTCCATCAATTTTTCTAATTGGTAAACTGTTGCAATACACACACTCTGCTCTCGAGGTATGGAAGCAAAACTGGTACATTCATCACTTGGTGTGATCTGGCAGTCGCAGTTTCTGCTGTTGACACAATTGCATCGACGGCACAGGGTCACACACCACTTGTTTAGTTGAAGCAGTGTGCTGGAAAAATCGATACAGCACCGAGCGAAGAGGCTGCTTTCTCTGCCGCCTTTCCACTGTTTATCAATAGTCTGCTAACTCTCCATTATTTCCATTTACTGCTCATTTTTAAAGCTTTTCAAAAAAATATGATAAATTCTAATAACTATCAATTCTAAGAAAAGCACAAAGGACAGGAATTATATGTATTGTTAAAATTTCCGACGCCTTCTCACTGATTCTCAGAGAAGGAACACCCTTCCAGCTGTATGCTAACGACCATTACGCGAAACTTTAAATTATGGTCAGGAAATTAGAAAGCCCGAAGAATATTATATTTTATAAGAGGGTGGTCCTTATTTATGCATGTAAGTCGTGTGTCCTCAAAATATTTTTGTTAATAAAGTTTACAAAATGATCAGTCTTGAAATTCATTTAAATGTCTTAATGAACATGTCTTACATATATAACTATTTGATTGACTGAATCTGGTATATTTTCTCCAATTTTTGCATTTAATGCCATATCAGTTTTAGAATTCTGTGTTGCTATCACTACTGTTGAAACAAACAGAGCAGTCTGTTGTTGCACAAACTTTAACTTGCATTGTTCGTCATGAGATATATATTCTTGGTCGGTGCATTTTGCTGTGAGATACCTCCTATCAGTATGCGCTGCCGTCAATTTGAAAATTAATTATTATTAATAAATTTTATTTTTTCGAAATCTCATGTAGACAGTGACCTTCTTATTGCTTTGAAGATCAAATGTGCAAATTTCATTCAAGATTGGAATTAAACTATAGATTTATATAAGAAAGAAACACACAAACAACTCTCATCCTTATCTACATATATAAAATTCTTGGTATGTCTGTCTGTCTGTTCGCTATGCATTTCAAAATGGCTAGACCAATCTTGATGAAATTTTTCTTGGTAATTCCGATGGACCCTGGGAAGATTTTAGGTAGGTCATAGTGGATATATCGCGGTTCATGGACAGCACCCTCTACAATTCGTTACCCCCCTCCCTAAAAGAGGTTAATATGATTAATTATGTAGTGCCACACAAGAAAATGTGTTACGTTTGTAATGCCTCACCAGTTAACGTGTTAAGTATATAGTGCAACACCAGTTAATTTGTTAACAAACTTTCAACCATCCTTCCCCCCCCCTTTTCCGTAGAATGTGAATACTACTTACTTACTTACTTTCCAAACCCGCTTATCCGTTAGGGTCGCGGGGGCAGCAGCCCTATGGAGGATCTCCAGCGATCGCGATCTTCCGCCATCAGGCGCATGTCCTCCCTGGTAATATCCAAGCGACTCGAACCCAGATTCTCCATGTAGTCTAGCCACCTGGTTCTAGGCCGACCCCTTGGTCTCTTACCCACCGGCTTGGAACATAACAACTGCCCAGGAAGACTAGTTTGCGGCATCCGTATCACGTGGCCATACCAGCGCAACTGAGAACTCTCAATGCGGAGAAGTAGCGGCTCAACACCTAAAGATTCCCTTATTGTGCTGCTGTACACTCTATCTAGTAGGGTAACACCTGCCACACCTGTAGAAATCTCATTTCGGCCGCTTGTACCCGCGATCGCAATCTTTCGGTCATTACCCAAGCCTCATGACCATAGGTGAGAATGGGGACAAAGATAGATTTGAAGACGGAGAGCTTGGCTTTGTTACCCAGCTCGCGTTTCGTTACCACGGATCGCCACAGTTCACGTCTGACACAGCTTCCTGCACCGATCCGAGCATCCAATTCTTTCTCCTGCCGTCCATCATTCGTGAATGCATCACTCGTGATACTTGAATTTCTCCACCTGTCTCAATGAGGCTCCCCTATCATGGAGAGCGCACTGAGCAGGCTGTCTTGAAAGGACCAGAACCTCGGTTTTAGCCACACTGATCTTCATCCCAGCTTCTTCACATTTGGCTGCAAACCAGTCTAGTGCATGCTGAAGGTTCGTGCGAGATGACCCAAGCAGGACAAGGTCGTCAGCAAAGAGCAACCTCTCCACCAGGCAGTCGCCCACACAAACACGCTCATCGCCTCGGCTGCCCTGTCTATCCAGTCCATAAAGATAATGAACAAGAGGGGCGAAAGTACGCACCCTTGGCGGAGTCCAACACCCACGGTGAACGGTCTTGACTTAATGCCATTTATCCGGACACACATCTCAGAGCTTTCGTACAGAGACATGATAGCAACCAGTAATTGCCCATCCACTCCATACTCTTGCAACACTTGCCAGAGGTTCTCCCGAGTAAGTCTGTCATATGCTTTTTCTAGGTCCACAAAGCAAGCGTAGACCTCTTTTGCATACTCCCAGGATTTCTCAAAGATTTGCCTTAGAGCAAAGATGTGATCCGTCGTGCTTCAGCCAGGTCGGAAACCACACTGCTCCCACGACAGTTTGGAGTCGACTATTTCCCGACTTCTCTTCTCCAGACACTTAGCGTACACTTTCCCAGGAATGCTGAGCAAAGAGATGCCTTGATAGTTGTTGCAATCTCTCTGATCTCCCTTTTTGAAGATAGGGATCACAATTCCTATCTGCCATTGCTTAGGGGCCTGTCCAGATATCCAAGCAACCTGACACACTCGAGTCAGCCACAGGATACCATCCTGATTTAAGGCCTTTAACATCTCGGACCGGATTTCATCATCACCTGCAGCTTTGCCAGTCTTCAGGGACTTAATTGCCCATCTGACTTCTATTTCAGTGATACTACCGTGACTATTCTCCGCTCCAAGGTGCACCTCGTATGCCTCAGTTGTTGTTGTCACCGGATTAAGAAGAGATGCAAAGTATTCCTTCCACCTATGCAATACGCTCTCCTCCGTTTTCAGAAGCCTCCTATCTGAACTCTTAATAGTTTGTGATGAAAGAGACTTCTTTCCACGGAGGCGGCGCACGGTCTGCCAGAACACCTTGTTTGCCGAACCATAGTCTGCCTCCAATTTCTCCCCGAACTTCTCCCAGGCCTTGGCTTTAGCTGTTGATACTGTCTTTGCTGCTGCTTTTCTCGCCTCAGTGTACCGCACTTGACTCGAAGTTGACTTATTTGCAAGCCATAGCAAATAGGCTTCCTTCTTTGCCTTGACAGCTTCTTGGACTTCACCGTTCCACCATGCAGTCCTTTTCTCACTGCCCTGCGCCACACTCAGCCGCTTATGACCACAGCACAATGCAGCCGAAGTAATCACAGCAGTTTTAAACAACTGCCACTCCTCTTCAACAGTACCACGATCACTGGGTAGTTTTTTGAAACTTGAAGATATGTTATCTGCAAAGGTCTTCCTGACAGCTCTATCCTCCAATGCCTCCCATTTGATGCGCCAAGTTTGTCTGAACCGAGTATTTCGCTTGGTTGGCATGGATTCAGAGAACCGCAAAGCGCAGACAACAAGGTGGTGATCAGTTGATAGTTCTGCCCCTCTTCTCACACGAGTATCCAAAACTGTTCGGAATAAGTCGGCTGAAACAATTACAAAATCAATCGGTGACTTCTGGTCCATTGCATCCCTGTACCAGGTATACTTATGGACATCCCTGTGCTGGAAGAACGTGTTTGTGATGGAAAGTCCATTGTTGCAACAGAGATCCAACAAGCACCTCCCATTCGCATTTAAATCGGGGTCACCATTCCTCCCAATCACGCCTTTCCACGTTTGGTCATCAGCCCTACGTGTTCATTGAAGTCGCCCATCAGGATGACAGAATCTGCACCCCTTCTCCTGCTAAGAGCAGCATCAACTTCATCTAGAAAAAATGGGTACTCTGGGACTGCATTCGAAGCATATGCAACGAATAGAGAGAGAGGCCGTTTCCCTATCTGAAGCCTTAGGAGACACAGTCTTCCACCTAAGGGTGTCCAATCTGCAACATTATCTGCCAGCCGGGGACTTGTGGGTATCCCCACTCCCGCCTGGGCAGTCATGTTAGGGTCGACACCAGAGTAGAAAAGCTTCCACCCTCCTTCTAAGTCCACAGTTCCAGAACCCGGACGTTTCGTAGAGGTAATACCTATGATATCCAGTCGATACCGTTTGGATTTCTCCACTAACTCTGATTCCTTTCCTGTCAAAGAGAATACGTTCCAAGTGCCAATTGACAGCACCCGATCCTGTTATCGCTTTACTCGTTTCTCCTTCTGGGTAAAGGCATGCGCTGCCCCCGACCGTTTCCCCAAGCGCATAGAGAGTGCACTGGTGGGACTTCTCGGAGGCATTGCTCCGAGATAACAGCCGGGAGACTGTCGACTGTTTTTCGAACGAGAGCCTCTGCCTAACTCCCGAACGCGGGTGTCTTTAACCTGCGCCACACCCGATGCAGTATGAATTCTCTCATTCGTCGCCATCATGAGATATATGTTTGTTTGGATACTCTTCGTCTCACTTCTCAACCATGACCTTTCTGGTAAGGGTGACCCTAAAGTAGCCGTGCTACAACCAGCATAGCTTACAGAATCCCTGAAGCACCCAAACCCCTGACCCACGGTAAGGGGGCATCCACTCAGGGGAAGGTGAATTTTTCCGATATTTTAATAGTTATTCTACTATTCGGGGCGGAGACGAATCCAACAAATCAGAGATCATTAAAATCGGACCAGCCGTTCTTGAGTTATAAATGGTGTAACTAACCCGACTTTGTTTTTTGTATTTAGACGTAGTAAATGTTAACTGTGTATACAGGTTGAATAATTAAATAATAGTTGATTGTTTGTAGTAATTAATTGGGATAATAACAATAACAATTTGTACTTATATTTGTTAATGTTTGTTAATTTTTGTTAATATTATTATTATTATTATTATTATTATTATTATTATTATTATTATTTTTATTATTATTATTCTCATTATTATTATTATTATTATTATTATTATTATTATTATTATTATTATTATTACTAGTTGTTGGCCTCGCTTCGCTCGACTGTGCCTTTGTCTTATTTAATCAAATCAGAAAAAATAAAATAAAAAAATCAATTTATTTTAAAAATACTTAATTACAGAACTTCACGATAAATCACACTTTTAGTGAAATTTCTATCATAATTTTCGCTCAATTTCCCTTGTTCTGGAGGAATATCATGGATACAAATTTTCATATTGCTTTTAAATTTTGAACATGATAAAGCCACATAAAGTTGACCATGAGAAAACACTGATTAAATTAAAATTAAACCTACATGAGAAAACCATTGTCTTTGACTTTTATTTATAGTCATAGCAAAAGAAAGAATAATTGGAAAATGACATCTTGTAAATACGGAAAGCAAATTGAAATCAGTTGGATTGACATTGGTTGTTTGTATTGGTCCCATGAATCATTTGCATTTGTTTGGGGAGCAAAATACGCAGACAAAAGAAAAGAACTGTCTAAGTTGAAATGGTGTGTTGAAGACAATATCTTCTCGTATACATTTTTCCCATCCTTTGTCGTCATAAAACATGCCTCGTTGTCTTGTTGCTTCAACAAAAGTTGAAAACAGTACTCCATCAACAGTTCCTAAATCTTCAAATGATTTTGCTCCAGGAACATGATGTAGAAGGATACAAAGACAGAATAATTTTTGTTGAGCTAGACCAACAGTGTACATTCGTGCAATTGCATTAACATTTTCACGTCTTTGAGCTTAAAAATATAACATTTTACTATTGAAATTTAAAAAAAAAGCTATAATTTTGTAATGAAAAATCTTATTGATACCATTTATATCTCGGTAAATAGATCTAATTAGAAACTACATATCACTTTTTATTTTGTCGAGATATGTTAAAAAACCTCCTTTTAAATTGAAAAATTGTGAAGAATTCTACACAAAATCGATCATATTGACCAAACCTGAAGTCTATTTTTTTAAAGTTAAATGTATTTTAGTTGTCTATTATCGACCTATAGAGCAATTTTTGTTTCATCAAGATAACGCTTATGGGTTTGGTCAGAAATTAGGGAAAGTCAATGATGACGGACAGAATAACGTTTTTATTAAGTAAGATTATTATTATGGAAGAACGCCAAAAACAATCTGAATGTAATGTAAGCTCAAATTTGGATGTTAGAAGCTTCATGAAAACAGTTTCGTTTATACAGGGTTTCCAAAAAGTCTGGTAACACGGTAGATATCTCAAAGCTGCCAGGTAGACGTGATGTGATATGTGTGGTTTATAGGTAATAAGGGGTGGAGAATTCATTGCCGCACTCAAATTTGACTTTGACCCCCAAATTTAAGATTATCCATTTGCTAACTCGAAAACTATTAAGATAAAAAAAATTTCCAATTGCTACTTTGTAGAGCAACACCACATTAGTCGAAAAACAATTTTATGCCCGAGTACGCGGGTTTGATTCCGGCCGAGGACGACGAGGATTTTTCAGGGGGAAATCCCGAGATGACTCACTTCCTTCGGAAGGGAAGTAAAGCCGTTGGTCTCGTGTAGTCGTTTGCCGGCTGCACGTTAAAGAACCCTTGCGAGTCAAAATTTGCGGCCCCTATAACGCCGTCTCGAAATGACCATAGCAATTGAAAAGGACGTTAATACCAAACAAACCAAACCAAACCAAAAACAATTTTTAATCACACCCTTCCCCTTGAAAGATTTTGATATTATCTAAAGACAATGCCTTGCTGCAACAGGCAGCCAATCAGAAGAGCGGAGTGCTCTGATGTATTGGCTAGGATCTGGGCAGTTTCTCGCTCTAACGCGCCAGAGCTAGACTTTTCTGTTTCAAACAGAAAACTCTGGCAACACCTTTCCTGGCGCCAGTTGCGTCCACTCGCGCGAGAAATGACCCTGGCGTCTATGGGAATGATCTTGCGAGAACCGATCCAGCGTGAGTTTTCCTGCGTGGCTGAACTTTTCTCGCGTGAACAGGTCTTTCTGGCGTATATGTGAATGCAGCTTAATACTATAATTCTCTTATCCGAAGCCAACAAAGAAAGTTACAACAATCCGTCTGACCACTCAGTCATTGTTATTAATTAAATAAATATTGCAAACTGAAAAAAAAATAATAATTCTCTTCGTCTGTCCATAGCTTCCGCATATGTAAGCCTTTACATATGCGGTGGCTACGGTCTGTCCAAATCGAGGGATTGTTGTGGTAAGATTATACTCAGTCATTAATGTGAATTACATAAATAAACTGAAAAGTGTTTAGTGTTGACACAGATTACTTATCACCTGTAAAGAAGTGTAATAAGTAATCTGTGGTGTTGATTTTTTATATGCAAATGAACGGTATATTATTACTGAATATTAAGTTTTGAAAACCATTGATGCTCCACTTTTATTTCTTTACTCTTCAGCCTGTTTTTTTGACACCCGTCATGTGACGGGTGGATTTCTAGCAACAAAGTCGACCAAATTTAGGGCTTATTATTAGTAGATATATGATTAGCTATGGTCGAAATATGATGATGTAACTCAAAATGCCCAAACGGACGAAAGTCGATTCTATTCAATATGAAAAAAAATCCTTTGTATTGTAAAATGGAAGTTATTAAATAATTAAATATATAATATACAATAAAATGTGAGTTAAATAATGTTCCACAGATTTGTTTGAAGTTATTCATAGATGTAGAGATGTTAAAATGTTATATTTTCTTGAATCGATTAAAATTGTAAAAAACAAAGCAACCAATAACTAGAATGATGTACAATAAAATACAGGGTGATTCAAATGGACTCTACAACTCTAAAAGCAAATAGAAATTTATTCATTAAAAAAATCACATCAAGTTTTTCATCGGTCCAGGCTTTTTCACTTCCTCATTGGAGCCTGAATAGTGATGATGGCCCCATGCCAGTGGCAGAATGGCTCCCTTTAGCAAAATTTTTTACAAAATAATTTACTTTCCTTGTGTTGTTTCCTGTAAGGGTTTCCCATTTTGCTCTTATAAGCGGACTACTCTTTTATTCTGTGTGGGGGGAAAGGAGGGAGGGAGGGGTTTTGTGTGGCTTTTATAGGGCTAAGCTAAGAAGATAGTTTTTATTGGTTGTTTTCTTTTTTTTTCGCGTTTTGTTTTTGTGATATTTTTTTGTATAATTTTTTTGATTGGTTCTTATATATTATAAATACTCGACTTCTCTTGTCTATTGTCGACCTGACCTTGTCAATATGGAAGCAGTTTCCATTGTCATCAAATATGCTGATGTTGGAGAGGTCAAGTTTACTTCCCAATACAACCCACCCAGGCACAAGTTAGACCCTCACGATTTAGATGAACTACTGTCTGGGCCCACTCCTGTCGTTATGGCGGGTGATTTGAATGCGATACACCACAATGGAACTCCAGATGCACTAATCAAAGTGGCTTGGTACTTTATAGGTACATGGTAGATCAGATCAACACTTCCGTTATTTGGCCCTCTTGAAGATACATACTATTGTGACCTCTCACCCGCTAGTGACGTACTCGACATTGCTGTTCACAATGGGTTTTTCAAACCCTACAATATTTTTACAGTAAATGCCTTATCATCTGATCACCTACCAGTTGCACTAAATTTTGAGGGGATAAATATCGACCTGAGAATAAATCTTCGTTATAAGCAGGACTGGAAATTTTTTAGAGAACTTATGAACGACAGTAACATTCCCTATCAGGATCCCGCCACCAGCAGTGACATTCACGAAAATTTCAAGAAAGTCACTCACTCCATCAAGATGGCTACAAATGCAAGTGCTACTCCAGTGGATTGCAAGCGGCCAGCCCATCTGGAACTTCCTCCCTCCATTAGGCAACTCATCCACGAAAAAAACACCTTCAGAAGACTTTGGCAGCGTACCAGGTTTCTCCACTTCAAGGCGAAATACAACAGGCTATCCCGCAAGGTAAGTCAGCAGATTAAGGATTTAAGGAATCAAAGATGGAACGACAAAGTTAAAAGTCTGTGCGTCCAGGATAATTGTCTCTGGAGTATGGTCAGGGCCCTTAAAAGCAACAGGACTATTTTTCTCCTTCCTTTGCTTACAGAGGGTGGCGATTTCGTTAGCAATGACCAGGACAAAGCACAAATTATCGCCGATTGACTGAAGAGCCAATTTTTCACTCCCAAAGAGGATGATCTGGTCAATATTACTCGTGAGGCCAAAAACGTGTGCGATGGGTATGGCCACACACAGCGCGCTCTTGGCTCTCCCGATGTCATTGGCACCTCTGAGATATTGGACATCATTAAGCGCCTGAAAAGCAAAAAGGCAGCCGGCATCGACACCATTACCAACAGTGCTCTCAAGAATTTGCCTCCCAGTGTTACCTGCATCATCACCAAGGTCATGAATGACTGCTGGCTTAGCGGCCATTTCCCTAGTGCCTGGAAGGACTCAGTCATCATCACCATTCCTAAACCTGGACTGGATCCTGCTCTTCCCACAAGTTCTAGGCCCAATAGCTTGTTGCCCATGCTTTCCAAGGTCTTTGAGCGCACGAGGTTCAACGAGTACTGCAAGGCAAACAACCTCATTCGTAGTGAGCAATTTGGCTTCCGTCCAGGCCACTCTTGTCAGCTTCAGTTATGGAGGCTCGTTGCTGATTTAAATGGTCCTCTCAATCTCTCTATGTTTGGTGGTCTCATTTTCCTCGATGTCCAAAAGGCCTTTGACTAAGTCTGGCATGATGGGCTCATTTACAAAATGAATCCCTGACGATCTAATTGCTCTGGTTCGCTCCTTCCTGTCAAAGAGGAGTTTTCGTGTTAAGGTTGGGGACTGCTTGTCTGAACCCTGCGATGTTTATGCTGGTGTACCCCAAGGCTCTGTCTTGGGGCCAGCCTTATTCAACTTCTTTATCCATGACTTTCCCAAGTTTGCAAAGTGTAATCTTTACTTATTTGCTGACGACGGGTCCATCATGACCTGGGCACGAAACCCAGCACATGTCATCACTCGACTTCAAAAAGCTTTACGTCAGTGCGAGAGCTGGTTCACTAAGTGGCGATTAAAGCTGAATGTTAAAAAGTGCAAGGTCATGTTTATCACTCGCAAATGCAAAAACCCTCCAAAGCCCCTCTTCTTATTTGGCAAGAAACTTGAGTGGGTAAAAAGCTACAAATATCTCGGTGTCATGATCGACTCCAAACTAAATTGGAACGACCAAGTTCAATACGCGCTCAACAAAGCAAAGAAAATGAGGTTCAGTTTGATTGCATTTCTGGGGCGAAACAGCGCTCTTGGTGTGGATAACAAACTCTTGATATACAAGGTTGTGATTCGTATTATTTTACTTCATGGAATGCCTGCTTGGGTTTCTATTTGCAAATCTAGGTGGAAGGATCTCCAGACCTTCCTAAATATTGCTCTCCGGTCCATTGCCCAACTTGACAGAAGAGTTGCCAACAACCACTCTATTTATGAGGATTTGGGGATGACCCACATAGGCACCTTTGTCCAGACTCTTATGAAGAAGATGCTACCCAAGATGGAGAATCATGAAAATACCCTGGTTTCTGGTATCGTGGACCACCCACTCGTTGTTAAGGGTCCCCTCAGGTTTCGAAGATCCCGCCATATCCTGGATGTATGCTTTGATGACGTCAACAAAGCCGTCTTCCCTAACTATTGATATTTGGGGACTCTATTCGTCAAACTACAATCTGACTCTCGTCCCTTCTTGGGACTTATTCTCTGGAGGACTAAAGAGGTTCATCAGGCTTCTCTCCCAGTTCAGTGTACCTCCTCTGGTTTACTCTTTGGGCGAGCGTGCAAAGTGAGCTTGGCCCCTGGACCACTCGCGTCTTTCTTTTCACTACACTGTTCGATTGTCGATTGTTGTTCTTTACTCACTAATGATAGAAACTTCGTTTCCGAAATGTACATCTGAGTCATTAAAATTTATTATATGGAATAGTGTTTTCGGAGTAATTTTCTTTCAATAGTTGTGTCTACAGTTTTTTGCTTGATTCCATTGAATTTTGCGTTAGTTTGTGTTTTTGTATCAGTTGACAATAAATGGCAACATGCAGAACTAGAAGACAATTGGGAACAAGAGCTTTTCAGCTTTTGGAGATATACTGAATTACCTATTGTACAACATTGATCAAGTGCGCACCTCTTACACCCTGTTCATTGTACCCACTATTCTCCAGTTTTGACTTCTTATATGGCCTCAATTGCTGTATATCTCTACCCAATGTTTCCTGTGTAAACTTGCCCCATTGCCATGTTTTGGTTACAACTAAGTCTGTACGTTTTATTCATAAAGTTAACAATAATGAACTTAGTAACTTAAAATAACCGCAAAGGAACAGTCTAACAGGATAAGCAATAATGAGTTATGATGATTTAATGGTACAAATCCTACGACTGCCGATACTTTAGTGCGGAATTTTAATTACCAGAAGAAAATCTAAGTCAGATTCACTTATTAATAATATGGAAGAAATAAAAGAAAAAATTGATATCAAAAATCAACATAAGATAAGTAAAGTGGTTCGTCTCATTTTATACAGTAGTTTGCTTAGGCTCCTGTTTCTATAAGTTGGGACAATTTTACAAATTGCAGAAGACAGTTGTGAAGTTTTAAATGAGATTAAAGATCTAAAAAAAATGAGAAAAGAAATTCAGGATCTGGAATTTTTGTCTGGAAAGTTTGATATGTTTGAAAAATCTATTACAGATCTTCAAAAGGAAGTAAGCGTTTGTAAATTGAAAAATGACCAACTTCATCTGGAAAATGAAAAGTTTAAGGTAGAAATGATTACTATGAAAACTCAATTGGCTAAATTTGAACATAATTAATATTCCTACGGCTCAAACATAATTATTAATGGAATACCTGAAACCCCAACCAAAGATTTGAATGAAATCCTTTCAAAAATTAGCCTATATATGGACATAGAATGTTCTAAAACTGATGTGGACACTATTCATAGAATAGGAAAAAAAAGAGAAGATAGGAAGACTGGACGACCTATTGTAGTGAAATTTGTAAGAAAGAAGATGGTTAATGTTTTTTTGGAAAGAAAAAAGAATTGGTTTAAGAGATTGAATACAAGAGAACTTTGTATTTGTGGTGAAGAGTATTGTGTGTATTTAAATGAGCATTTGTGTATTTTTTTAGGTCTCTTTTTGTCAAGGCGAAAGCCAAGCAAAAATCTGGTGAGTTAAAATTTGTCTGGATTAAAAATGGGAAAGTATTCGTTAGAAAATCTGAAAAGAGTCCAGTCATTGAGCTTGGCTCTGAATATGATATTAATATAAATTAATTACCCCTAACTTTATGATTATCGACAATGTATATTTAACTTATTCTAATTACATTCAAATCAATAAGTATGGAAATAGGTTTAATTTGGAGAAAATCTATATTGCAGTCTATTTCCATAAGTTAAATTATACAGGGTGTAAATTTTAAGTTGACAAAGCAGAATAACTCGAAAA
>JAHWFO010117781.1:497911-549700 GCA_023313115.1 Rhysida immarginata | reverse complement strand
TAGACCGTGCTTTGTACTAACGATGTAGCCAACGAGAAAGACAGGCCTGGCGCGGAAAAGTCACCTAATCATAGTAGTCTGGCCAACAATCTAATCTTCATTGTTTCCAACAAACGAAAAAATACTGATTGTTAAAATCCAAGATGGAAACAATGAAGATTGTTATTCGGACCAGTATGGTTAGGTAACTTTTCCGCGCCAGGGCAATACCGCCTAGAGAGAAAGCCTGCTCACGGAAAAATCATACATTGTTACATAACCTACGGTAGGGACAATTTCGGGCTTATTATTGGTTAAAATATGATTAACAATACCCTACCGTAGGTGATGTAACAATTTAGAGCTTATTATTGGTAGAAAGGCGATTAAAGATGACTTTTTATGATGATGTAACAATGTATGAAATTTTCGCGCTCAGGCTTTGAGTAGAGGTGGTGTTGGTAGAGGTCGTGTTGGCCGGGGCCTGTCTTTCTCGTGGGCTACGTACTAATGACGAGGCCAACGAGAAAGACAGGCCTCGAAGCGAAAAAATCACCTGACCAACTGGGTCTGAACAACAATCCAACCTTCATTGTTTCCAACAAACGAAAAAATACTGACTGTTAAAATCCAAGATGGAGACAATGAAGATTGGATTGTTGTTCAGACCCAGTTGGTCAGGTGACTTTTCCGCTTCGAGGCCTGTCTTTCTCGTTGGCTTCGACTAACGAGATATGACGTTAATACATTTTCCATTGTTGCCTTTGTAACTCCGTGATAGCAGTGGCCTCTTTTGTAGGGGGATAAAGCAAAAGTATCGTTCAGATATCGTTTCCTACGAGCATCGCGAGAAACTGACGTCATTACGTAACATGCATAAATGATGTCACTTCTTTCCGCAATTTTATAGCTTAGTGACGTAAATTGCATTCATAAACTCTTTACGTGTACTTTCAAATTTTGATTTATTTAATGTTGGCATTGAAATAAAGAATTGAATTAATAAAGAAAATATTGGAAATTTATTCGTGTTATTGTTATCTTAGGAAATAAAATAAATACATTTAACAAATAAATTAATAAAATACAATAAGAAATTAACAATATTTAAGAATAAATATTAATAAATCATGAATAAGTGAATAAAATGCAATCAAAAATTAATAAATGCACATTATTTACAAGCATATTCATTTTAGAAACGGAAGTGTAATTATATAATACGTACACGTATACAAAGTAATAATAAAATTAATGATGAAATTATTTTATAAACTTAAAATTATATAAAGTTATTATTTCTTATAGTTTTTATTATAATGTATATATCTAAAATATGAAAAACTCTGAAATAATTTAACTTCATTTTTTACATTTGAAATATTTTAAATTGAAAATTAAAAAGAATCCAACAAATTTTTAAAATGAACAACAGAACAACAATAAATGTAGAATTTTTTTTTTAAGAATGTAATGTTTTATTGCTGATAGACTTTGAACTATACAAAACATGTTGTTTAAACAATATCTCGCGGCACATCGTTGATTTTTGGCCATTTTTAAATTCACCTTGCATTTATAAGCCTATCCAGGAATAAATGACATGTGCTCTTTGTCTAACACTTCGTATAAAACCGAAACTAAAAGTCAGATTTGTAAAATGAAAACAGTTTATGACATAAAACTGGCCGTGACGTGGCAATGACGTCATAAATGAGGCTGCCATCTGGTGTAGAAGGATAAAATACATATGCGCAAACAAATCTGCGCATTATATCAAGCAACAATGGTTGTCATATCTCGTTTGTATTAAGGATCTCTGATTCAGATGTTTGGCTTTCTTTCTAGGAGGTATTGGCTCTATACCCCGTCCAGAATAGATAAACAGATATGGGCACCGGTACAATAAAAAAATGAAACAAAGCACAACAATTGAAATTCGAGATGCCAATCCTTTCTTTGGTTTCACAAAGCACAGCAATAACATTATTCCCATCTGGAAATTGCTTCCTTATCATTCTTCAACAATTATCGCATAGATAATACATTCTGTTCCAGTTTAACATTAGCCTAGTGGCATTATCTCGGTTGTTCTAGTTGAGTTGAAGATATATTATACAACTAGCTGATATACCCGGCGTTGCTTCGACTCCTTTTTCATGAAATTTTGCATTATCTGAACGTGAATATACAGTGAAAACGAACACATGGAAAAAGGTTAGAATTAATACAGTAAAAATCATAATGAAAAACCGAAAAGAATTCTTTTAAAATGTTCCCAATACATGGCGCTCTCTAACTATGGCCTTCTGGCAGTTCTACAACAGATTAAATAAAACATGTTTTCTCTATTTTCTTAAATCTGAGATTCTATACGACTTCTACATATGTGTACAATAATGCATGCGGTTTTGAAAGAGGAAGGAATAGAATGAAAATAAAACAATACATTGATCTCACGTTTCTTCAGCCATGGCTGTGTTTGTATTCTCTATTTCGCTCGCCACACACTTGAGTTTGGGAGAGCTTGTGGCTACATGTAGGCTTTGTTTTACCACAGTCGGCCAATGGGAAGAGAAGATATAATAATTTTAAATGTTTATGGTAAATGCCCTTATTTAAAAAAAAAGCATCGTTCATTACTGCAGGTGGACTTATTCTAAACTTGCTAGTAACCGATATAGAATAAGAAGTCATAAAAAATTGACTTTAGAAAATCATTTGTTCATCTAATTATTCAACAATTCCAAAATTCCACGCGAGTGATGTTCCTAGCCTAAATAATTTCTTGACAACCTTATCATACTTTGGATGTGAACTCGCCCTAATGTGGTGAACTTCGACGATACAATGGATACCCATATTCACCCATTATTCTTAGGTCTACCAGAGTGCTAGGATAGCTTTTAGAACATTAACTATCTTGCATGCAAGGAGAATTTCGATTTAATGTATCTACTCTGATGGAACAACATTAACCCGGTTGTTGGCCACTTGGTAAAAATTCGCTCTATTTCGAAAACTGCGCGGAATCGTTGCCGACTCCTCTTCATCTGGTGCTCGATAGCCGGCTTCAGTTCCATCCATGGGGCTTGTTTTTTTTTCTTCATGAATGTACATGATCGTTTGTTTCTAATAAATAATATTTGATTAATATTCCATATTCTGACAATATTATTTATTAGACTTATCTAATTCCATTTTTCCATCGTTTGTGTCTGTGTGCTCTGCAATTCCAACAATCTGAGGTGGGTTATTCACTGATTGATAATCTATTGTTGCATTCGCACTTTGCTCTCGATATCTTGAAGCCAAACTTGGGCATTCATCACTTGAAGCAAAACAGTGCGTGGGCGAAACCGATTCAGCGCTGAAATAGACTGCTTTCTCTGCCGCTTTTCTACTATTTCTCATTTACAATCACAAACAGACAACCCATGTTATAGATATAGACAATGGCGGTTTTAACGGTAGGCGGACTAGGCGTCCGCATGGGCTGCCGGGATGCGAATGTTATAGAAAATAATGACATAAAATAAAATGACATCGACCCACTGGATTTGTCAGTCAAGAACAGTACGCAGCTAGTTAACAAATTGAAGGATGTCACACTTTCAGATACTTGTATTCTGGTCTCCTTCGACGTAACTTCTTTGTTTCCCAATCTACCGATGCAGGAGACCTTGGACTTCCTCCATACAGTATTGATGGACAATAAGGTAGGAAACGATTTAGTTACCGACGTTGTGTCCCTTTGCAAACTTTGCGTAAACAACAATTTTCTACAGTTTAATGGTGAATTTTATCGGATGTCTTCTGGAACTCCTATGGGGAGTTGTCTGAGCCCTATACTTGCAGAGATCTTCTTGAGGAAGTTTGAGGCTAAACTTGCTTCCTCTGGCGAATATTTTCCGGAAGTATGGTATCGATACGTTGATGACGTGTTTGCCATCATCGATACCAGTAAGATGAGTGTCGAAAGGTTTCTCGAATATATAAATGGCTTCTACAACTCGATACAATTCACGGTGGAATATGAGGAGGACAATGCAATACCCTTCTTGGACTTGAAAATAATTCGGAATAACAACAGATTAGAGTTCGACATCCATAGAAAACCCACCCATACCGACGTATACATCCATAAAGAGTCTAATCACTGCTGGAGTCACAAACTGTCGGCCTTCATCTTCATGGTGGACAGAGCCCTGAATATTCCTTTGTCAAAGGCCAGGTTTTCTAATGAGATTAAGCGCATACAAGACATAGCGAGGTGCAACGGCTATGATCCTGGGTTAATTCGTGATTTGGTACGAAGAAGAAGATTCACTAAGCAGGTCAGGGATTCCACTACCCTCAACAACAAAAGAACCCCTATGCTCAGGATCCCCATCTCGTATAACAAAACACTGTCTGCCGGGTTGCGCACTATCTTCAAGGAAGCTAGTTTGTCTTTAGCATACAAAAACCCCAATACTTTGAGAAACCTCCTGGGAAACCCCAAGGACAAGACTCCACCACTGTCCCAGTCTGGGATATACGAGATCGCTTGCAGCAAATGTCCGAAAATTTACCGAGGAGCCACGTGCAGGAATGTTACAAAGAGGTTTAAGGAACACACGGCCCACGCCAGGTTTGGACGCCCATATAGTTCAGCAGTCGCTAGACATATGTTGGAGACGGGACACGACATTCTGTTAAAAGATTGTAAATTGTTAAGACATGTTAGTAACAGAAATGCACTAGACGCGTATGAAACACTGGAAATTGCAAAGAAGGATCCGAACACACTGTTGAATGGAGACGCAGGCCCGATCGGAGATTCTACGTTAATACAAATAATTAAAAAGCCACGATAATTTTCTATTCTTTCTTATTAATGATTAATTGGTTATTTATTTCTTAGTTTGTATGGCTACTTGTTATTAAAATTATTTCTGAGCCTTTTTGTCTAATTACTATTGAATCGATTTATTAGTTTCTAATTGCAATTTAATCGATTTTATGTTTGTACTTTATTATTGTATTATTTCAACGTGGTCCCCTGGGAGTATTTCTCCTAGGTCCGCGTTTTTTGTAAAAAGAGGTGTTCCATTTTTACCATTAGTCACTGCTTCACAGTGTTTTCTATTGGTCGAATGGTGACCGCTTTTCTTCTATAAATGCTGTTAACTTTACCAAATACTTACTTGGCATTGAATAATGAACTCAAAGAGTTCGAAATACGTATATGCGGAATAAAATCCAGTTGTGGACAAGAGGTTTTCGTCTTATTGATTACGATGTCAGTGTTGGATCTGTGTTACGGTCCGGGAATTCAGCACTTATCAGCTTATCGACATCGTCGACGTACATTTTCTTCTAGCCACAGTAGGATATGTGCGTGAGGTAGGCCACGCTTTTGCCACTCAACGCTGTACATGAAGCACAAAACTGAACAAAAAACGCTTTTTTGTGATAAGTTCGATCAGCAACTTCAATTTCAAGTGGAAAACCCTGGCTATTCTATTATCTCGATCATAAGACGCTTGTCCTGCAAAAATTTCTTGAATTATTTCTTTCCACTTTGGATTTGTTTGTAATGTATCAGAAAGATCGGCTTTCCGTATTTTCGGACATAACAAATTGTCCTGCGTATGCTCGTGCATATAGCGTGGGGTAGCCGTTAAAACTGGACAGAAGCATTACTAATCGGCATGATTTTTCCGTGCTGTCATCCTGTTGCATAGCGTTCCGCAAGTGCACATAATTATTCAAAGCGTAATAGTCTCTGGTTGGTGCGTGTGTACACTAAGCGCTCGGTCTCGATTTTGGCGTACATATCAACGATAAACTGGTTAAACAGTCCACGAAATATTTACAAGTAGACGAAACGATTTCGTCTTATTTGCAGCAAGTGAGCATAAAATTATTGTGATGATATTTTTTGATGAAAAATAGGAAAGAAAATTCTGCAGCTTGGATTCGAGTCAGGAAACTTTGGCTCAGACCGCCAACGCGCCAACCAATTACGCCACTGCGGCCATGAAAGCTAACGCGTATTTATATGACTTTAGGGCTTGGTTAGAGCAGTTACCTACTCCGCAGGCCGCAGTGGCGCAATTGGTTGGCGCGTTGGCGGTCTGAGCCAAAGCCTCCTGGTTCGAATCCAGGCTGCGGAATTTTATTTCCTATTTTTCATCATTAATTTGAACAGCTGGGATTGGCGTACAATAAAACCCTCACTGAAAATCTAATGATTTATTCTTTAATGATTTTTTTTTGTTTATGTTCCGTGGTAGAGTTTACTCTATACAATCCAAAATTATACACATCTTCTCCGTGGCAAAAAAGTTAAGGGGTATTGTAGGGCGTTGTAAGACCGATGTTTCTCATAAATGCGTTGAGACGAATTTTCGAGTGCGCAATACTTTATCAGGTTGCTGACATTCCTGATCAACCAAACCTGATGCAACTTCATTTGCCACAGGGACATTGCACCTGCCGCGATTTCAAGCAATAGGTCGTTTATCTGCACTAATGACAAATTTATAATCCTTATTTTGCCTTTGAGGAATAGACTCTAGTGCAGCTTTAAAACTATGAATACATAGATTCAATTGATACTGCATGTTGTGAGGCAGAGCAATCATATCATTGTTAAGTTAGCTGACATCAGAGGTGTGCTAAGTAGATTTACAGGGTCTTTATAATTAAAATTCCATTTTGACATGGCCATAAAAAAACTACTGGACAAAAAGCTATAATACTTGGTAATATTATACAAGAGGGCATGGGAAGTTCATACCCAGCCAAAAAAATTAGTTCAAAAGGTCACCACCAGCATGGAATGGCGCTCTATGCAATATTCGTATACGAAATTAGACAAGAAGATACACGTTAACAAGTCTTTAATCGTTACATGTTGAATGTGGCCTCCACCATTTACTGAAAGCAGGTTACACCTATGTCTTCGTGTCTAATTTCGTATACGAATATTACAAAGAGCTCCATTCCATGCTGGTGGTGACCTTTTGAACTAATTTTTTTGGTGAGTATGAACTTCCCATGCCCTCTTGTATATTATTGCCAAGTATTATAGCTTTTGGTCCAGTAGTTTTTTTTATGGCCATGTAAAAATGGAACCTTAATTATAAAGACCCTGTACTTTATTGAAAATTAATTTTGAAGTTTATTTTGTAATACAGTCGAACCTCTCTATAATTAATAAACCATTAAGGAATGACATAACCAAGTACCGAAAGGTTAAACTAAACCATTCGCGGAACTATATTTTTAAACGGCCCTATGTTAACATTGGAAGTTTCTAATGGACCATTATGATACCATTAAACCACGTACCATTGAAATAATTTCAACTATCATTAATTTTACGTTATATTCATTTATGACACATCAGTCCAAGTTGTTTGATATATTACATGCCATATTTTAGCATTGCAGTTTCAATGAACCATAATGGTTCCACTAAAACAGGATGGTTCCACTAACCAGTTTCCTTGAAACCAATTTCGATTATCGTTAATTTTACGTTATATTCATTTATGACACATCATTCCAAGTCGTTTGATATATTACATGACATATTTTAGCATTGAAAGTTCCAATGAACCATAATAGTTCCACTAAACCAGGTTCCTGGAAACCAATTTGGACTATCATTAATTTTACGTTATATTCCTTCATGACACCTCCTTCCAAGCCGTTTGATATATAACATGCCATATTTTAGCATTGCAAGTTCCAATGAACCATCACGGTACCACAAAACCAGGTTCCTTGAAACCAATTTGGACTATCATAATTTTACGTTATATTCATTCATGACACCTCATTCCAAGTCGTTTGATATATTACATGCCATATTTTAGCATTGAAAGTTCCACTGAAATATAATGGTTCCACTAAACCAGGTTCCTTGAAACCAATTTGAATGATCATGAATTTTACGTTATAATCATCCATGGCACATCATTCCAAATCGTTTGATATATTACATGCCATATTTTGGTATTGAAAGTTCCAATGAACCATCACGGTACCACAAAACCAGGTTCCTTGAAACCAATTTGGACTATCATTAATTTTACGTTATATTCATTCATGACACGTCATTCCAATTCGTTTGATATATTACATGCCATATTTTAGCATTGAAAGTTCCAATGAACCATCACGGTACCACAAAACCAGGTTCCTGGAAACCAATTTGGACTATCATTAATTTTACGTTATATTCATTCATTATACATCATCCCAATTTGTTTGATATATTACATGCTATATTTAAGCATTGAAAGTTCCAATGAACCATAATGGTTCCACTAAACCAGGTTCCTTGAAACCAATTTGGACTATCATTACTTTTACGTGATATTCATTTATGATACATCATCACAATTTGTTTGATATATTACATGCCACATCTTATCATTGAAAATTTTTGAAGGTGTCATAAAGGTACAGTCGTCAAAGGGAAATAATCCACGCTTGAATTTTACTCTAAATTTTACCGTTTCAATATTAATTTATTTTTAATATTTTAATATTACATTTAGAGTTAACATTATTAAGATTATTAAATTTAAATAATTATAACTAAAAAAGCTATTAAAACACACATTAGCATGAAATGTAATATTAAGTATTAAACTCATGTGGATTATTTCCTTTGGTTGACTGTACCATTAGTGCACGTGCCAATGTTTCGATTGCAACAATTTTCAAAATGGTTCATTTCCTGAACCATATTTATTGGCCGAAATAGTAATTTATGTTCGCTTGTATCTCGTCATTAAGATTTGTTTGACATATTACTTAATATACGAGGTCTGTTCAAAAAATACGTAGACTGACGTCATAAAACAAAATATACTTTATTCAGAAGTTACACATTTGGGTCCCCTTCAAAGTACTCTCCTCCCCGACGCACACACTTATCCCAACGGTGTTTCCACTTTTGGAAACAGTCCTGGAACGCTTCTTTTGTGATGTCCTTCAGCGCCTTCGTCGCATTTGCCTTTATGTCGGGAATCGTCTCAAATCTCCTTCCTTTCAAAGGTCTTTTGAGTTTGGGAAACAAGAAGAAGTCACAAGGAGCGAGGTCAGGTGAGTAGGGTGGGTGAGGAAGAACAGTGATCGAGTGTTTGGCCAAAAACTCTCGAGTTCTGAGGGCTGAATGGGCTGGAGCGTTGTCGTGATGAAACAACCAGTCACCTCTCGTCCACATTTCTGGCCTTTTCCACTCGTCCAGTGGCAGTTTTTCCGAGTTTAACACAAAATTTCACAGCAACTCTTTGCTCGTTCAAGTCACTCATTCTAAAAATCCGCCAAACGAAAAAAAACACACTTCACAAACAACCGTGTAGCTAATCAACCAATACTGATATTTGCAATCAAAAAAATGCCTTGTAATCAGCGGATCTGTCAGAAGATGGCGACACCAAGCGATTTTGATTGGGACCAACAGGACCCGCGCAATTCAAACAGTCTACGTATTTTTGAACAGACCTCGTATCTGTCCATTGAAAATTGCTAGGTGGGGTCGTGATGGTGCCATTTGTGGACGTGCTAATGAACCGATTTAGATAAAATTTATGATTTTTTCATGGCATGTACCATATTCATCGACTGACGAAAATAGTAATGAATAACCGCATCTATCTCGTCATTACGATTTGTTTGATATATTACTCAATATTTCTTCCCATTGAAAATTGCTGGGCGGGAAAATAGAGGTACCATTTGTGCACCTGCCAATAAACCGATTTAGATAATATTTGTAACTGGTTCGTGTCATGAACCATATTCATCGACTGACGAAAACAGATTTTGAAAATCTTTCATAACCTCGGAGGAGTTTGAGTTACAGACAGACAGACGGACAGACACGTTTCCCCACACTGATAGCATAAAGCACCTTTGGTCCCAATCTAGATAAAATTGTAAATCTTGAGTATTAACAATATTTCTTTATAACAAACTACCTGATATACCCGGCATTGCTAGGGCTCTTTGTTGGTGAAATCTTGCAATATCTATATGTGAATATAGAGGTTTTTTCATTGACGTCATCAAACGTCAGCTGTTCGCCATATTGATGCACAACTGCTGTTTTTTTTTACTACGTAGTATTTGCGCTCGCGCTGGTGCATCAGTATGCCCGCCTTATTGTTGCGACGTCACATGAAAACTCACCTCATAGTAAAAATGAACATAAGAAAAAATTTTAGAATTTATACACAAAAAATTTATGATAAAAAACCGAAAAGAATTCTATTAAAATGCTCCAAATGGATGGCCCTCTCCAACTATAGCTCTCTATAGTTCTACCCAGCTTCAATCGTGATGGAATGTTATGTATACCTCAGTGAGTTTTACGTAATGCAGACGAAAAATTGTGTAGTACACCGCAGGTTCACATAATGAAACGTAGATAACTTTTGCAAGTACACTGCAAGGAATAAGCACGCCAAATATCAGCTTCCCACCTATAAGGAATGTGGAACAATTAATAACGAGTTTGTGAGGACCTTTAATAGAGACTTAAAGCAAACCAAACAACGACCACATTATTTGCTTAAAGCTGGCAAAAATTCAGTTCAGCTGGGAGAAAAATATATAGGAAAAAAAAAAAGAAACTCTCTATTCACAAGCCAAAGGCTTGCAGTCATTGTTGATGGTGCTTCACGGAGCAATTGCTAAAGTCCTCATTAAACAAAGCAAACAACGACGTCATAATTTCTTAATGCTGGCAAAAATCTTATACAGAAACACAATATTCTCGCGCGAAAGATTTGCAGTTAGTGTTGATACTCTTTCACGAAACAATCGCTAAATTCTTCACTAAACAAAGCAAACGTCACAATTTTTTAACAATGGCAAATATCCCATTCAGCTCCAGTTAAATTGAATTTTTAAAATAAACTACAATGGAGAGGAAGAAAGAAAAAATTAAATCCTTTCTTAGCGAGCACCTATAAGCGAAGCGAAATATACTTGCCAAATTAAAAGTTTGTAGGCTTCTTAGTTTTGGAGATTTCGTGATGAATGAATGAGTGAGTGTATACATTTTCGCTCCCTCTTTTATAAAATAGTACAGATTTTCCGTATAACATATGTTTTGGGGAGTGGCCAATGACTTCGTTGTAAGGATTTTCGACTGTATCAAGTTAAGGTTATTTCTCGTGGCTCGGAAATTTTTTCTGTAAAATGGCGGTCAATAAACACTCCAATACAATATGAAAATCTGGCAAAATATCTATTTGGAATCCGCATAAGATAGTAAACAACTATCCACAGCAAAGTTGAGCGATCACTATCAGTGCTACCAGGTGGCAAAGCGAGATAATTATTGTTCAAAATTTCGCATCATTGCAACAACAGAGCAGCGAGCTATTAGGCAGGTTTTCCTTATTTTTGTATGCTATGGCTGAGCAGACTCCTAATATTTTAATTTAACATATCTTTTTTTTTATTGAGCCGATTTTGATGAAATAAAGCCTATATGTTGCCGCAAGTTACGCTCAAGTTACCGGTGAAAACCCCATGAAACTTCGTCAAGTAGTTTTGGAGATTAGCCTGTTCAAACAGATAAACAGAAAGACAAAATTTTTAAAATGGTCTTATTGTATTGTGTTACACTCCCTACATCACCCGCAATCAACTTTAGGCAAATATCTTCAATGTACAGACACGGCGATTCTACAGTTTTATTATATGTATAGATTAAATTAGAGTTCTTTAAATTTGCATCGCAAAGCCAGCAATTGGTAATTGCTTTGCGTTTTTTAGCATGAGTATAATTTTTAAAGTCAGAAAAATTAAATCACCAAAGATTACGCATACCATCTTCTAAGAGGAGATGAAACTTGAAAGCCTCGTAGCTGGAGGTCGATAGTGCATGCGGAATATAAGACACAATTTAGAAACTTTACTCACTAAATCTTTCTTGCAGATTACTACTCCAATAACGTCAACACCAAGGACAGAGGTCTCGATCACACATTCAACTGATCTAATGATGTTAGGAACCTCTATAACAGGGGTTTCCAAATTGGCCGATATCGATCTGTTGGGGGTCGGCAGAAACAATAAATAAAAATGCGAAGTACCCGGAACCGACGATAAGTAGAGTCTATAAGGACCCCATCCCCTCCCCCCTCCCTTGGGCAATACGATCGCTCCTAAAGACTTTAAACTAAAGCTCTGGATAGGGAAAGTAACGACAAGCTGAGCGTCTGCTAGTTTTGGCGGCCATTTTGGACCCATTTACCTTGCTTTGGCTAAGCCCACAGTTACATTTTCTTGCCTGCATTTAAGAGGAAAATGTAATTCATCGAATAATTTTAGGTTATTGTGATTAAAATTTTACTTCTTAGTACTGAGTCAATTTCAAAAATTAATAAAAAAGATTAATAAATAAATTATTTAATACGGAATTATACTGAAGTAAACATTCATCTCATTACTTTGAAAAGAAAATAGAGATTTTTTGTTAATAAAATGAATATTTAACATTTTAATATGAAGCTTAGTTTATTCATATCTAATTTTACACATTTTTTACAGCATTTCGCAACCCAACACTCTTGCTCCACATTTTCCAGAAGTTTTTTGGGCCCCAATACTTTCATTATACTTGCGCAAGAGCAAGAACAATCGACAAGTATGGAAAGAGTAAATTAATTTTTTTTTCACATCACAACATTAAGGAAAAATTATTCTGTTCGAAACATTAATTGTCCATTCAGTTAAATCGATCACATTTACGATGGATTTCAGAACGTCATCTTCTTTTGCTGGAAATTGTTTTTCAGCAATTTCTAGGACTTGAAATACATTTTTTGATATGTAATTCAGAGGATCCTTGTCAATATTATATTCCTTAGCAGAACTTTTTATTTCCGTCAGCCTGGCATGTTCGTTTTCGCTAACGCTTTCTACTAAGGAAGATCTGCATAGATCACAGAGTGTGTATTTCCTTTTTAGTGAATTAACATAGCTTCCTCCAAAGTAAAACAGCGAGTTGCGTTCTTCTGAATAAAATTGCTCCATATTTTCAGCTCTTCAGAGGAATCTTCATTAGTAGTGTTGTTATCCACATTGTCTGAAGCAAATTCACTTTCCTCTGTTCCATTCTCTCCGCCACTTTCCTTGTGAAGTGTTTCTAATATTAACAGAAATTTTGTGGTTTAATTACACCACATATACATTACATATTATACGTTATAGTATAAGATGGGGCTTTTTTCTTATGGGATATTGTCCTACACGTTATGAATTAGTGTATAATACATAAACTTGTTGTATCGTATTATTTGGGTTTGAGAGAAAATCACTTCGTATTAAAAGACTGTATTTATGTAGAAATAGCTTTACGAAGACGGGACCAGGAGAATAAACGAATAAAGCGGGATATCGTATTACCGGCAGCGTAATAACTTGGAGATTTTGTCCTACACGTTATGAATTAATCTTGAGACAGTGTATATTACATAAAATATTCACAAATTTATTTATTTATTTATTTGTATATTTCGGGAAATAAACTCCTTTATCGAAATCTCTCTACATGAACGGGTGCACTTGTTGGAAATTACATGTTTTTACAATATTATGCAACAACCATGCTTCGTTGTTTGTTAGGGTGATCAGACGTCCCGGTTTTTGACTCTTTGTCCCGGCTTGAAAAAATGTCCCGGATTTGTCCCGGTTTTGAATAAAATGTCCCGCGTTGTCCCATTTTTCTTCTTCATCTTATTTTATTATTTCATTAGCAGTTTATGTGCTCTTTATTATAGCTAATTATTTGAATGAAGTCATCACTAAAAATGGATTAACTAACAAAGTGATTGGGCTATGTGCTGACAATACGAACACGAATTTCGGAGGTGTACATAGAAGAGGACAAAACAACGTTTTCGGAAAGCTGCAGGTTTACCTTGGGCGGACTCTAGTAGGTGTTGGATGTGTCGCCCATATCTTTCATAATGCTGTCAGTCGTGCAGCTGCAGACATTTTACTTGTTAATGTCCAGAAGGTTATCTCTAAAATATATTTATAATTTAAGTCGTATACAGTAAGAGTTGAGAGGCTTAAGGAATTTTGTGATTTTGAGTCAATAGATTTTGAGATTCTGCTGGGATATTCTAATACACGATGGTTAGCATTGCTACCAGCTGTTGAAAGAGTTATTAAAATGTACTGCCATTGAAATCATACTTTTTAGCCCAAGAAAAATGTCCAATGGTGTTTAAGAATTATTTTGAAAACCCGTTATCTGAAGTTTGGTTATATTTCGTGCATAATCAATCTTTTACATTTGATGAAGCTGTTAGAAAAGTATAAGGGCAGGCTGTTACTGTCTTTGAAGTTATGGATACCATCAAAAATGTAAAGAATATATTGACTTTTAAATTGCGAGATCGGTTTATTCCTATGTCTGTAAAACAGTTTCTCAGAAGTTTAGAAAGAGAGGAGAAAATATCTCATGATGAGGTTGAAAATTTTTATAATACTGCACTTTCCTTCTACAAAACCGCTTTGGAATATTTGGATTTATGGGCTGAAAGTAGTTTCAAAGATTTGGAGGTACACAGCTGGTTAGGATTAAAAGCAATACCTGAATGGGTAGATGTAGAACCCACTGCAGCGTTCATTACTAAGAGTACAGCAAGCATTCAGTTTGATGAAAACGCATTATTTGACCTATACGTACGTGAAGCAATATGTAACTGCAAATAAAATTTCTGAATGGATTGCTAATAAAAGGTTGCCAGCAGACAAGTGGGTTGAGATCTTTTTGCATTATGAAAAAAACCATGTTCCTTATTCTAATTTTTTAAAAGTGGCGGAATGTTTTATTTGTTTACCTGGAACTAATGCACCCACAGAAAGAGTATTTTCTCACATGAACAATATCTGGAAAAGTAAAAAATCTCAGCTAGATGTGAAAACATTGAAGGCTCTACTAATCACTAAGATTAATGATGGTCAAAGTTGTGTTGAATTTTATAGAGAAAAGATCTCTTGAAGGAAATTCATAGTTCTAAAGTACTAAATTATGTATGGATTTTATTTTAATAAAAGTTCCATGAAAATTTTTTCGTTTGTGTATTTTATTTGCTTTCTTATTTCCAGTTGAATTTTGATAATCAAAACACGTCACTTCCGGTGATTTCCGACTTCATTTGACGTAACTTCCGGTACACGACCATATCCATTCACTTCCGGTTCC
Organism: Rhysida immarginata; assembly: GCA_023313115.1. NCBI lineage: Eukaryota > Metazoa > Arthropoda > Chilopoda > Scolopendromorpha > Scolopendridae > Rhysida > Rhysida immarginata. The sequence goes on along the minus strand of JAHWFO010117781.1, from coordinate 534,483 downwards.
GGTCAACACAGAGTGTCTCGGTATCGCGTCCCGGTTTTGCCTTTTGAAAATCTGGTCACCCGATTTATGTTCATTTGAAGAAATCAGAATTCGCGGTGCTTTCATAACCGCATCACTATGAAAACATTTTTCCCACTGTTTTATCTTTTAAATAAATATCTCAAATAAAATAACTTTCTGTAAATGAATTTCATAATTTTGTATCGTATTGTTTGGGATTTTAGTGAAAAACACTTCGTATTAAAAGACTGTATTTACATAGAAATAGCTTTCACGAAGACGGGACCAAGGAGAATAATACGATACAAAATTATGAATAAAGCGGGATATCATATTACCGGCAACGTGAATGACAGGATTCTGCTGTTTCTACTGTATGTTACTTAGATTTTTGAGTATATAATGTAGGTTTTATGTACAATAATATAACTGATTACTTATTCACATAATTGGCAGTCGGCATTTGGATTCCAGTTTTTTCGTCCAATTCGATGCAGCCATATTTTTAAACACTCTTCATTTCCTTTACCGAAAGGTAGACGGACAAGTTTGCTACCTTTTTCGTGTCTCGTATTACAATTTACAGCGCAACACTGCGGCATTTAGGAATGGAAAACAACGCAACACTGAACAGTCCTTACACAAACACACTCATGTAAGGACTGTGTAAAAAATGGAGAATTTGAGCACGTGATAAGCTCTAGATCAATCAGCGCATGAGTTTGGCGGCAAATTGACAGGGAAAAGAATGTCGTTATTTTCCCTATCCAGAGCTTTACTTTAAACTGTCCTCCAAAGAGCATGTAATCCCTAATAGTATCGTTCAACCAGGTTTCCGTCAAGCAGTAAATATCTTGTTCATTCTCGGTAACAAAGTCAAAAATATGAGAAAGATTTGTACGCAGGCCACGTACATTTTTATATTGATCATTGATATTGATAAATACATTATTATTATTACTAATATTATTATTATCATTATTATTCTGTTCTTTTTAAGTTTTTAATATTTTAATTAAAGCGTATTTGAAGAAAAAAAGAAACACGCCAGTTTGGATCAAGCTTAATAAAAATGTCCCAGCGTAACAAATAATGGAAATTACGCCCGGACTTTCTCGACAGTTCCCAAGTTGCATGGGAGGATGACAAATCTGAACGCTAAGTAAAAATAATTAAATGAAATTCACATTATTTTACGCAAAGTAAAGAAGTTCCTGGCGCTGATATATGAAATGCAGTACATTAAATGAAATTCTTCGAGACAGAGAAAAGCGACTCTCTCAGCGAGCTAAACAAAGGGCAAAATGACCAAATGATAAGTAATTTTAAGACAAATAGGCAAAACTTCAAAATTATGCATAACGACTTTTTTCTGTACAAATGTAAGTCGCACCGGTTTAGTTAGTTTTAAATATCAAAGAAAGAATAACAGTATTGAATTATTTCTTTCTATATTAATAAAATACTTCATACAAGATGACAATTATTGAGCTACATGAAAAAAGCATCAAATTTTCAAAAAACGATTGAGTTCAAAAACTTTCATGAAATGTTAAGAGTAACTACTACTATTCGAATTTAGTTTATGACGTGTTCTATATGCTTGCCATCAATGGTTATGATGTAGCGCAGACGAAGAGCAAAATTCTGCAAAATTCGCTAAAGTGTCGAGACATCGATGCTTTTGATGACCTCCTGAATGGCTGTTTTGAGCTCAACGATGGTTTCGGGGTTATTTACGTAAACTTTGCCTTCAATATTGCTCCACAAAAATGAATCACAAGGGTTGAGATCAGGATAATGTGGCGGCCAAGCGATTCCCATTCCAGTGGCCTCTGGGTACCCCAAAGACAGAATGCGCTCTCCAAGGTGCTCTTCCAGGACTTCAAACACTCTTTTGGTCCGATGGCGTCGTGCTCTGTCCTGCATGAACCAAATCTTTTCAAACTCCAGGTCACTTTGGATAATAGGGATAAGATCATTTTCCAAAATTTTGACATTTTCAACGAAAAATGAACAACAACAACAATGCGAGTGCGCATGCTAAAAATAATCCAATCATACCCTGCATTCAACCGCTAAGTTTTAACTGAATCTCGCCAATTGTTCAAAAGTGATCAAGTTTTTTTTCATATAGCTGAATAATTGCTTGAGAGAGTTTAGGACCTCTGTTTAAAGCCTCATCGACATCTTTCATCAACATGTAACCGTTTCAATAGAGTTGTATTCAGTCACAGAGCGTGGATTCATGTCCTGAATGTGGTTGTTCATATTGACAGTATCAGTTTTAGCAGCAAGGATTGCCCTCTCACATAATCAGTTGAGATCTTTATAGTTTTCTAATATGTTTAGATAAACATTATCTCTAAAGGAAGTTACTACATTACAAAAACCATAAGGAAACCAAATTTTCTCCAGTTATTAGCTCATTAGGGAAAATAGTTTCACTGTTTCAGCAAAAGCTTGAACAGCTGCACGCCATAGAAGTTGTATTCTCTTATATGTTTTAGAATAATTTCTTACAAGATTTTAATAAAAAAGAAATAATAATGATTTTATTTATTTATAAAGATTTATTTATTTATTACTTTTTTTAATATCCCGCTTAAAACGTGAATCATTAAGGCAACCATCGTAGCTGACGAAAAAAGACAAGCCCTGTCTTTGAAAATAAAAAAGAATTTTTCACATGCCATGCAATAATTCTATGAACGATGTCAAAAGTGAGGTGTGGCCATGGGGCTTACTTTGAAGGACAGTAAAGTAGCATCTCTGAAATACCTGTCCCCGTTTGTTTTTTTGAGTCATTCACCGAACCTTTTGGTCTCCGATGATCAGGTGACTTTTTACTGGCCTTTTCGTCGGCTACGGAATGTATTAATTTCGTCAACATTGTTGACGCAACATACAAACACGACCAGCCGATTGTTGACGCAAACACGATGGGCTGATTGTTCACACAAGCAAGCAGAGAAACATAAATCAAGATAGACTAGTATAGATATAAAGATTATTAATTTCTATGCTTTTGAGAGACTGATCTCCATTTTAGATTTTTTTCCATCACTATGGTAGTATTAGACAGATGTATGTTAAACTTCAACTTAATAACTTCGAAGTTGCATTTTATTTATATGTATTTGCAACCGGACAAACATACAAACATTATAATTATGTGTATAGATAAAATCAATCATTTAAAAATAAAGTTATTTTTCTTTAATAATTGATTCGACTACGTTCTCATAAATATTATAGTGTATTTATTTGCTTTATCTATGTGTTTATTAGGATCCTAACTTTTGTTACTTACTTATAAGGAAGTATTGTAATCACGAAAAATTTCGATCTCGAGATTTTCACTGATCTTCACGTTTTCAGGTACCTAGATTACGAAAAAAGTGATTTTTGGAAAATGTCTGTGTGTCTGTGGGTCTGTGGGTCTGTGTGTCTGTGTGTTCACGATAGCGTCCAAACGTCTAAAGCTATCGAGACCAAACTTTAAATTTAAGATTACAGTCTTCCTCGGGAGGTCTGGTTAGTTTTCCAGTGGAATCGGTGAACCGGAAGTATCAGTTTACTCTAGCACCAAAATATAAATTTTGAAATATCTCGTTAACCATTGCGTTTATGAAAGATTGTAAGTTAACCATTACAATTTTAAACAACTTTTGTTAACCAAATGTTTCAAAATTCCAATCGGATGTACCAGTTTTACTCTTCTCAAAATCCAGTTTTTTGCTAATATAGGTGAAAGATGTTATAGGAAAATTTTGAATGTATACCAAAGTGTTTAGAAGCTAATTTGAAGTGATTTCTATTCACAAACTTTTTCAAAATTTCTATCGGAGGTAGCCATTTTTGACACTTGTTTAATTTTTATATGTATTTGAGCCAGGACATTTACATATAAGAAAGTCGCATGGTGACCACACCTCATTTTTTCATCTGATTATACTGGTAGGAAAACTTTTCCTATAGTTTATCTGCTGAGTCACTTCCTGTTGTAAAATATGAATTATTAAGCTTATTAACAATTGTTGGTCTATTTACTTCTTTAGAATAATAAAGTTTAAAAGAAAAATATAATTCAAAAGAAAAAAAATGCCTATAAATTGAAATTGTTCATGCATCTCTTGACAAAAGAGCGGTTAAGATTTTAAACAAAACCAGAGTTGAATTCGTGTGAAATACAGAATAACTTATCTTTTTCTTTCCCGGAAATAAAGCGTCTGGGGGATAAACAAATTAACAAAATATTTCATTCACAATAAATTGTAATGGACGATCAATAAAAAAATGAAAGTATTATAAAAATATCTCAGATAATTATTATCTCTGTTGCATACCCTATTACCCCGAAAATACGGCGTTATATCTTCTAAGTCGCGTCATAGTTTCTCTAAACGGTGCAATTCATCTTCAATCGTGTATGTTTACTTCGAAAATGTCTGAAATCGAAGAAATTCATTTACAGGAATTTTATTTCGTCATTTTAAAATGCTAAAGAAATCGTTTCGAGGGCTACTGTTTTTATTAAAAGTTTAAATCATTATCTTTTCTGTAAATTGTTGAATGCACATTCAACGACAGAAATATCTTGGTAACCCTGGCGTAACTAATTTCATCCTCATAGCATCCGATTTATTCACTTGGGAATGCGAAAACGTGCAAATGTCAACGTAGCGGCAGGAAACGGCCTTATTATTTGATATTTTAAGCTGCTAATTATGCTATATATTTGAATCCAATAGAGACATTTAGCAAAGTCAGTAATAGGGTGCAAATTTTATAAACATCTTGCAGCAAAGTAAATTCTGAAAATTATGAATTCCCTCTTTGGTAAAACAATTTAATGATTAAACTATTAAAAAAATAGAATTTTAAAATAGTCAAAACGATTAAATAAATATTCAAAAATGTACATTTGCTCAATTGCGAGGAAAATGAAAGCCAAATAATAATAGGTTTAAAACATCTGCACCTTCTTTCTACTCACTTTCAAAAAAATATACATAGTCGTAGCATTTGAAATCGCAAACAATGTCAATAAAAACTGCTCTAATAAAAAGCGAGAAAAATAAAAATTTTTATTGGAACAGCTTTCGATAACATTATTTGAAAAGTATAGGCTAAGTATAGTTTTTGTAATTGAATAATGAAGAAGGTGCAAATACAATTAAAGATCACTAAAGAAACTGTAATCGAACGAATATGCGATAAAAACATATATCTTCTTTAATTTAATGTAAAATAATTAAAAATTTAAAAATAAAATAATAACGAAAATGAAAGTCACCTTTTTGTTCACAATTTTGGGTTATAATAATAACCCAAAATTGTGGATAAAAAAATGACTTTTCATCATCATTATTATTTATTATTTTATTTTATATTTTAATTTTATTTAAATATTCCACATTAAGGAATTTATATCGCATGTTCGTTCAATTAGTACGTATAATACTTTCAAGTGAAAAGATAAAAGAAATTGTAATTTGAACGCCCTCTCAAATGGGCTGTGAGATAATTGATAGTGCAAAAGAACAAGGAAAAGTTCGAAAAGAAAAGGATGTGATACGAGACAGCCTTTTTCAGCTTTTATTTTTAATTTCGTATTTCTGTTTTATGGTATGGTTAAATACGCCTATGTTGACGAACTTTTGGACGAACCGTTAAAATGTTTACATTTCCGGTTGGCAGTAATATATTAGACGGCTCTTTTAAATTTATAAAAAAATTGCAAGTTTAATAAATATAAAAATGTTCGAGAATGAAATAATGTTGTGCTTCAGCATGTAATGTTGCCAGGTCTAATGCATGATGGGAGAGTGAATGGAATAGAGCGGGAGGAAGAATTATTATTTAATGCTTCACCGCCTCGTCACAGGAGATGAAGCCCTTTGTAAAGGAGACTATAATTATGTATACAGAATGAATAGGACGACAGTCAAATGTGTTCTGCCTTTTTATCATTCAATGACCATCAAATGTCAATGAATTTGTGTGCTTTTTTCCTGTCTCCCCCCCCCCCCCGCTCTTTCTTTCGTTCTTCTTTGGGCATGTTTCTAAGAAGCATTTACTTTTTTTAATTATTCATAAGAAGTAAATATTTACTTTTTTAAACAAATATGAAAAATAATTTGAATAATGAAACAATTTCTACAAATCATATGCGATGTTTATGCATAACGAAATTACATTTCTAGCGTATTTGAAAGCGTACGAAAAAATATTGTGGGTGTTTTACTTAAATTCATGCTTTTTCCATGCTTTTGATTACTCTTATTTTCTTCGATAAAATCCATTTTCAATTACAGTAGAGCGGCAAGAAGGAATCCAAACCTATACCTATTGATGTCACCATTCATCACGTGTGACGCAGATTAAAGTCAGAAAAAGAACAACCGCGTTCGGGAGTTAAAAAGAGGATCCTGTTCGAAAAAAAGTCGACAGTTTTCCGAATGTTTTCTCGGAGTACTTAAGAAAAAGAAATTGATACTGGTGTCCGATCAAAAAATAAAAGTTTGGAGAAAGCCCCGTATCGTTTTGTTTATTTTTGAGAGCAACTGAAACTCAACTCATTCTATCGGCGATATCTTTCTCAATTTTCACGATATTTGCTTGGATTTTTAACATAGTAGCTCTATACATTTGGCTAATAAATTATGCAAAAGACAATTTGGTAACGCATGCGCATGCGCAGTTAAACATTATTTAGTAAAAATGCTCATATTTCATCAAATATTTAATATTTTTCTATTCTCATTGCAGGGTATTGTCTGTACAGTAGTTTGTCAAGTTTTTTGTAAATGGCATTGCATTGGGTTGAAAATCTAGCGTGTTAAAGTGCGTCCCCATAGCTCGCTTGAGCTTTAAAGCGAAGCTTGAGCTTTGAAGCAAATTCTACTCGCTAGAAAAATATGGCTTGAAAAGTTCAGCTTGAAAAGCCAAGCTAGCGTTGAAGCTATCCCATAGCTAACGTGTCTCGCGAGAAATCGCAGGTGGGAATTCAAAAAGACATGGCGCCTCTTAATGCACAAAAACGTTGTTACCGAGAAAGGATTTAATTTTAAGAAGCTATTGATAATTAATCGTAAAAGTATTTTATAAAAAGGAAAACATATTTCCACTTTAGCAATACATGATATTTATTTTACTTTCGCTGATGCTACAATAAATGGAATAAATAAAATAAAACAAAACCAATTAAATTTAAATAAACAGAACTGTTAATTAATTAATAAAATAATATGAGCAAAATAACAATTAAATATATATAATAAATTCAATAAAGACTATAAACTAATAAAAGAATATAATGTATAATCTTCTATATATATAAAGAAGGATGTTTGTGGGTCTGTTTGTCTGTACGTTTTTTATACAAATCTACAGTTTTATTTCGATCTTGATAAAATTTCGCATACATGACCTTCAAAGCATGAGGAAGGTCACTGTCTACCTCAGATTTCGGAAAAATAATAATGAGAAAGGCATATTAATGAGAAATATCTCATGACCAACAATGCAAGGCAAAGTTTGTACAACAATAGGTATCAACAATGGTATCAACACGCAATTCACAAACGCTCTGCATGAACCAACAATCAATATCTCATGACTAACAATGAAAGGAAAAGTTTGTGCAAGTGTAATTATCCCGGGCATCTTCTAGTAAATGAATAAAATGAAAACAAAATAAAAGTAATATAAAATAACAAATTAAAAGTTATATAAAATTAGCTCAATCAAATGTAATATAATAAATAAAATTAAATAAATTAACAAAATAATAAATAAATAAATAAATAAATAAATAAATAAATAAATAAATAAAATAAATAGATATTTAATAAAAAAATTTTAAACCATACTATAATACTCAAAGAAGATATAATTATAAACTGAAGATATTCATCAAACAAATCATGGATACAAAGGAGAAAAGGGAAACAAATACATGTACCATTCGCGGAATTCTTCCTTCATTTTTCTCCTTTGTATTCACACTATCATCACGACCCCATGCACGCACCCATTGCTGTCATGAGAGAAAGGCGTACTGCGTAAGTCATTTCCAAGCTGCTAGTAGCTTTAAAATCAAACTGACCTAGATATCCGCTTGAAGCGAAAAGCAGCTTGAAATTCCTAGCGCTATACGCAACTCGCGCATATCAGCTTGGTGTATAGGATAGCTTGAGCTTTAAAAATCACACTCAAAACGCTCAAAGCTCCAAGCTTCACGCTCCAAGCGAGCTATGGGAACGCACCTTTATAAACAAAAAACCTACGAAAACATTTCGACGTTTTTAAAGAAACCTTTACATCTCCATGAATATACGTGCTATTCTCATAAAAATGAACACACAGTTAGTTCTTTGATTAAGATAAGATTCTAAAATTTCAAGGAATTTCCCTACTCCAACAAATCCTTCCAATTTATCTAGAAGTTTTTGGTGGGAAACCGTGTCAAAGTATCTGAGGGCGCTAGGTCAGGGCTATAGGGCGGATGGGGAAAGATTGTCCAACCCTGTTTCGTGATGTATTCCGACGTCCTCAAACAAGCCTCTTAAGCATATGCTACAGCTACAATGCATTTCAAGCATCATTTTTTACAGGGTGATTCCAAACATAATTTTTTTGGTTCACTTCTTTGCTGGTCCCCTATTTGCCTTCGGGAGAAAACTTTTGCTGAAATATATGAGGTGTAACATCCTTTTTACACCCCTGAAATTTCAGGATAATTTGTCAAGTATTTTTTTAGATATTCGACAAAACGTCTAAAATCGAAAGTGTCCGGTCATTAATGGCAATATGGTGTATATTCTCAATGTAATTTCAGCTGTGTTTGTAGATGATTTCTGGAAGTATTAGTAAGCATAGCCTGTTTTCTGATTTTTTTAAAAAAAAAACAAACTTACTTTATTGCATTATTTAACGATAACGTATACTTTTAATAACTCCAAATAACTGATTCAATGCTTAACGAATTTTTAAAAGACAAATATTTTAAAATTTTAAATTAAAAGAAAAGGAAGAAATAATTCCCAGTTCAATAAAATAATCAATTTATTAATCCACATATTGTAATAGGCAATTGTTTGCGATTGTTTCACATCGATAGCTCAGTGGTTACGTTATCGCCTCTGATGCCCGAGGACGCGGGTTCGACTCCAACCGAGGACGACGAGGATTTTTTCAGGGAGAAAATCCTGAGATCACGCCCTTCCTTCGGAAGGGAAGTAAAGATGTAGTCGTTTGCTGGCTGCACGTTAAAGAACCCTTGCAAGGCAAAATTTGCCGCCCCTATAACCCTGTTCTGAAATGACCATAGAAGTTGAAAAGGAAATTAATACCAAACAAACCAAACCAAACCAGTTGATTCACATGCATTGCCTCGGGCGATCAGCTGTTTCTTGCCAATCCCAATATGGTGGCGCGCAGGCACCACTAGAGGGGAGGTCACTGCCAGTTTCTTTCTTTCATTTTTCTCTGGCCTAGACCAATATTTAGCATCGTCACTTTCGTAATCGTAATTCATTATAAAATTTGCTCACTGTTAGTCAATACTTGTCTATTTCCGTCAGTTTTCGCTCCTATTAACTGAAGCTTTTCTTTCAAGTCTTTAACTTTCATCTTCGCTAAAATTTTGTAAATAAAATAGAACAAAATTCATAAACCGTAGAGGCTGCCATCTGGCGGATAGATTTGCATTTAAATCAGCCTATTACAAAGATTAAAACAAACAGCTCTTTAGCCCTTGATCTTTCTTGCTGTAAAAAAAAACCCTTTTGTTCAGTTGTCTTGTTACCGCAATCCGGCATCGCATAATATCATGCGTTAGTTGGCATTATAACTTAAAATAGAATCTTGAAATACCTAATTTTGATATTAATATTGGCGACAATGAAAATCAGTTGAGCTTGGAGGTCTAATGAAATCGAAACCAAATGGGAATAACAAATACAGGAAAATGGCGACACTTCCTGCTCGGAATAAGCGCCAAACTTGTTTAGCGGGCATTAAGAGAAGTACTAATATTTACGGTCGAAAAATGGGAGGTGCATCCATTCCTTCGTTTATCTTCCTTGGCTTGTGGCGTCAACAGAATATGAATATTATTTTTATGGAAAAATTATATTGTTAAAAAGATTAACATTAGAAAAAATATCTAAATAGATGAATTGTAATTAAATTTAAAATTTTTTATTCTAATTAAAATAAATAAATAAATAAGATCAATAAATGAGAGTAACAGCAACCTTGAAGCTAGTGGCCTTCTGTTCATCCAGCAGTGCATTATGGGAAATCTTTAGTTCGTAAATTTATATGCCGTCCGCTTGGAGGCGCAGATTATCAATACGTAAAAAATAGTATATGGAACTGTAAGAGTTTCGCCTCCAGGTTAATTGCTCCATGGTCATGGCTTTTTCTGTCCGTCGCATTGGAAAATGAAAGGAAGTGACGTAAAATCTGACGTCATCGGCCTTCTTACGGCGCGAGTTTTAAAAATACGCTTTCTCGTCAAGGTCGCGTTAGAAAAATGAGAGCCAGCGAGTTGGAAAACTCCAGTCGCGCTCATTCGGCATCAAGAACGATGAAAGCGCGTTGAATCCATGAGCAATCAACATGGCGGACGGTTGCCATTTCGTTTTTCAAGAGGAAGAAGGCCTTCAGGAAGAAAGCAATATGATCATTTTTCGGTGTGAATGATGCAGAATTCATTAGAAGTAAACTGCTAGTGGATTTATTTCCATAATCAAACAAAGGCGCCATCTATTGTTTGATCTTTGGTGTGGCTCATTGCCACCGGGGACCTTGGCGGCAAACGATCCACTTTTCTCCACAGGGCAACTATTACTTCCACCGGAGTCCTTGGCAGATAGGAAATGGTTTTACGAAGTGGTAAGTATAGATTGAATTGTTATTTATTTTCTTTATTAATTTATGCACGTATATTGTTTAAGGAGGAACGTATATAGTCTGAGTATTTAACGTTTAGAATGTTACGTGAAATATATGTGAAAACTTGGTATATGTGTATACTAAAATACACATATACGCTTAAAGAAACCCGCTTGGTGCAAACATTGACGTGGCAAAACACCGGTTATAAACAACTGAAAATAAAGGTTCAACTGAAGTGCAATTTTAAGAAAGGGAAGAAATGGGAGACATTTTTTCGTTCCAAAACAGTGAGGGGAAAATTTTAAAAAGTCAGGTCAAGTACATGATGACACACTTTTTTCCCTGACTGGGTTATTACAGGAAAATGTTTGCCACAGATGACGGTAAATCATGGGATCTACATTATAAAAAATGTTTAAATAAATCTGAACCAATATTTAACAAGTGAAAAATATTGCTATACAAATTAATAATTAAATTGATTACATTTCAAATTGATATAAACACATTTTGTAAATCATGTAAAATCGTGACGTGCAGCTCACTTAAAATTTATTCAAATTCAATTTGAGTATAATTTTGTAATTTTCATTTAAATTAATATCGATTGACTCTTTCTTACATTGAGCAAATTGTGATTTATGTTGTTTTCTCAATATTTTCTTGAATATCATTAAAGAAACAGGAGGGGAGTTCTTGTTTTAGCACGGTCGTTTTTTTTTTTGCCTCCGATTTTTAAGAGCTCCAAATCTGAGACACTAGCTCAGATGGCAAGTAAAACATATGTTCACCCCGTTGTTGAAGCACGTGAGTAGCATCAGAGGGGAAGCTGGAGGAGGATGAATGCAGACATCTGAGTACTGGCTGTTTCTTTTCCTTCGCTCTATCCTTTTTATTTTCCTGTCTTAGCTCGTAAGATAACGGGAGGGGTTGAGAGAATCAACAGAGAGCGAGCTCTCCACAGAGAAGCGGCAGATGAAAAGGTGTACTTGATAATTCCATGGATTCTTTATTCATTAATGAAAAACACCTGTGAACAGTAGATATCATATTATATGGACATCCCACCACACAAAAGTAATTCCCTCCACATCGTTTCCCTGCCTTTTTGTATCTATTTTGTACAGGCCTGCCCAATTCGCGCATCGGTACACGTTAGTTGTTTTTCATTCCATCACCAGAATGCGCCGCTATTATGAAGAACTCAAGAGACAAATGAAAGTAAGAGACTGGCAGTGACCTCCCCTCTAGTGGTGCCTTCGCGCCGCCATATCGGGATTGGCAAGAAACAGCTGATCGCCGTAGGCAATGCATGTGAATCAATCGCAAACATTTATTTTTTCTAATATCTACCTAAGATATCTCGATGAATTTATTATGGAACCACCAGAAATACTCTATTAAAGAAAAAAATAATCATTCAAATCGGCCCATCTGATAAAAAGTTATTTGATGATAAAGAAAGTTATTTTTAAACATAAATTTAAAAAAAAAAGTTTAAATGAAAAAGGAGGAAGATATTATATTAAACAATTAACTAGGAAAATTCTCCTCTATAAATTATAATTTTAAAGTAAATAAAATAAAATATACAGATTACAACAAATTACCTTTGATATGGAGTATAATAATAACTCACCGGACCATATTAAGGTCCCTTGTCTCTCTTCTTATTTCGATCTGTATCTGGTTGTTTTTTGTTTTTTTTTTGTTTTTTTTATAATTTATATTAAAAAGCAATTAATTTACGAAAATTCTCCTTTATAAATTCCTTTATTTAACATAAATAAAATAAAATATACATATCAACAATAATTTGGATTATAATTAATGAACTGTATATTTTATTTTATTTACTTTAAAATAATAATTTATAAATGAGAATTTTCGTAAATTAATTGCTTTTTAATAAAAATATAAAGAAAAAAGCAAAAAAAAGATACAGATCGAAATGAGAACAGACAAGCGAAAGTAACCCCCCCCCTTTTAAAATAACCCTCATTGTTGTTCTGGCGCGAATCTATTGTTTCATAATTTATGAAAGAAAAAACATGCCTGTCAGTTGTTGTGCATATAATTGCACAAATCGTTTTTTAAAAGGATCCAATATTTCATTTCACAAGTAATCATGTGTATTAATAATATGTTAATAGTTTATTACAATATGTGGATTAATAAACTGATTATTATCAGCGCCAAGTGAAAGTAATTACTTTCACTTGTCTCTGGTCCAATTATTTTATTCAACTGAGAATTATTTCTTCCTTTTTTTTGTTTTAAGAAAAATTGAGTACCTTTTAAAAGTATTTTAGGTTACCAGATTTTCTTTTAATTTAAAATTTTAAAATCAATTAGCTAAAATTTGATAAATTATGTTAGGTTTGTTTATCAATAGTAAGAAACACTTTTAAATATCTTCCCGGTTTAAATGTTCTGACTTTATCAACATTCCATTATTGTCAGATAAACAAAAATTAATATGACATTTTTTTTTTATTTTCTTAAAATAATTTTGTGACACAGCTTGTTAAATTTTTTAAAATATAAACATCTAATTGATATTTCAATAAAGATAAGTATTGTGATAAACTTTTTTATTGTGATGAATGCATTAAAAAAACAACTGTCACTCAATAAATGAGCACCAAGCTCGTATAACCAGATATAATATTTGCACAATAGATTTCCAAAGGATGACATTCTTCGTAAAAAGCGGATACATCTTATTAGGCGTAAGAATTGGAAGCCAAATTCTTATTCTTCAGTTTTCTTCATCTATGCTTTCACTTGTCTCTGGCTAAGCCTCCATTATTAAAATAACGATAGGAGTTGCGAGTTGTAGGCGCTCTTTTAAAAATTCGTAAGGCATTGAATCAGCTATTGAAAGTCATTAAAAGTATACGTTATCGTTAGTTAATGCAATAAAGTTTTTTTTAAAAAAATCAGAAAACAGGTTATGCTTACTAATACCTCTTGAAGTCATCTACAAAAACAGCTGAAATAACATTGAGAACATACGCCACCTTACGTTTCTGTCATTCCCATAATGGAGATCGCTGCACTTCCGGTGGCACCAGTAGCGCTCAGCAAAATGAATAGGGCACTGCCAGTCTCTTACTTTCATTTGTCTCTGGAAGAACTACACTGTATTGAAGCGAATACTAAAAACTTTTATATCTTTTACATGTAAATCATGGGATGCCGAGATAACTAAAAATTTGTTAAACCTTTTATAAAATTTATATTTGATTTTGAAGCTGTTGAAAACTAAAATCTTCTTATGCATTGTTAAAATACTTAGCTTTCATATAACCTTTCTATATGGCCCCTAATATTTTATCTATATTTTAAAAGTCCCATCTGACTAGCAGCAGTGATGCATGCAGATATGTTTCTAGATCCTATGAAATTTATACAAGAATGAAAAACATACAACAGCTGATAGATAATTAGATGATGAAACTTTTATGAGCATAAGCCATAGATCTCAAATATATAAAAAAGCTTATAGTTAGGCCAGGCTCAGAAAATTAACAACTGATGATTTTTGTTCATTAACCCATGTTTTCTTCTCCCTTTGTTTAAATGAATGGTGACAAAATTCAGCTACTGACACGAATAATTAAATAAAACAAATAAAAAAAACATTGCGTTATATATTTTTTAAAAAAAGTAATAATTAATTCCTTTGTTTTTTTAGTAGCAAACAACTTCTGAGTAGCTGCTATCTATCTGCATATACACTACATGATCAAAGGAGTTGAGGCACGTGTTGCTCTTCAATCAGTAGTGTGTAGGACCACCCCGAGCTGTATCACTGCCTCCACCCTACATGGCATACTGTCCACAAGTTTACGGTATATGTCCACAGGTATGTGATCTCCATTCCTCGAGGAGTGTCGTGGTCAGTTCCTGGACATATGTAGGGCGAACCCTCCTAGATCTCACACGTCGTTCCAATTCGTCCCAAAGATGTTCGATAGGGATGAGATCAGGATTCTGGGCGGGCCAATCCAGTTCTTCAACCCGAAGAGGAACGGCCCGTCACCAAAGTGTTCCCACAGCGCTGGAAGTGCCACGTTATCCAGAATGGTCCTGTAGCCATCAGCATTGAGGTTTCCGTCCACCTTGATATGCAGGCCCAGTCCAGTCCAGGAGAAACACCCCAGGTGTTCACAGGGGTGTCCCAACTCCTTTGATCATGCAGTGTATCTTGGCCTGAAGTATTATCTTGGGAGGCACCACTCACCTATCAAGGCTAATTAGTACTAAAGCACACACTAAATTGAAGCTTGATGCCGTGTCTTCAATTTTCCAAAATTTATCTATCAATATCTGAGATGTTTCAACTTCAAGATAGACTCGAGAAAGAAAATTTTGATAAGCTCTCAACACATGCTTGATGAAAGACCTAAAGAAATATCAAGAAGAAAATGATAAATCTCTGCGTAACTTAGGAGATAACTAACAATTTAAATGTTAAGAATTGACAAGGAGCTTGTATTTGGATTGAGAAAAATGGAAATTTTAAATACTCATTCCAATAATCCTTGCTCCAGTCTCAGTTATCAGTGATCGTCAGTGTTTCAATCAAGGAAGTTTCAGAGTACAAAATTCCTCTAAGTTGCTTAAAAACTGGATAAAAAATCGTTTGAAGAAGTACTCGTTTAAGATGTTGAAACTAAAAACGAGGATTCAAATAAAGTGCTTTTGTTTATAATGTAAAATAAAATTCATTTGTTGTAGGATTTTTCAATTGAAGATCATTCTCAGATGCAGTTTATAACAAAACAAATTAAATTTTTAAGAAGAATTTTAGATTTATATTAAATTTTTAACTAGAGTGGCAATACAGTTTTATTAGCAGCTTTGTTTTATATCATTCGCATATGTTGTTTTGCATAAAACTAATTCTATGTGTTTCTCCATCCATGTTGCTTGCTGAAGCTAATTAGCAAGTTCGATCTAAATGCTTTCACTTTAGATGCTATGCAACATTATCTAAAAGTTGAAAAATATTATTTTAATTAACTGATTTAAAATATTTCTCTTTGATGAAATAAACATTGAGGCCCATTTAGAATATAAAGGACACTAAATATGTAGTCTTCTAATATTACTGAAACTCTTTAAGTGTTAATGGTTTCAAGCATGTTTTTAAAGTATCATGCAATTCAAGATTATATCTAAGTTAAATCTAATTAGTATTCTGTTATTAAATGTAATTAAGGAAGTTGAAAAACTTGACTTTGTAGTGTCATCATTAATATCTGATAATAATGTTGTTAACTGGAAGGCTTGTGATGTATAATATCTTGTAGGAATTTTACAACCATATCCTGTAGATAGGATCAGGAAACTCTTTCTAATATTTGATACAGTGCATATACTGAAGTGTATATTCAATAACTATATTACCAAGCTTGAAAGGGTCTTCAGTTTTCCATATTTCAATATCTCTGATCTCACTGTAACTGGTATAAAAACACGAGATTTTATGTATAATAAAAGATTCTATTTTGAAATAAGTCAAATTATTGGCTCAAAAGGTCTGTATGCTTCTTCTATTTCTAAGCTAGAATCTTGAAGGTATTTGATGAAAGGAATAGTATTGTTCCAATGTTTGGCTTTTAATCATTCATCATTGTTGTTATTAGATATGAAGATTTAACAACTTTATGAAAAACTAATTAGAATAGATAGCATGCTTCAACAAGATTTCAAGAGAAAAATGTTTATAGTTAAAGAATTGGAGACAAAATGTATCTGTTCATCAAGCATTAAGTTTTCATATATTTGACTCTCTTATTCACATGTTAAATGCATTTTAGCTCTTGATACTATCCATATATACTTGTATATCTACACATGAGAAAGCTGTTATATATTATGTAAATTCCAGAATGATAGCTTGAAGGCAAACTTGCTGTTTATTGTTAGCTTAGTGGAGCAAATTCTTATACATATGCTCTGTGTGAAAGAAATTTAAGATTTAGAAATGTTACTGTTGAGATTTTGCAATCAGAATATCTAATGAGAACAATCCTTGCTGTGCCATATTAATCAACTGTGAATTTTGAGAAGTAATCTGGAGTTCTACTGCAGCTCTGAAATACACGAAATTTCAGATAATGTCTTCCCTCTATTAATATACAAATCTGATTGTGCAGTTAAAAGAGAACTGTTTGTTGAAAAAAAATCAGGTTGAAATTTTTATTCAAAATAACCCTATTTTAGATATGACTGTGAAAAATTAACAAATCCTACAGGGCGTTGCATATCAAATGTCGGATTTCGAGGTGGCTTCCGCGCTTCAGCACGGTTTCCACGTTTAGTAGCAATGTGGGACCCCGGGATTTCGGAATCACCCACCCTCATTTGTTTTAAACGCGCATCAGGAATTAATGATTAAATTCAAAGATTTTTCCTGTTATTTAAATAATAATTGTTAAATCCAACATAAACAAGATCACAGTTTTTAGATTAATATAATTTTAATAAATTCTAACCGTAGTTACTTGTTTAAATCAGCTAGCCTTTAGTTATTGTTTCTCTAATGTTTACAGGGAGATAATAGATGAGTTAATTAACTTCAGTTTTTAATTCATTTAAACAGTGTTTTGTTTTATAAAAGTTTAATCAAAAGTTTAGCAAATTAAAGGGTTTAGAAAAGGTTTAGAATGAAGTTAGAAACGTTTAGTTTACACAGGATATTGTCGTAGGTTTACTAGATATTGTATTTGGAGTAAAGCTTGAGTCAATCAGTCATTGTATATGCATGACGCGCTTTTGTCGGAATTTTCGATTAATGTTTGGTGGCATGATCCTTTCCACCAATCATCTGTTTCAGTGTCCTTTTGCACTCAGGAAGGCATTGGGAGGTAGAAGGTTCAGACTGTCGGCGAGGACAGATGTGAGGTAGTAGGACTTAGTCTGTCGACAAGGACAGCTAGGTGTTATCCTCTCAGAACGGACAGATGTACTTGTTAAACATAGCCTGTCATAGACTAGTGACAGACGAGCAGTTAGTATCGAGCAGGAGGCTCAAGAGCTTTTTAATAGAATTTGTATGTATTCAACAGTTAACTTTATTCTCATTACTGAGGAGAAACCCCTCTTTAATTGTCAAAGAGGAAGAAATCGTTTATTTTCATTATTGAAGAATCAGTAATCAGAACAGATGCGAACCCGAGAAACGGCTAGATTGGGTAACACACATGCTCTCAGATTTCATTTCTCATATCTCTCAGATTATTAGGAGTTGATTTGGTATTGAATTAATATTTGTCAATGATTGTCATTCAATTTAACGAGTATTTGTCTTCTAATAATTTAATTATTATTCATTATCTTTTCGTACCTTTGTAAATAAAATAGTTGTTATTGTTTTACAGTTCTTGTCTTCATCACTCACTTACCCCACTTACGTTAAGCGTTCGGGAGAAAAACTCCATCGGTATTATTGCCGAAGGAAGATAGTCACCGGGACCTTAGTGGTGGTGGATGAGCCGTTCCCCAAAATCTCACTCCTTAGGGCCCAGAGTGGTCCAGGACAATTGTTTTAATGACGATCGGTATTACGCCGATTGGTCTAAATCCCGATTGGTCCAATTCGCGATTGGTCCAAATCCCGATTGGTCCAATTCCCGATTGGTCCAATTTCCGATTGGTCCAAATTCTTGATTGGTCTAAAAGGAGACTAAAATGATTGAAAAAATTTCCACTGAAGACGAATTAAAAAAAAGAGACAAAAGGATCGTGCCAACGCTCTAACCTCCCTAATTAAAATTTATTCGGTCTGGCATTTGAAATCGGCCGGAAAATGGCTGCCAGACAAATCCAAAGTTCGGAAAAAAAGACGTCCATTTAACCGGAGTGATCTAATTTTACTTTTTGAACCAAATTGTATCTAACTGGCCGCCATTCACGAATTATTCGTTTTGGCATTCCGAATCAGCCGGATAAAGGGTGCCAGACCGTTTTAAAATATCAAGTTAGTCAATTTTAGCAGTTGACATATGTAGAAGAAAAGAAGGACGAGACGCAGAAACTCTGAAAAAAAAAATTGGACACAGTCTTATCATTTCAGGGTCTTACCACTCTGAGTCCAATTTCAATGTTAGCAATATAATTGAATAACTGTACCGACTGTATAATACTAGTTTCTTGGATTTTTTCTGAATATAAATATTTTGATCTGACGGTCTGGCTTTTAAAATTCAGACTAAATTATGTGCCTTAAATTAAAATTTATATAAAAATATTTGAATACCGAATGCCAAGATTTTAATAACAATAAATCAGTAAAATATTAATATGTAACGATCAATTCATTTCACGAAAGGACAGGATACTAAAATCCTTGGAAGGTCATCTGGGTTGAAAGATCTTTTATAGAAGTACACAACGTATCGGGTACTTCTGGTATTATTTATTATTTCAGGCATGTTGAAAAAGTGTATTATACCTCACCTCAGAAATTTATAACAAATGTTCAAACTCCCCACTACGGATCATTGACTGTCACACCCGTTCAAATATTCCTTGAAGAGTCCCTGTATTAAGAATGTCGGTTGCATAAACTTATTTTTTTAAGTAGCCCCAGAGATAAAAATCCGAAGGAATGAGATCAGGGAATTTGCCGGCCATGGAACTGGTTCTCCCCTACGTGCCATTGTTAAACAGAACAACTTTCAGTTAACTTACTACAAAAGTGAAACCTTGAAGACAGACTAACCACAAATGTCCAAAATTGACAAGTGTAAACAAGTCTCCATAGCAACACAGCGCCATTTGATTGGTTACAAACTTCGCTGATGGATTATACCTCGTTGAATGTAAACTTTCATTAATATCGCAAAATTTAAGGATTTTATGACAAATATTTATGTGGACTATGTTTATTGTTTTGGTGTGAAAAATTCGCCTTCACATTTTGTAAACGTATTTTTGATATACCCTGTTTACACTCACTCACCGGACTAATGACGTGTTGGGCCTCCTCTGGCCCGAATAACAGCGGCGACCTGTAGTGGAAGAGAGTTTACCAGTCCCTGGAACACATCCACAGGCACTGCAAGCCATGGCGCCTCCCACTGCACTCCATAACGACGCTGCATTTACCAGTTATGTAGGTGACGACCTAACATATCGTTCGATGACGTCCCACAAAAGTTCAATGGGATTGCCATCTCGAGAACGCGGAGGCGAAATCATTGTCGTGAAGTCTGTAGCATATTATCCAGCCACTGCCATGTCACAAGGGCAGCGTGTGGAGGTGCATAAAACAGTTCATGAAGGGGTCCAGGTGCTCCTCAAGCAGATCGACGTAGGAAGTAGCACGCAGTGTAGATGTTAGATGCACCAATGGACCCATTTCATGCCACAAGAAAACACCACAGACCAGTATGGAGCCTTCACCTGCCTGAGTGGTCCCCACCTGACAAGTGGGGGTCCATGGCTTCGTGTGGCCTACGTCAGACACGGGCACAACCGTCAGCCCGATACAGCTGACACCGTGCTCGTCAGTCCTCAGTGGTCCAATGCCGATGTTGGTTGGCCCAGGCTAGGCATTGCCGACAATGTGCAGCTATGAAGAATGGCACCCATCGTGGCCTCCTGCTTCCAAAGCCTGCAGCTGCCAAGGTTCGCCGAATTGTCGTCACAGACACAGTTGTGGGACGTCCCTGGTTGTACCACATGGTGATTTGAATATTCCGGTTAAATGGATGTCAATTTCTTACCAAACTTTGTATTGGTCTGGCAGCCATTTTCCGGCCAATTTCAAATGCCAGACCGATGAAATTTTAATTAGGGAGGAGTAATCTAAACCATGAACCAAAAATAGATCATATCGGTTAAATTGAAGTCAATTTTTCCGGATTTTGAAGGGCCGCCATTTTTAAGTCTGGCCACTTTGGACTGCCAGACCGACAGATTCTCATTTCCTGTGGGCAAAACTGTGAAATGAGATAGTAACTGAATTAGATCTTTCCGGTTAAATCTAACGGGGCTGGCTCCTGGTCTATTACATCAACATTGTAATTCTGCAAAGAGTGCTCTGAGTATTTCTGTAAGCTATACACATTCACTTCAAGTTAATTTTCTCGTTTTTAATGGAAATTTTTCATTTCGTCATTTTTTGTCTCTTTTTAGACCAATCGGGATTTGGACCAAACGGGATTTATACCAATCGGTATTTGGACCTATCGCTATTTGGACCAATCAGGAATTGGACCAATCGGGAATTGTACCAATCGGGATTAAGACCAATCGGTGTTAGACCAAACGGCGTAGACCAATTGGCTTTAGGCCAATCGTCATAGACCCATCCGAGAGACCCACAGTGGCGTTGTGAGTAGGATATTTAACTTTTCCGTAAGGGGTACAGTAGGATATTTAACTTTCTGTGAGAAGGAGGTACAGCAGGAACAGGATATATTTTCGCAAGTATTCTTCTCGAAAGGGTACGAAATATTATAGGGGGTACAAAATTGTCAAGTTGCAGAAATTTGGTAGGAGACTTAGAACTCAGAGGTTTTATGGGTAAAAAGTTGTAAGGAGTATGGTGAAGAGAACAGATTTTGGAGTTTCTTAAAGAGTTTGGAAAAATTCAGGAAAAATGGAGGACGCAGGTATTCACGTCCAGGTAACATGAATGAGCAGTTTTTAAATGTATACGTGGAGTCTCTGTTTCTAATGGTGATACGGATGTGGTGGTGGTTTTAAAAAGTTTGAAGAAGTTGCAGAGGGAGGGAATTGGACGAACAGTACCAAGTTAAAAATGATTAAGATCAGACTGGAGGGAGTTGCTTTGCATTTCGTCAGAGAGACTGATTGGCATTCAACATTATGAGGATTTCAGAAGACTATTTAAAGCCATATTTCATCGAGTCAAGTGACGAGAACGAATGAAGGTTCTCGGCGGGTAAGCAAGAGGAAGGCAAAAGCGTAATACAATATGCGGTATGTTTACGAGCATTGAGTCAAAAATTAATAGCTCCGATTTCGGGAGAAGACGAAATCACTGAAGCTAAGAGAGAATATGCAAGAGAATTAATGGCGATGCGATTGAAAAACAGATTCCTGGCAGGTTTAAGATTTGGTATTAGAAAAAGAATGATATATTGTCGAGAAGAAGAATTCGAAAAAAGGTTGGAAGCAGACAATAACCTCCAAGCATATACGACAGTTGGCGTAGTAAATGCGGAACAGATGGTGAGCAACATTATGGCGAGATTGGTAGAAAGTATGGAACACTTGGTACGGCCTGTCATGGAAAGATTTAGCGAGGGCCAGGAGCATTCCGGGAGGTCTTGACAACGAAGCTATCCTATGAATTTGATAACAGAACAAAAGCTGAAGAGAGATGGCATGGTCTGTCGTTTTTGTGGGAAGTGTGGACACTACGGGAGGGAATGCCGACAGAAGAGACGTGAAATGCAGATAGGAAATCATACAACAGAGAACTCAAATCAGAATCCTTTAGAAAGAACAAGAGAAAAATCAGAGAAACAGACCAAGGTGTCATAAGTGTGGCCGACAAGGGCATCTTAAAAGAAATTGTCGCTTCTGACACAAAGGCGAAGAGCAGATGCTGTTAGATGTGAAAGGTATTAGCATATTGATGGAGGAAAAACAACAGTCCACCCATAACGAAAACGTCAGGAAAACCGAAGAAATTAGCGGAGAGTGTCTAAGGAAATGGAAGCAAGAGATAAAAGAGCTTCCATCCAAGTTTAAACAGGAGGAGAAACAAAAACTAGCAGATGCAGTTATTAAGTTCGTAAAAATGAATGCAGCTTTAGCAAAAAGAGTCGCGGAAGCGGAATTGAAAATCGAGCAATTTGACTCGAGTGAAAAAGGAGGGAGAGAAGCGTACAGCAATGGTTAACAGTGTGTATAAGAAGATTGACTGTATTATGGAGTGTCAGAACAATTTCGTGGAGCAGTGAGAAACAAACCCATTTGCATCTTATTTCCCTTGAGGAGTAGAAGAAGGAATGCAGACACCGGAGGATGAAATGAAACTCCTTGGAGAAATGCAGAATATAATGAACGTCATATGGATCAATCGGTATAGGTTTAAAGAAAATTATCGCATAGCAAATCCAGCAACTCGTCTAGTCAGAGGATGGGAAAATCAATCGAGAATATAGCTGCAGTAAAAATTTTAAATTTATATCAGAGTTGGAAATTTAGTTTAACTTTTGATCATTGAAATAGAGTCATTGAACTTTTGCAGTTTCTGTCATTGAGATTGTATTGCTATTGAATTTCCTTTGAGTGTTATTTAATGATTAGAAAAAGGTGTTACCGAGACAAGAGGAACAGTTATATTCGGTAGAAATGGGAAGAAAGCCAGACGAATCGTAGGTGACTAATCTCATTTCTAAAAGTTTTTTTTGAACAGGCGAACAATATGGAATTTTATGTGCTTGCTGTTGATATGATTATCGAGGTTCGTTTAGCGGTTTGGAAACAGTTTCATGGCAGTTATGATGGAAGTAGAGTTTACTTTGTAAGGTATTGTTTTGTTTTATTTCGCTTTGGACTATTATCATTGGAATTTTGTCTTTAATTTAGTTGGTGAGAAAAGAAAGCAGAAGAGGTGTGTCCAAATGAACTTTATTTTTATCATTGAGGACTTGTTTCAACGGAGGAAATTTTCACCCCCGTCCCCTCTTCCAATGGCACAAGAAAGCAGATGACATCATGGTGCAATGACTGACAGCCGGACCTTGTTTTAGATGACGCATCATTCCTGCTGCTGCCGATCGATGAGCGATTTAACGCATCATTGTTCTTTTGGAGATTTTTCATTTGAAGCAACGATTTTGGAGCACAGCAGAGGACAGTTATTCTCCAAAGTTGAGAATTTTTTTTTCTTCAAAGAAGTGAAGTTTTTTTCCTGCAAAGATGAGAAATTTATCAAGAATGGCGATAAGGGAGAACAACAAACATACCGGATGACGACTATAGCGAATTACTTTTCAATGTTTCCATTAGCGAGAAACCAGCGGAATTTCCAGAAGAACATCAGAAGGAGTGTTCAACGATCTTCAACGATTATCTACGATTCGCAAGATCCAGTTAATATAAGATATGACAAGTATCACTCATAAGGTTTACATCGGGCTTGAATGTAATGAAAAGCAGATGAACTCTCAAGAAATTTTGGCGAACAATTTGAATTATTACAATGAAGAATCATGTAATAACCACATATAGAAACGTTTGAAATTTTACACTCTTTATGTAATACCTTTTAATACATTTCATCATGCTTAATGTTTATAACGGGCAATTATAAGATTGTACACTATTTATTATTATTGGAAGTTTTATCTTTTTACAAACGTTTTATGTAATATATCTCTAGACCGTTGGAGCGTTTATTTAACAGTTATTTAGAAGCAATAATAATAGAATTCTTTTGTGAATTTAATGTAATGATATATTATAGACATTTAGAAGATTATTGGAATTTTAATGAATTATGTTATCTGTAATGTAGAATTTTGAAAACTTTATCGTGCATGGTTTTAGAATGTGTTAATGCGAAGTTAACACTGAAGTTTTATTTATGATGAATTTTCATATGGAGTGTTGTATGAATTTTAATAAATTCTTATCATTATTTTGAACTTTGAATTGTTCTCCGAGGAAAACAATTGTGATTGGAACCATGAATCAGGAATCTTGAATCGGAGATATAAAAATTGTAATTTTTAATTTAGACTTTTTCAAATGTATAAGAATTTTGCAACTTTGACTTTTTGAATTTTTGAATTGTCCTAAGCTAACTGGGGGCCTGGCCGGTTCCCCCTGCTTCCCACTACCTCATCCCGAAGAGGTCCAACGTGATGATAAATGCTATCAGTATTAAACAAGGTTGCACTGCTCGTGGTACTGACTCCGGGGCGAGAGCAGAGTACGTAACGTTTTAGTGGAAGGCGGACCTCTTCGAGATGAGGTAGCAGGGAGTGGGGGAACCAGCATGGCCCCGCCGGGCCGCGCCGCGCAAACACAGTCGCCCGAATTTGGCTCGTGCTACGCAGCGCCACGCCATTCAGCTTATTTTGAGGTTCAATTTACGGCGTTGCTTGCGATTTGCGACCCCATGTGTCTTATATCACTTCAATCGCCTGAATTTCGTCTACATCGTAGTGTAGTTTTTTTGAAAGAGATAATTTACACCCTGTATATGATGAGGCTAAACATACACGTTCATGAATAGGAGGGAAATGGACAGTGGAAGAACGAGCTTTGCTTAATATGGCCTTCTCGAGAGTATATTAAAGTGACCAAATTCTAAGGCGGCTGTTTTAAGCGAGGTTACTAAAAGTATTTTTTATCTAATAAGTCGAGCATGTGTTTGTCCTTACATATAGACAAGTTTGTTTGCTTAAATAGTCAAATGTAAAACTTATGTCCTCTAACTCCTCCGACATCACTTCACAGATTTCAACCAAATTTTGCTCAATTAATCCTATTAGGATATAAATGTTATTTTCAGAAAAATCGATCAAGCCATCGAGGAATAATCACCAGGAAAAGAATTTTCTCTCTTATTTGCTATAGAGAAAATCACGCCCTAAGTAAAAATTCATTGTTGTTTGAAAAAAGAAATGTAAACAATAGAAAAGCGCGCCCAATAGAATTTTTTCATTGAACATACGGCGAAGCCCTGTTCAATTTTTTTTTCGAGAGTAAATTTTTCAAACGCTATTTTACGAGTTCTAAGAATTGGACATCTTTTTGTAATCAGTAGGTGCTAGAACTTCTAATCTATGTACGAAAATTAAATTAGAGATTTTAGCTGCAATTTTTACCGAGGAATTAACGTTTTCTGTTTACATAGGAATAACATTAGCCACAAATCTCATCGATTTTATCCATTTTACCGAGTTCTAAGATATTTATATCGACTAATTGTTTACAACAAGCTCATCTAAAAGTTTGAGAAGAGATAACGTCATAACTCAAGCTTAACAGTTAAAACATTTTTTGTTTGTTTTAGTTTATTGCATTTCTCCTATTAATTTCTCAATTTCAAACAGGTTATGCCGCCACGACCACGTCAAAGAGGCAAGATAGGAAGGCAAACAGCAAACGCACAGGTACATGCAACGATGAGAGCTCAAGAGTCACACGTTGTCACGGATATGACTGTAAATATTGTTCAAATTGCTGAACAAAACAACCAGCGATTGGCTATGAAGTTTAATGCGGAATTGAATGCAATTGAATAGAAATCATGCACAGTTTGTTTCTGTTTGTTTTTGATTAAGGACAATGTTCGTCACGTCTGCAACTCCTGTAACAAATATCCAACAAAATATACCATTGGTAACAACATGCAGCCTATGGAGAGGCTTCACTTATTGAGTTTGCAATAGGTTCTAATTTCTTTTGTAGCATACACATGGTCATCGTTACCCTCCGACTAATCAACTCACTCAGCTCTTTTTTGCAAGTGCCCGTTGGCAACCACTGCACACCTACTTTATACACATACAGTATCTTGTCAAAGGAGTTTATTTATAATATGGTCTGTTTGTTTGACAACCTTGTCTTCTTAAAAATCATGAACAATACTCTGAACTTTTAAATTGTCATC
This sequence comes from Rhysida immarginata, assembly GCA_023313115.1. Classification (NCBI taxonomy): domain Eukaryota; kingdom Metazoa; phylum Arthropoda; class Chilopoda; order Scolopendromorpha; family Scolopendridae; genus Rhysida; species Rhysida immarginata. The sequence goes on along the minus strand of JAHWFO010117781.1, from coordinate 507,950 downwards.
CATTTTAACTTGTCCCTTCACTTGCAGCTTTCTATCCCAATTCTTCTTCTTTTTTTAACCGACTGCAAAAAAGGAGGTTCTATGTTTGAATACGGCCTCCTAAAAACTACCAGGCCTGAACATGACATCAATAATGTATTGTTGAAACACTAAGATTGTGACGTCGAACTAACTTCTGTAATAGCACTACCAGTTCAACGTAACAATGTTTTATCTTTACCATGTTTAGGCCTGGTAGTTTCTAGAAGGCCGTGGTTTGACTTGTATATATCCTGTATGGATGTATGTTCGCGATTTTCTCAAAAAACCGCTGATCCGATTTGGATGGGGTTTTCGCTATTCGTCTGAATATTTTCTTTGGAAGGTTTTTAACTATTCAAATAAGTTATGTAAAAAGGGGTTTTTTAAAACCACGCTTTTATAATGTTTTATTATTATTATAATATCTCGTCATCAATATGGCATAATTTTGTAACAATAACAAACGGATACATTTAACCCTCGTCATAACGAATTCTTTGTTGTGGCAATTGGAGAGTAACGTAGTAATGAATCAGCGAACCGATTTGAAAAAAAATTTTTAACATGCATTGTCGTCGGTCCTGCGCATGTGTACCAAGTTTCAGCTATCTAGCTTCGTAAAAGATGGTTTAATATTGATTACAAGATTTGATCTAAAACTAACATTGAAAGTTAAATAAAAGCTTTTCATATTAATAATAATAATAATAATAATAATAATAATAATAATAATAATAATTATCCCTTGGCCCCCCTTATCCCTTGGAGTCAATCCCTTGGCCCCCCCTCGCTCATCGAACCCTCTGAATTTTTTATCTGGGGATATGTGGAAGAAAGAGTGTACAAGACCAACCTTGATGACATTGAAACTCTCAAGAACAGAATAATTGAAACAATCGCTGAAATCACCCCCGAAATGCTAGCCCGAAAGTGGGAGGAAATCGAGTTTCGCTTTGATGTCCTTCACGCCATAAGTGGGGGGGGGGCATACTAACAAACTTTTTGAGTTTTTCTTTGTGAATAAAGAAAATCACGTTAAAATCTTTAATAGTTTTTGAGTAATAAACATTTAGAATATGCGATATAATTTAGAAACACCCTGTATAAGTGTACGTATGTATGTTCGCGATTTTCTCAAAAACTATTGATCCGATTTGGATGGGGTTTTCGCTATTCGACTGAATATTTTCTGAGCAAGTTTTTGACCCATAAAGTTGGTTCATTTTTTTAAAAAAGTTCTTGTTATCACTTTTCATAGCAGAAGCTAAAGGACACCCGCCAAAATAAAATTCTGTTTAAGACTAATTACACTGAAGAATGGATTATTCAAAGACCAATAATTTTCTAAAATGGAGATGGTTACACTTCGTTGTCAGCAGGTGAACGATAGTTTGACGAACGAGAAGAGAATCAAGACCAAGACATTAGTTTAAAAATGAAACGGGGTTCTTCCTGGAGGGGATGTTTCATACATTCGGGCCCACCCCTAGCTGGCCACAAGTTTTCCAGGGCGTCAAACACAGGTAAGCTCCTCGGGTTACCGCCAGAGGTTACTGTCGAACTGGATCTCTGATGCATGGGATCCTGGGATGCCCACGAAGATAATTATTTGCCCAAGTCATCCTTTTTGCAAATAATTTTATATCCCCCTCCGCCCCTCGTGTTAGCACTTGTCATATGTCATCCTGAAACGAAAAAGTATTAATAATGTATTAGACTCTAAAAAGTGTACAACACAAAATACAAGTAAAAGATTAAACTGGGGACGGCCTTACAAATAAAAAGAAATACAATAAAAAGTTAAAAATCACATTGTTCTAATAACGAATAAAACTGATGAAAATACAACCCCTGGTCGAAAGTATATGGAAATGGATAATTAGCGACGTAGCTGTGTTAACATATTTCACAATACTTTTAATCTGATACGAAATAATATATGGAATATTGGTATGTAACTCACAAACAAATAAAGAGACGCCTATATTATTAAACAAAAAATCTTCAGGAATTGGAATATTCTTCAGGGAGGGACAAAAGTAAAGAATAGAAGTGGTTAATAAGGCAGTGGTCCACCTTTCTCTTTAATAACAGCTTCAATTCTGCGGGGGAGTGACAACACAAGCATCTCGGAGTATTCAGGCCAGCACTGCAGAATGGTTTCCTTCAGTTGTGGAAGCTCTGTAGTCTTCTGTTCATGTACCATTTTCTTCTGTTGATGCCAGTCATTTTCAATGGGATTGAGGTCAGGGCTATTGGCTGGCCGTGCGAGATGGCCAATATCTTGTTCATGCATAAAAGTTTTAATCTTCCCTGCCCTATGACATGGAGCGTTGTAATCTTTATAGACAAATGGTTCCACCTGGAAGTGATCTTCTGCTGGCTTCATCACGAATCTTTCCAAAATTTCAAGAAACACATCGGCATTTACATTGTCGTCAGAATTACCATTTCTCCAACACCCTTAGAAGTAATTCATCCCCACAACATTACCCTTTTCGGAAGTTTGGTAGCAGAAAGAAGACAATCGGGTGAATATTTCTCGTCCGATTTTCTCCACATATGACGACCATCATTGTCTCCGTGACCAAGGAATATTTTCGTTTCATCTGTAAAGATAACCCGTTTCCAATCACTCACAGACCAATATCTGTACGTTTTCGCCCACTTCAGACGATCTCTTTTATGTTCAGTAGTTTGGTTATGACTTTCCGTGATCTGTAGTCGTGGTTTTTCAAATGGCGTCTGATTGTTTCATCGCTCAGAGCAATCCCCATCTTTGCTTAATGTCCACTGATATCATGAGATAGTTAAAGCGATTTGTTTTCATAAGTTGAATCAGCTTTCTGCATCTCGTTTGGATATGGCTCATGGTCGACCGCTTCTCTTTATATTTGCTATGCTTCTAGTGTGCTTGACTTTTGCCAGTATTTCAGAGACAGTTCCCTGGGGACATTGCATAATTTACTGTAAAGTTTAACAATACCATCTTTCGCTGCATCAGTTAATTCTTTTTCGTTTGCCATAATGACCGCATTTTTTACATGATACCAAATTTGAAATCTGATTCTCATCTATGACATTCAATGATCTAATCACTAAGTGATTTGCATGCTCATGGAAGATATCACTAGGTTGACAGACAATTATTCCATATTTTTGCTACTCCCTGAAGCATATTCCATATTTTTGTCCACTCATTTCTATCGTTAACTCACTGTAGATTTATTGTTTAATGATAATGGCGTCTCCTCTTTTTTATTCCATGTATTAATTCGTGTCAGATTAAAAGTATGTGAAATTTGTAAACACAGCAACGTCTCTAACTCTCCATTTCTCAACGATTCTCGGATTATTTTATACTTTCGACCAGGTGTTGTAATCGATACAACTATAGTTTGGAACAAGAAAATAACTTATTTATAACTTGCATCGGTAAATCATTCCATGTGGATAAAATGTTAAAGGGAAAAATTATTTAAAAAAAGAATATATAACAAAGGGTGGATGAATTTGATCCAGTAGTCCATACTCATTCACCAAAAATCATGGCACACGTGCCTAATAACGTGTTGGGCACCCTCTGGCCCGGATAACCGCGGCGACTCTTCGTGGAAGAGAGTCTACCAGTCCCCAGAACACATCCACAGGCACAGCAAACCATAGAGATGCTGCATTTACCAGTTGTGTTGGTGATGACATGACAGATCGTTCGATAACGCCCCACAAATGTTCAATGGGATTGCAATCTAGGGAACGTGGAGACCAAATCATACTCATAAAGTCGGTAGCATGTTCCTCCAGCCACTACTGCGTCACAAGGGCCGTGTGTGGAGGCCCAGTATTTTGCTGTAAGATGCCGTCGCCTGCGGGGTAAAAATAGTTCATGGAGTGGTGCAGATGACTGCAAGTCTAGCTCTCCTTGTTTGCAGGTAATATTATCCGCGACAGCAAGTGTTGTAGTAGAAGCATTCAAATTGAAGGTCTTGCCATGAACTGCTTTGTACAGTTTAATGCGCTTGATAAAAGGGAAAACAAGACCACAGTCACTTCATGGGAGTATTATATACTTTTTACATGCAGTTGGGATAGCTTTATGAGAAAAATTTGTTAAAAACAAATTTGGAAACTGGTGACTTCAATGATTGGGATTTGCCTTTGAAATTGCTGTAAGCAAACGGGTTTGTTCGTTATTCCAATAATTGTTAGATGTCTTCTTTTCCTTCTGGTTTATCAGTTAATACTTCCCAAGAACATCGTTTATCATTGGGTTAAGAGTTAAGAGTTTTGTTTCTCATCTTATGCTTTTATGCCTATACGTTTATTGTCACAAACTAGCAGGCGAGCCAGGAAAGATAGAGCGCCTAAGCAGACGACGTTCACTTCAGAGATTGGCACGCAGACAGAGGCGCCATCTATTGTCTCGAATAAAATAGAAACCTCTGATAGCGCGAACTTTGTTTTAAATAATAAAAAGGCGAAGTCCAGACACAATAGCGCTACGAGAGGGCGTCGCGCAGGTGGAACGAGAGCGAGAGAGAGAGAGAGAGAGAGAGAGAGAGAGTAGACCCGGAAATTTTGGAAGGAACGGACGTGCAGAAAGAGGAGAACGATTGGATATCGGAGCTGCTGCGTCTCCAGTAGTTGAAAACACTGAAGACATGAGTGAGGCAGATTCTCCGACAGAATTGAAAACGAACTATTCCTCGTTCGAGTCCGTATCTGGTCCCCGTGTGTTGGAAAGAGCTGAGAGTGCAGCGTCTGCGAATACGAGCTGCGATAATTCTCTTTCCTATTGTTTCACTACAGAAACGGTTTATGTGCAAAGGACAATGTCCCTAACGTAGGTTTTCGAGAACGGAGAAGAGAACCAACGTCGTCATTGCGAGTGAAGGTGGGAGACGGCTGTTAGCGGCATAAACATTTTACGAGGAAAGCAACAAGGAAGGGAAAGTGACGGGCACACCACCTCCTCTTCACGACGGCTTGAAGTGCTCTTGCAGATTTCAGCGAGCCTTGCCGAGCTTCTCAGCCACACCGAATCGGTTCTTCAAGTCCCTCTACGCCTGCAGTATTGTGTGACCGTTCATGGCATCCTGTCCTTCGCCAGCATTCTGCCGGAGGAGATTGAGAGGTGCAGCGAGGCCCATACCGACCAAAATCCCTTAGAGCCCCGTGGGGGTTATCAAACTACATCCGAGAAGGCCTGGACTGCTTATATCCGACACCATACAAGGTAGGTCTATTCTTTTGCTCTCTTTTTACCGCTCGCGCAGTTCCTCCTTTCTAATCGTCTTTGGTTCCACCTAGTGCGTATGCTTCAAAGAAGATATTAATGTGTTATTTGTATGTTAATCTCTAATTCTAGAACTTCTCGAAGACGAACGCTCTGCGTCGCTGCTATCCGTGTTAATGCAGTGTGGCAGTTTACAGTTTCAAGAAAGAATTCAATTGTTTGCTGGCCAGGCGAAGATTATGACCTCAACAATTTCTTTTCCATGTTAAACTACAATTTACTATTTTGTAGCTAGTTTCAATTGTCCTTTTATTCATGTATCCATTAATTCAATTTACTCGATACTACTGTATCACGCTGCCCCTTTAAGAGGGTGGCACTGATTTTTGTTAAATTAAATACTTTTATCATTTAAAATCTATCCTGTCCAGATTATTTTCCTTAAACGCACATCCACTGCGTATCAGTCTAAATTATACGTGACATATTTATCCCAAAATGGGTAAAGTTATATAAATATAAGGAGTATATATATATCATTAAATCTATCCATATTCACAAATTACTCGCTAACACAGAAAACATCACTTTAGACAAACTAAAATCCCTAACGGAACAAAATGAATTAATAGGAGACAACCCCAATGATGAAATACAAATAAGAGACGTCAATATAATGAGTGCAAAGCCTAAAATGTGCCCGAAAAGTAATGCGAAGGAGGAACTCGTATTCCAAAATATTGGAGACAGTGATCCTCTACGACCAGATGCAAACTCGAATTGTCAGATCCATGAGGAGTTGAGAAACACACCAAAAGTAAGGACACCTAAAAATCACGGCAACTTAGAACATATAAATATAAGACAATACAGTCAAAGCTTATCGGTACAACCTCCTCGGTCCTCGATTAAAGACACAGATATCCACAACTTACAAGCTTTATCTACTTTGAACAGATTAGGGAATGAAAGACCCAAGATAAGATCAGATGAACCCCTACAACCCACAGGGACAATACAAAATGTGACACTTTGAACTTGAACAGTTGGGGCCTTCCGATTATACCCTACACTACTGCGAGAATATGCATTGGTAACCTCGACCCTTCACTTACTCCAACAACGTTAGCAAACAAGCTAAACAACCAGAATATAAAAGTCCTAGAGTGTGGGAGATGGTACACCAAAGCAGGCATTCCCTCTCATTACTTTTTTCTTCGTATCAGTGAACGTGAGAATCAACCGACCTGGCGGGACTTAGATTGGCCTAGAGGACTATCTATACGTCCCATTCGAGGGAAAAACCCATCACTAGTGGATGATGCCTATAGAGATTCTACTTATGCGAGGCATGCCTCATCAAACACTAAAACATAGCCTTGACGCCCCTGATATAATTTCCCACGAATACTTTTTACAACTAGGCTATGCTAACATTCGGTCATTATTTAACAAACTGACAGATGTCGAAATATGGTTATCGACAGCAAATATACAGGTATGCGCCTTAGTCGAGACATGGCTAACATCAGACCATGCTACTGAAGACATATGCCCCGAAATATACACTATGTACAGAGCCGACCGTCCAACCAGAGGCGGTGGCGTTGCGATACTGGTTAAAGAGAATATTCCCACCCAAATGATTACCAGTGCCTCAATTCAGGGATTGGACTATCTTCTGATTGAATGTAATCTTCACAGTACGAAACTAAGGATACTCACGATTTATCGCCCGAATTACATAGCCACCCAACAAGTCATCGATGTGATCCAATCATTAAATACTAAATATGATCATCTCATTATCGGAGATGTGAATGTGAACTTCGCCTTCAACTCATTGGACGTCCGTGTAATTACTGAATCTTGTGAAATTTTAAACAATAAACCTATAATTTTTACCCCGACGAGGATTACTAATACCACTGCCACAATCATTGATCAAATATTTGTCCCTCAATCCTGGGCAGTCATCAGTCAACAACTAGCTACTTTACCTAAATGCGACCACCGTACTATAACGGCTTCTCTGAAAACAACTATTTTTCAGCCTACTGCCACAATCAAAAACAGCCCCAACCTACCGCAAATTAAGTACAGATACAATCAAATCAACTGGTCGGATTTAAACAACTTCTCCAAGAATATGATTGGTCCTCATACCTGAATACCAAGGATGTTAATAGGAAATTGGGATATACTCACCGAAGCAATGACAAAATTACTCATTGACGCGGGTATGACGAATCAACCCTATCGGAAGCCAATTAAACCAACACCCTGGTGGACAGACAATATATTAAAACTGCTAAAACAGAGAAAACTAAGATATAAGCAATTTATAACGTCAAAAAACCCCAATGACCTAATAGATCTCAAACAATATAACAAGTTATATAAACAAGAAATTCGTAAGGCCAAACGCCTATACCTTACAACCGCTAATAACCATTTTAATTTATGGAAATTTGTGAATAAAGGTCGAAAAAAGAACAACACAAGGCTAAAAACTGAATCTATAAATGATTACCTTAAATGGATTAACGACCCATTAAATACAAAGGCTACTACTACGATTGACATCGAAGATGGACTCAAACAAGTTGACTTTCAATTGCCGATCAACTTGCCACACGAGATATGGTGGACAATGAAGACCATTAGACTAAAATTCCACCCAAATGATAATATCTTTAACCAGAAAGTCCTGAAAAATTGGGGCCACTATGGTAATTGCCTCCTGGCTGACCTTATATGGGCTATATGGAATACAGAGAACTTTCCACAAACTCTAAAAACAGCCCTGATTCAGCCGGTGTTTAAAGGTGGTAATGAACAAGATCTTAAAAATTACCGCCCTATATCTGTCCTACCTTCAATCTATAAGATCATTGAAACGATTGTATTTAAGCAAATGACTTCCTACCTATGGACTCAACTTCCCAACTCGCAATTTGGAGGTAGACCAAATACATCTTCGCAAGAACTAGTTTTATCCATATTAATGGAAGCTACGAAAGCTATGGAAAAAAACCATACATATGTAATTGTCATGGTTGATATCGCGAAAGCATTTAATACAGTGCCACGAGGGCAACTCTTTAAACAATTGGAAGCTTATGGCATCTCGGGGCGGATTTTAGCCCTAATGCGGGACTTATTCACAAACCGATTAAATGGAATAAGAGACAAACATAAAATCATTTACTGTCCATCAACTCGGGGAATACCTCAAGGATCAGGGATAAGCAACATCCTTTTCGCTACTATCCTGGCCCCTGTCTCTACTTTACCGCTTCAATTTAACCTGAAAGCTTTCGTTGACGATATCATATTGACCAAAACTTACACGAGCGGCCCAGAACATCAAATTGAACAAGATATTAAGCAAGATATTGACCTATTACAACGTTGGTTCCAACTGAGAGACATGACGATAAATGAAGATAAAACTACCTCTTTACTAATATCGAAGAAGTCTACCCATCTAAAGACTCAAAAAATCTTGGGCATTATATTTGATAACCAATTGAAGTTTATGGCCCATATGGAACTTCTTATTTGTCAACTTACTAAATTAACTTACTTGGTAAAGTCGCTACGACGAACACTGTCCAGAAATGAAATCATCATCATTTTGAAATCTAAAATTATACCGAAAATTATGTATAGATTACCTACTTGGGCCATAGACAATGTCTTTTCCTTAAAGTTAAAAGTGGCCTATAATAGAATATTAAGAGTAGCATTAAATATAACCAGATTCCAATCCATCACTCCGATCTGCAACGAAATAAAACTTTCAATCTATTTTAAATATGACCAAACTTAAAGAATTAGTCAAAGCAATAACGTATGACTCACACCCGGCACACTACATAAAAGGATGGTTAAACCTCACAAGGGATTGTAGGACATCTAAACAACTCTTAATTCAGCTTCCCACAGTTAGTTCTAATTTTTCTGACAAATATTTCCCACGGAATTGCATTAAAATATGGAATGATATGCCTTTGATTCAACGACAAAGCATTTTGAATTGTAACGTAGATAAATGTGGCAACCATACCTATCTTACAAAGACGATATTAACGAATTATATACTTAACTGCCAAAACCTGAACAACTAAATATTTTGTCCTCCTTGGACGCACAATAATAATAATATGTATTCACTTGCCTATTGGTTTGTTAACATAGCATATGAATTGATTAACAATTTGTTATTTAAGGGCATTACTGTAGGGTTCCTGGGGATAATATTCATAGAATTATGGTCGAGTAACTTATTATAATTATGTTAGGTAAAAGACTGCGCCAGTGAATTATACCATTCACAAAGTTTATGATAATTTAGGGTTTATCCCACTTACATAAAGATACCTCCACTTAAACAGGCCTGGCCTAGAGGAAAGAATAGGCACTTAGACTGACGTAACAATTTAACATATAATGTTTATTCAATATTCAACAAATGTATATAAAACAATATTGTATGGAAGGTAATGCAAATGATAAAGATAATTTAAGATATGAATTTCAACTTGGTCAAGCTCCAATTAAGATTCAAATAAAATAATACAGTTTGTAATTAAGAAATGACTTGTGGCAATTTGACTAATTATACATTTCAATGAGTAATCACAATTCCAAATAATAACTTAGTAATTAAATTGTGTGGTATACAACTGAATGATTATCAATTAAGGATTCCTTTAGACTAAACTTATAGGACAATAATCAAAAGTTCTGGGTATAACAATAATGATAAATTGGCTA
>JAHWFO010117781.1:446571-473849 GCA_023313115.1 Rhysida immarginata | reverse complement strand
TCATTAATTTTACGTTATATTCATTCATGACACCTCATTCCAAGTCGTTTGATATATTACATGCCATATTTTAGCATTGAAAATTCCAATGAACCATCATGGTTCCACTAAACCAGGTTCTATGAAACCAATTTGGACTATCATTAATTTTACGTTATATTCATTCATTATACATCATCCCAATTTGTTTGATATATTACATGCCATATTTAAGCATTGAATGTTCCAATGAACCATCAGGGTTTCACTAAACCAGGTTCCTTGAAACCAATTTGGACTATCAATAATTTTACGTTATATTCATTCATGACACCTCATTCCAAGTCGTTTGCTATATTACATGCCATATTTTAGCATTGAAAGTTCCAATGAACCATAATGGTTCCACTAAAACAGGTGGCTTGAAACCAATTTCGACTATCATTAATTTTACTTTACGCATATTAATTCATGACACATCATTTCAAGACGTTTGAAATCTTACATGCCATATTTTAGTATTGAAAGTTCCAATGAACCATCAGGGTTTCACTAAACCAGATTCCTTGAAACCAATTTGGACTATCAATAATTTTACGTTATATTCATTCATGACACCTCATTCCAAGTCGTTTGATATATTACATGCCATATTTTAGCATTGAAAGTTCCAATGAGCCATCATGGTTCCACTAAACCAGGTTCCTTGAAACCAATTTGGATTATCATGAATTTTACGTTATAATCATCCATGGCACCTTATTCCAAATCGTTTGATATATTACATGCCATATTTTGGTATTGAAAGTTCCAATGAACCATAATGGTTCCACTAAACCAGAATGGTTCCACTAAACTAGGTTCCTTGAAACCAATTTGGACTATCATTACTTTTACGTGATATTCATTTATGATACATCATCACAATTTGTTTGATATATTACATGCCATATCTTATCATTGAAAATTTTTGAAGGTGTCATAAAGGTACCATTAGTGCACGTGCCAATGTTTCGATTGCCATAATTTTCAAAATGGTTCATTTCCTGAACCATATTTATTGGCCGAAATAGTAATTTATATTCGCTTGTATCTCGTCATTAATATTTGTTTGACATATTACTTAATATATCTGTCCATTGAAAATTGCTAGGTGGGGTCGTAATGGTGCCATTTGTGGACGTGCTAATGAACCGATTTAGATAAAATTTATGATTTTTTCATGGCATGTACCATATTCATCGACTGACGAAAATAGTAATGAATAACCGCATCTATCTCGTCATTACGATTTGTATTACTCAATATTTCTTCCCATTGAAAATTGCTGGGCGGGAAAATAGAGGTACCATTTGTGCACGTGCCAATGAACCGATTTAGATAATATTTGTAACTGGTTCGTGCCATGAACCATATTCATGGACTGACGAAAACAGATTTTGAAAATCTTTCATAACCTCGGAGGAGTTTGAGTTACAGACAGACAGACAGACAGACAGACAGACAGACAGACAGACGGACAGACACGTTTCCCCACACTGATAGCATAAAGCACCTTTCGGTACTTAATAAATGCCTTTCCTGAAATATTCATGTCTTATTTTGACGGAAAAAGAAGGGTTTTAAATTTCTTTCTAAAGTTACGTTTTTTAGATAATATTGAAAAGATTTTTGAGGTGTTCTATTAATAATGAGGTAAATTAAGTGACAGATAAAAATTATTCATGAATTTCATTTTTGAACATTAAAAAAAAGTAGTTTCTACCCGTGTTGCAAACACCCGCGCCACCTCTGGAGTGTTAAATAATTATTATCACTAGTTTCTTATTTTAAGAATTTCTAATTTTTTAAGTCCTTATTAATTTTGTAAAGGTGTCACACAGTCTCTTAAATATCTATATAACTTTTTTTTTATTTTGGATAATTCTCTATCCAAATTTTTTTCAATTTTTTTAAAATTCTTTACTTTGATTTTGGTGTTGTCAATTTGAATAATCCATTTGATGCTTTTCTACTTTGAAGTTTATTATCCACAACAAAAAAAAATCTTTAGACTTTATAATAAATTCCACTTCTATTTTTCAATTTGATTAATGGGTTTATTTATTAAGCTTTGATAATTTTGCGTGCTTCTGAGGAGCATTTCTTACATATCCTCTCTTGCATCCAGTAACAAAACAATGATTTGGCATATTTATGAAACATGATTAGAAGAAATATCACCAAAATGTAGTACTTATTTTCTTTTTTTATAAGAATATTTAATTATTTTCTTTTTTATAAACTGGTTTTATAAGAAATATCACAAAATCGCAATTTTGCTGACACTGATATTGCTGGTAACCGACTTCCACTGCTGTCATCGCCACCTCTCGGAAGGAACGTGCATTGTGCCAAACTCTCCGATAGGATTTGCCTGGAGATTAGCAACTTGTAGTAGAAGTAATTTTGATTATACCGAGCTGACTCGACCGCCATTACGGAGCCCACTTGTAATAGTAATGCATGCTACAAGAGCGAGGATTTTTATCTTGTTGTTTAAAATATTTGCGAAAATGGCTAAAATTGGAAGAAATGAAAAGAGCAGCGCCAGATTAGTATATGCAAGTGCGATGGAAGGCTATGAATAACAATATTTCGAAGAAACATATCTAGCGACTCGCGTTCTATATTCTCCTTGCGAGTCGCGAAGACATTACACGGGATTATACATGTTTCTAGCAAGGTCTTTTATAGGGGTGCGGGCCACAATCCCGACACCCAGAATCCCGACACCCAGAATCCCGACACCCAGAATCCCGACAGCCACAATCCCGACAAGCCAAAATCCCGACATGCCAAAATCCCGACAAGCCACGTATTTCCGACAGGTTACAATCTGTTATCCCGACAAAGCAGAATCCCATTTATTTCTATTATGTTTTATGGGAGTGCTGTTATATGCGGAGTGCTCTTGTTTTTTATTCTGTATGTGTACAATTTTATCATTGGCTTTATTAGCTTTACTAATATTTTTAGTTTATTTTTCATAAATTGTTCAATAAGTCTCTCTGTCGAGTACAGCTCTCTTCGGAGCAATGTCTCCTATCTCCTGTGCCAGGCTTCTACGGTATTCTGTGTACGAGGAATGCCGAGCTCAATTGAATCTGCGACACTCCACAGTGCGGGTGGAAATATAGGCGGAGAACGTATAACATGTCGACGATTTCGGCGTCTTATTCTCCCGTGAAAGTAGTTTTCTGCGAACCAGTTCACTACATCTATAGATTTGGGACGCATCTCAGCTTTTAAGATGTCAAATGATGCTGGCATTTTGTTAGCTGGGACAAACGCCAGCGCAAATAAATGACGTAACAATAAGCTGAATTGTTCATCGTTTCCGTAACGAACTGATAATCCGCAAGCTTGTAATGAATTAGAAAACCAGCATGAAAACGTGGTGAGATAGGACAAGAGAAAGGATCAATGATAAAATTGAACACATACAGAATCAAAATGACAGAATTACTGAAAAAAAAATGTTACAGTCCAACTTCGCATACAAGAGCACTCCGTATAAAACAGCACTCCCATAAAATATAATAGAAATAAATGGGATTTTGCTTTGTCAGAATAATAGATTGTAACCTGTCGGGAATACGTGCCTTGTCAGGATTTTGGCCTGTCGGGATTTTGGCCTGTCGGGATTTTGGCTTGTCGGTATTTTGGCTTGTCGGGATTATGGCTGTCGAGATTCTGGGTGTCGGGATTGTGGCTGTCGGGATTCTGGGTGTCGGGATTGTGGCTGTCGGGATTATGACCCTAACCCCATTTATAGACCTTGGTTTCTAGCTTCATTTATATTGACGAGAAGAGGTAACATTATGTTCTTTGGACATATAAATATTAAAATTTCTTCGAAATATTGGAAATAATAGCCTTCCATCGCAATTGCATATAATAATCTGGCACTGCTCTTTCCATTTCTTCCAATTTTAGCAATTTTAGCAAAGATTTTAATCAGCAAGATAAAAATTTTCGCTTTTGTAGCATGCATTACTATTACAAGCGGGCTCCGTAATGGCGGTCGAGTCAGCTAGGATAAATACAGTAGCTCTATTGCGGAGTCATAATTTAGTGCTTATTATTGGCAGAAATACGATTAAGCAGACTCCGTATGATGACGTAACGATGTATGAAATTTTCGCGCTCAGGCTTTGAGTAGAGGTGCTGTTGGTCGATGTGAATAAAAGAACTGGATTGCGCGCGTGAAGCCATGGATATGAATTAGAAACTGGATCGCTCACGCCTATGGGCTGCACGTTGAAGATGCGTAACCAAAAAGATAATCGGAAGTCCGGGGTCCAGGCAGTAGTACACGATAAGAACGGGGAGAATTCTTTCAGCAGCTGTATTTCATAGTGTCACGGAGTTCGAATTTAGGCGACACTTGCTCGAGGTTTCGCTCTCGATACTTCTATCGTTCGAAGACGGGGGCAGAGCGGAGCAAACAGTGTCGTCATATGAGTCAACGCAAGTCAGCGAATGGGAATGAAGATACTTGTGAGTACTTTAATATTAGTGAGCTGTGGCCAAAGAACGTAAAACAGGAAGAAGTGACCGTTCGAGGGAAAACATGTAACGCGTGTGACGTCATGTTCACGTCATAAATCAGTGGTTCTCCCTGATTTCTCCCTGCTATCTTTTAATTATCCTTTTTAAAAACCCTTCAAAGACCCATTTTCCAATTATTATTATTATTATTATTATTATTATTATTGACATTTATTTTAAGTGCCATACAGGGTGGTCCATTAAAGTGCAGACATGGAAATATTTCGAAAATAAATAAAGCATTGTACGGAAATCTTTGCCGAGACAAAAAAATATTATTTTTAATGGGGAAATCTTTCTGTTCTAAAATCATCCCCCCCCCCCCACCCTCAGTGGGTGGAGGAGGTGGCAACTTTGATATCTTAAATAAACATCCCTGTATTAATGGTATTTTCAGATTGTATACAACATTTGAGAAATGTTTTATTTTTGGTGCTTTTTCAATTGATCCAACCGTTTAGGAGATAGAGGCACTGGTTCTAAAACTTTACTTTTAAAGGTTTTGAACCCAATGATAAATGGTCATTGTTATCGGAAAATAAAATAAAAAATCTCAAGTTTAAATCGACTTCTATTTTTTCAATGTCCTGAAGATCATTTAAATCAAAATCACAGCATAAAAATCAAAATATATTTTGTTTAACTTTTTTTCCTTTTTACAATAAAAATCTCAAATTGTGTAACGTTTTGAGAATGAATTTCTTCATTTTTTTGTATTATCCAGACAAAAAAAAAACTACTCCAAAGCAAAAAAATAAATAAAATAAATATGTATATTCGAAAATTGAGAATCAAATGTATACCGTATTTTAAATTTACTTGTCATTTATATGCCTGAACTATATCTTTGGTTAAGAAAAAATATTTGTGTAAAAAAAGCCAAATTGATGTAAATTTTCTCGCGAAAGATTTAATATAATAATTTTTTTTTTTGGTCGCCTGGAAAATATGCTACATTTTTAGTACAGCTTAGATAAAAATAAATTCCAAAATTTACTTTTTAATTCCAATAAATATTCTGAGAATAAATTTTTATTGTTACATTTTGCTTTCATTGCAATGTAATATTTTTTAATGACACCTACTACGCGTGCGATGGCGCCACAAGTCTGATCGTCTTGCAGGCGTTACATTAAGATCAAAGGTTCTGACGCCACGGTCACTTCTTCCTGTTTTACGTTCTTTGGCTGTGGCTGTCATGAATTAGGCACAGTGTCCAGCGACTTTTATCGTCGTGAGCTTAATGGCTGCACGAAGTTTCGAGGGGCTTGGCCCTGTGTTCTCCGTGCTTACCTAAATTACGGGTACGGTTTCGTATATATATCATAGTGTTTTACGGAAACCTACCCTTGGTCGTAAAATTCCCTTTATAGGGTTAAAGTTAAGCAATTATTCATTAAGATGATAAGTGTTTTCTTTTAACGTTAATTGCTGTGTTCTATTTATTTTAGTGCGTGGAACATAATGAGAGTGTGTCAGCTTTAAGGATTAAAAAGCTGTCATTTGTATTTAACGGATAAGGACTTTATCGGACTGGACATTGAATTAATTGATAATGACTTTTTCTACAGTTTGTGAAATTGTGATTATTGCTAATTTCGTATCTAAGTAATGTAATTTGTGTTTTACCGGAAATGACTATGAACTTGAAAACACTGCAGTTTGTAATGTGATATTTTCATTGTGCGATTAATCGTATGACTCAATAATTCTCAAACATTGAATATTGTATATTAAGTGTACTGATTTATACATTGACTTCCCTTTATGCTAAATTTTGTTTCAAGTTGGAACAATTTTTATTAGCGGTTAAGCCTGTGTTTAAGATTTATTCTAGTTGATACGTAAGTGCTTGTTTTTGTCTTTCAATAAGAGGACTATGCTTATTTGAGATCAAGACTGTTAGTTATTATAGAATTTCGGTGAGTTATACCGTGTGGCGTATTTGAATACCAACGCACTTTATAGAAGTTGGTAACTTGTGTTTCTTGATTGCATGGAAATTGAGTGTACTTATTGGCTATTTATTCACACGAAGTCAAGTGGTTATTTTCATTTGTGTGCTTTTTATGTTATCCCAAACTCAGAAATTGCATGTGGTTGATGTTTCCTTAGAGTTTAAGGTTTACATTTAATCCATTTTTTATATTTATTCTTTATTTTGTGTTTACATGTTAGTTATTAAATTTATTCCTTATTATCCTACCACTGTTTACGTGTTATTTCAATTCCATGGTTACGTGCTCATACAGGTTACACATAGGCTTGGCTAACGAGAGGAGTATCAAGAAATTCATCCGTCTCAAATTGCTAACGAGAGAAGGACTAAGAAAATATTGAATAAATATACTTAAAATAACATAGAAAAGGAAATTTATCTTTTTATTTTAGTATAATGTAACATATGGATAAAAATCTGTAACGTTGCGCGTGTATTTTTGGCGGAAATTTCATACTGTTCAGATCGTCGTTTCCTACCATCGATCTCAATACAAAACGAGGTAGAAGAAAGAGAAGTACGGTACTGTGTATATATTCAGTGAAAGTTTTAACATTTAATGTTTTTACAATGAAAGCCATGCAAATTATTTTTATAAAAAATTTGAAACATGATTTGATTTGCATGGAACTTTTATCTGTTTGCTTTGTATAATTCATAACATTTATTCTACTACATGATGGGTTATGGATATTAATTAGTTTCGCATTAATATCCATGGTACGGTATGCGAAAATTTTTTTTCACAGATCGGTCTATCGCTGTATGAAAAAGAATAAACATTCAAAACAATTGCTGTGGATCATTTAATTTTTCAAATTATCTCTTAAAATTAATTTCATGAATACATTTTATAATACATAACCAAGTTCATATAAAATTGTAAATTACAGGTGAGAAATTATTCTTAAAATCAAGTTTTTTATTTTTCAATTAACTCATAATGATCTAAACATTAAATTTTTAAAATTAATTATGACTAGTTTTTAATAAAAATATTATCACCTTTGGAGTTAAAAATAATTTTAAGTATATTAACACAATTAATTATAAAAGTTGTTTTCAATTTTTAATTTATTAATCATATAATAACGTTTGGTAGGTAAATTTTTTATGATAACGTGATAATACATCGTGGAGAAAATAATTCCTGCTTACAGTACAGCAGAGTCCTGATTATCCAATATAAACGGGCGGATCGCGTATCGGATAACCGAAAACGTCGGATAAAACGGTACTTAAGGAAACCCCTCATTCTTCAGTTATTGAATTATATATTATTTGTGAGGATATATTATGAGTAATTGAAAAATAAATGTTTCAGATGATTTACATTCTACTCAATTAAAGAAAAGAATAAATTACCATTTTAGTTTTAAAATTTATTCAAAAATTTTACCAAATGAAGCGAAACAAAACCAAGTAACAATGAGAAACAAATTCATGGGGGGTGTTCATAATAAACTGGCCGCTTAGTGTAAAATCCAATTCTCTACTTGAGATTAAAGCAAATCCCTGTTTGCGTGTTTTGTAAAGAAAAATGTATCAATTGCCATTATTGTTAAATGGAATTTAAGTCTATAACATTTATGTTCCCTTTCTTTTCTTTATTACACCATAATTCATTACTCTCCCATCTTATTTGATTTAAAAATATAAATGTAGTTCCCTGAAATGCATATAATTTTATTAACTTTGAAGCAGCAGTTTAGCTGCATTCACTGCCCCTTTGCCTTCGAGCGCGCCATGCTGACTTCTGATTCTATAGCCATCACTGTATACAATCAACATGATTGGTTGGTTTATTAGAATTTATGGCGTCGACAACTAAGGTCATTTTGCGCCTTTTACACAAGTTAGATCTGTACGCAGCCCAGAACAAACACAAACATCCATGCCCACGGCGGGATTCGAACCCACGACCAGGCGGACTCGAGAACTAGAAAGCCTACGCCCTAACCCTCTCGGCCACCTGGCCGGCTCAACATGATTGCATGAACTTGATCAGCAAAGATACTAGGTATATTCTGATATTCAGACGTTTTTCTACACAAATTAAAAGACCCATATCATGTCAAAAAAACATGCCCCAAACCATAACTGCCTCCATGAGCTTGAAGGATTTTACTCTTGCATGTGGGGTCCATGCTTTCATACAGTTTCCGTCATATTCTCATTCTATTATCTGCATGATGCAATTGAAAACGTGGTTCATCAGACCACATGACTTTATTTCGATGCTCAACTGTCCAATCCTTGTGTTCCTGTGTGAATTAGAGACGCTTTATCTTGTTAACTGCAGACAGCAAAGATGTTCGAACTGGCCTTCGGCTCCCATATTCAGTGTACGGCGAACAGTGTGTTCAGTGATCATTTGAGAGGATTCCTGATAAAAATCTGCAGTAATTTGATGCACTGTTGACCTTCTGTTGTCTTCTACCAGTCTTGCCACTCTCCTTTCTGCCGGAACTTTGTCTAGTCGTTGACGGCCACAACTACCTCATTCAGACCCAGTTTTCCGGAAGACAGTCAGATCTGTAACAATTTAACAGCAGCTGCTCCTAAAAATTTAACGAATGCAGCCATTTTGCTGATATTAGCTCCATGGCTCCGAGCGCCAACAATCATCCCACGTTCAAAGGCCGCTAAATCGGGTCGTTTACCTATAATCTTCAGAAACTAATCACTTCCAGTGTCGTGGTAAACAACCTCCTTGCCTATTTACACTAGTCCGGCTCTTTAGGAACTTCAGCGCGAAATCATAACAAATTTGTCTGCAAACATCAGGTGGTCATGATAACCTGACCAGTCAGAGTAAACACTTCCTAGTATAGATCTCATTACATGTCACGTATATAAGAGTAATACGCAGTGGAAGAACTTAAATTACTTAGAGAGACAACAGAATATAACTTTTGGCTAGATAAATTTTTATTCAACAAAACAAAAACATATAAGGTACAATGATAATATGTTGAAAGGGCCACGATCTTGCTTAAGCGCAAGAAACGCATGAGGACAGTGCCTTGCCCAAACTGAGAAACGAACCTCTGTTTTACAGAGTCAAAAATGAATTAATTATTCCAATCACTCTACGGGCGATGTGCTAGCGGAATCACTAGCGAAGTAGCTATATTGCTTTTTGCCCGACCCAAGGAACACACCTTAGGTTTACAATTAGGAAAACTGAATTAGCTACTATAAATGAATTAAATAAACTAATCCCGCTCGTCCCCTCCTAGGGCAATGCAACTTTAGCCGCGGTAATAGAGCAGTACATTTGATCTGCTCACTGCTAAAGGGATTAGGGGAAAGAAATCCCAGTACGGGATGTCACCAGACGCAGTCTGGCCAAATTTCATGAATTTATCGAAGTTCACAGGTAAGTATTTAAAATTGTTACCAAACAGCGGTATAACAAGGAGCCTATTGAAGTGAGAAGAAAACAGGGTGCTCGACGTACGACCAACAGTTTTCGAACATGGGACTCGCTGCTATATCCGCTGCACCGTTCCTAAGGATAAAAAAAGAGAAACTAGATTAGCCATGAAAGACGCGCTAAACTAATCTACAAGCTTCCTTACGAACTAAGCTTCGCAGAGAGAGCGGCGCTTAATCTTTTTTTTTCTGACGAGTATCAACACCGCTCGGCGACACACAAATTACGCTATGGTCGAGCGAAACAGTGGCAAAGGTTAAGCTACGCGCTCGAGTGGGAAAGATAATGACATTTATGAGAGAGAGGGAACGATTGAGAGCAGTCGTGGTCATTAGCTGACCAAATTTTGACCCACCTTATATAAGGAACGAACGCACCCAATCCATGAAGCCAGAAGGCCTCATGCGTCCAAGTGCTGAATCCGGGCGGTATCAAGGCGGGGTCCAAGAATTGTAGGAGAATTGCGGAGTCCAAATACGCTGCGACGACTAGAGTCCTCAAGGCGTAGAAGTCCCTCGGGGGCAGGAACGATACTCGTGAAGATCGTTGTGGGAGCTGGCCTCGTAACAGACGTCTCTCTCTCCAACGACGACGCACTCGTAGTGATGGGCACGTTGTCTACGTCCAAATTCGCCTCGTCGAGCTGCTCGTTTATCGCAGGAGCTGAAGAGTTCATGAAACGATAAGAAAACACAGTCAAAGTCACACGCACATGGCCACACGAAGCTTGTGGAGCATTTTTCCTTTCGCTCTCCCGTCGTGCGTGCTTGTTCCCTCGCAAAGTAGCGGAGCTCATCGGCCGTCTCCGACCTCTTCCGTGATTCACCTCTGTCTTTCGGTTGAGCTGGGCACGCTGATTGCGGAGCGGAATTCTCCGTGTACGTTCCTCATGGTTCCCATGTTTCTCTCCTAGATCATAGATTTCCCGCTCGGAATTTGAACGCTTGTGCCGCTTTCTGCGCCGCTTCCACTTTCTCAATCTCCGACGCTCCCTCTTAGGAACTTCTACCACCACCGAGCTTAATCTCTCGTTATCGTCAAGAGATGGTGCCTCGCTAAAACCAAGCTTGCTTCCCGAGCGTACCGAGCGACTGGGAGCCTTTGGCCAACGCTCTGTCGACAAACTTGGTGACACTACACAATTGTACAACGCTTTAACAATACAAATATCATTGATACCAGCGTCAATCAGTCATCTATAGTTAGACCTGTCTGTCAGTATAGGTTCACATTCGTTAAAGAGATGACATTTCAAAAAATTGCAAAAACGCCTGCTCTCATATAACTCATAACACCATATTTTTGAATAGTTTTAAATTTGCTCTACAATGATTACACATCATGAAATCTTTCACATAGGACTGATGAAAGTGATGAAGCTAAGATATCACACTTCTGTTATGTGGATGCTTCAAATAAAAATCAATCACAAAACAAATATCCAAATTCATAGTTTATTAATATAAAACGAAATATGAATTCAGCATTCCAAATTGTCGCGTATATATCGCTCCGTACATAAATCACATTTGATGAAGATGCTGCTAATGTTGACGGTTATGGCTCATTATAGACCTCCATGGGTTGGGTTTTATCACTCGATGTTTTATATCAGCAGATATGTATTTGCGTCGAACTGAGCGGTGGAAGTTATTGCGGCATTCGTATCGGGCTATAGTTCAGTTTGGTGACGCCGCAACTAAACTTCCAGTCGTTCGTGCTGAGCCCGTAGTCGTTCAACATCGGATATCTGTGTCTTCATGGATTTCCCCATCTTTAAATCTTTTTACCTGAGATGTTTTCTATAATTTTTATGGCGTTTATTATGCATAATGTTTGGAAAATCTGTAATTTTTTGCTAAATTTCCACAATTCGAAGGCCGATATCTTAGATACTATTAAATACTGAGGTTTAATTTTTAAGCTATTTTATAAAGCGCAATAAGATAAAACAAATGATACCTAAAATGTCGTGTTATCACAAATAAGTCGGAGCTAGACTATATTAATCTCCGCCAGAAAGCAGATTTTCTGACTCAAATTTGTACTGCGATTGCATCAGGCGATGATGTCCGCGCGAAATCGGCCGTAGTCTAAAGCATGCGTTGTTTTATATATTATCGAATGCAATACCATTCATTTTTCTTTCATTAATAGTTTTGAAGTTTATTAGGGTTTCATGTTCCAACACTTTTTGTAACATTCACGATATAAGCGTGGCATCCCAGTATCGAAACGTAAGACGTATTCTACGTCAAAAGTAAGATTACAAAACTTGCAGTGAAATGTGTACATTTTATTTCATACAACTTCATAGTTGATGGAGTTATGGCATCCACGCGCGAAGTACTGCAAGAAATTATGGAAAACATGAATAAGCAAACCAATGATCTTATCAGTGCAACTAATGATACACTGAACAAATTTCTTAACTCGTTGGTATCGACTCACTCGGAGGAAGCAGCAAATACAACCAGCTCAAAGCAGATGACTACGACCTCTTCGGGAGTGGCTCTTGATACAAATCTGTCTCCAGCCATGAGTGAGGAATGGAGTCGGAGATCAATGAGCTCTGCAGAGATTGAAGCAGCGGATGTTGATTCTATTAACCGGACAAAAAAGTTAACTGAAGTAGTGAAGCGTGACGACAGCTTGTTACACATTCAACATGATATTATTCAGCCTCCTCCAAAGGAACAGTCCACGAGTGTCAGTAAGGGAGTTATCCCACGGACTGGCCAGGACAGTCTGAATGGCAATGTTAAGGCTCCTGCATAAAGCCTAAATCGATGAAAATGGAACAGCGTTGGGGTGTGGGCTCTTGGTTTATACCGGTCAAGAGTCGCAGGACTATACGGCTGAGACTTGGGAATATGGATGAACACAATTTGAATGTCAGTGAATGTGGGAGGTGGACCACACGACATGGTTCAGTCTCACCGTATGTTTTTGTGAGACTCACGGATACTACATTAGAAGATGGCCTTAATGAGAACTACTGGCCGACAGGGATTTCTCATCAGGCCCTTTTACGGTTCTAATCCTCAGTACGCCCCAGCTCAAATAGACGTACCCAAATAGATGATATCAAGATACTTTATCTAAATGCGCGGTCTGTATTTCAAAAATTGACGACCTTCAAGTGCTATTACCGGCTAAATCAGTGGACATTTGTTGTATTACCGAAACTTGGTTGACAACTTTCTGTGAAGATCATACAATTGCTATTCCTGGATATAATATTTATCGAGCTGACCGCCCTACTCGAGGTGGCGGGGTGATGATCTTCGTGGCTGCTACAATTAAAACTCATATGCTTAGTCCCGATCATTTGGACGGTATGGAGTATCTCACTATTAAATGTTATATAGGCACAAAGTGGTTTGTCCTTTTGCTCATTTACCGTCCAAATTACATCTCCATGGATGCCTGCATAGAAGTGCTTAGTCACCTTGACGTTCGCAACATGAACATCGTTGTCAGTGACAGTGGCGGCTCGTAGCTAAACTTTCTGGGGGTACTGCGTCAGAAAATTTTAATTTTTTCACGAACTAGAAAATAGCTAGTGACATTAAGCTTCAGGATCATGTAATATACATGTATAAGAATAGCATTAAAGAAAAAAAGACACATTATATTGAATTTTATCGATATCGAAAGTGAAACTGGGGATGCTGCAATGCCGCAATGCCTATGGACGAGCCGCCACTGGTCAGTGACTTTAATTGTAATGCTCTCCAGGCTTCAAGTGAACTGTGTACTCTGGTGGCCTGCACGTCGGCCTTGGAGTTGAAACGGATAATTAACCGACCTACACGTGTTATAAACATTTCCTCGACTCTTATTGACCACATATACATTCCGGAATCATGGTCCCGTGTCCGATAAAAATTATTTTACAATCCCGAAGTTAGACCACAAAGTGATTTGTGCTACCCTGAACTTTCCTAGTGATCGTTTAATTGCTGGAAACCCGCGACCCAGAATAATACCGACACATCGAGGATTTAGTAAAAATCTATTCTGTAAGAACTTAGATTCACTTATTTATCAAGATTTTAACATTATTGATGATGTCAATGTGGATTACATAAATGTCTTTGTTACAAAGGCTGCCATGGCAGCGGGTTTCCAATTCAAGATTGTTAGACAGGGATCTAGGAGGGGCAAATATTGGTGCAATGATGCCCTTTTTAGTAAATGGTCAATGAAATAAACAGCCTATATCGAGTATGTCTGACATAGGGATCATTTGTCACATCTAGCTTATAAGCAACCAATCAAAATTTTAAACATGAAATACATAAGGCAAAGAGGAAGGCAGTTGCTCGGACTGCCAGTTCGACTCAAATGTGGGAGCTTATCCATCATACGTGTACGACTCAGGCTTCCAGACTGCCCTTTGAGGAACAGGAAAAATATTTAGACTGGGTTAATAATCCAACGGATCTTCCACAGCCTGATAAAATAATTGTGAGTGGGGCCAAAGTCCATTTCGGCTCACCTAATCCTGAAATTCCGACGGGAGGGAGCTTTTTAAAAATTTTAAAAACTGTTAAAATTACAGGACTCAATTTTCCATTCTCTTTACGGACAAGATCCTTCAATGCTTCAATTTAACTGGTTACAACATGATTTTTTCTTTGTGCCAATTAATAATAAAAACTGGGAAATTCCCGTTAGCTCTGAAAATGGCCAATATAAATCCTACTTATAAAAAGGGGTGTCCCCTCAATATTTCTAATTATCGCCCGATATCTGCGTTATCTCCGTTTTCGAAAATTATTGAAAAACTGGTTTTTCAGCGCATGGTGAAATATTTGTGGACTAGGATTCCTATGCAACAAAAGAGTAGTCGACCTGGATATAATATGATTTGGATTCCTCTCCAGATCTACATGAACGCCATGGAAGCCTGCGATCAACATCATAAATTCATTATCGTTCAAACAGACATTTCCAAAGCATATGACACTACTATTAAGATATTGGGCATTACTTTTGACACCAGTTTGAAATTCAACATTTACATTGACCAGTTAATAAGTTCTTTACATCGCAAGTCCTACTTGGTCAAAAGACTTCGATCTATTCTCACTATTTGTCAGATTCGTCGGTTCATTTTGGTTGTATAGTGCCCCAGCATAAATATGGAGCTCTATTTTGGTCGTCCACCTCCTCAGTAAATCTCAAAAGATTGGCCGTTGCTTATAATAAGCTTTTTTGGGTAGCCTTCAATTTGGGTAGACTGGATTCAGTGACGCCGACCTGCTCGGATTTTAATCTACCCACTGTCACGACAATTATGAAAGTGGCGTTAACTGTCGAGGTGCCTGAAGCTTTTCGGAATGATAAACATCCTGCTATATTCATTAGGCACTGGTTTAAATCTTCTAGTCAAGTTTGACAAACTCGAAGATATTTGTTTGAGATTCCGTTCATTGTGTCAACTCAAAAATCTAAGGGTTTTCCGAATTGCCGATGGACATTAGATCTGCCGTTTATCTCTGTACTTCCTCCTCTTGCCTTACCACTTGCATCCATTTAAGGAAACGCATAACCCAATTTTATCTCAGTAATCAATCTTAGTTTTAGTCCTTTAGTATAGTGTTGACTTCGGCCCGTTAGCTTGTCGAGAGCAGTTTTTATTTGGTTTTGCTTTGTGACACTTGTCTCTGACGTGTGTAATGTTTAGTTCCCTGGTATCCTTTCCCTTTTACCCCATGGTCTGGGGTGCTTGATTAATAAATAAATAAAATAAATAAAACAACCAATATAGCCAATTTATAGTATACATTTTAGGTTTTTTTCGACATAGTCTCCATGTCGGTTTTGGCACTTGTCGGTTCATGGGATAAAATTTGAATATTCCCTCCTAGTAAAAATTCTGTCCTTGCATGTTCAAGCACGTTGTCGCGAAGTTTATTACCTCCTCGTCTGAAGCAATCAGGAGGAAAAGGCCAGGACTTCTCACCGAGGGCGTCATCCTCCTTCACGACAACGCGCGACCTCATACAGCCCAGAAGACCACCACGCTGTTGACGTAGTTTTGCTGGGACATTATCAAAGACCCTTCTTATAGCCGGGATCTCGCATCAAGCGATTTTCGCCTCTTTCCTTATTTGAAGGAGCACATATAAGATTGACGATTTAGTTGTGAACTTCACGACAACTTGCCTGAACACGCAAGGACAGGATTTTTGCCAGGAGGGAATATTCAAACTCATCCCACGAATTGACAAGTGGCTAAACCGGTACGGAGACTATGTCGAAAAATAATCTAATTATGTAATATTGTCACGTGGATTTGCAGACTAATGGACAAGAGGCATGAACGATAAATTTAAAAGAAGAATCTTTTATTGGGAAACTTGAAATAACACGATAATTGAGTAAAGTTAATACAGTGGAAGCTTGCACCGATGACAAGTCAAAAGTTCCTCTGGGTGATTGTCCTCTTTGGATCAGTTGAACAAAAATAAAGCAGATATGATAGTTCCACCGCACCTAGTTCAGAATACGATAACGAAAATATATGCAGTCGAAATACAACGTCCTTGATGTATATGGAGTGTGGGTAGGCAGTTTTCCCTCGTCGCTCGTCAAATGATTAATCAGAGATGTCGCATCACACGCATTCGCGAAGTGTAAATGCTTGAAGCTTGCACTGGCAGGAAAACGTGGACGTTGACGTTGCTGCTCTTTCCCGTGATGTATGTACGAAATGACGTAGCATTAGCACACACAAAAAATAATATAAAGGAAAATGATCCTTTCCTTCACTTAAACAATGGGAGTTGGTCAAGAAATTAAATCTCACACTGAGCACTGTGATTAGAAGCTTGATCACAAACATCGATACATGGATTCATTAATAACCCACAAAATACTGAGGCACTTAAATGAGAAGGCTCTTTTGGCCGCACTTTCACTTTTCTCTAATTTAATACCAGACTTTGTTGCTTCGAACGCACACAAACTTCACATATTAGCACACTTTGGCTTCTTAAGTACAACCACTTTCAACGAAGTCAACTGTAGCACCACTTATAGATTACACTATGCGGAGCACACACACACTTGATCACATGAACTTGTATAATAGTCTTGATAGGGAAGAAACTGTCTTAATAACGTGAGTTGACACTGAAACCTTGATGCTCGGAATCAAGAAGAGAATTTTTTATTCCACAATTGATAAGCTATTGCTAGAGAGAATAACAAGACACCAAATTTAACGTTGGTTAGGTAATGACGGGAATCCAAAATAGATACTTCGATTACTGGTTACGCATCACCAGTACTCGATGTCGAAAATACGGTACAAATGGATGAGCAATGCAATTCTTCGTGCAAAGTCGCTGACCACTGAAGAGAAGTGAAAAAGTCCGGCGGGCGTAAATAGAATACGTGATTATGTGGAAAAGAGGACAAATACCCTGGAATGATCCCACCTGATCCTCTATAAGAGTAGGTATTAATAGAGAACGGAAACACACCTAAGGTTCATCGTTTTCCGACAGTTCATTTGCATCCGGCAAAAATATGACTCGGAATTCCTTAATTAACGTGGCTTGGATGTGAGCCCGAAATATCGTTAAATTGCTCACTCCGCTCACTCACATAGGAAACACAGTTCGTAACAGAAATAGTCCTGCTGTAAATTCTGTAGCTTTGATGGAAACTTATGCCGTCGTTTTCTCTCTGCTGGCGCCGTCCATTCTCCTTCGCCACCTCTTGTGAGAGATGAGGAAGCTCGTGGTCGCCCGACGAATTTTCTGCCATTGGCGAGGAGGAACTTAAATAGGCTATTAACTGTTCAATGGCTTTTTCTAGCCTACCTTGTAGTTCGGCCGGGACCTGTAGAGATTCGGAGCTCTGCAGTTCGCTGCTCTCTCCTGTTTGTTCCTCTTGGTCACGTTTTTCGCCGACTGCCTTCACGAAGTCGTTGTCGAACTCCCCGCAGTTTAAGAATGGATTCGTGGACACCGCTCGAGACATGGAGCTTGAAGTAGAGTGCTTATCTTCCCGTTTGTCTCGTTGATGGCCATAACTTAAGCTCTTAAAGCGTTGGTTTTGCTCACGAACAGTCTCTCGCTTCCTTCCTTGTTGCCTGGATCTCTCCTTTTTTCCTTTTTGCTCTCGTGATCCAAGTGATCACTTCGGGATGACATCACTCACGGCCGATGTCCGCTCTACGTCATCCTCCTTCTCCTTTCTTTAGAAAGATTTTTCTTGTTGAATCCACGTGATTTTACTTGTTGAAATGAAATGTACACGTTTCACTGCAGGCTTTGTAAATTTATTTTTTTGATCATTCCTCGTACTTCTGCGTTCTGGCGTCTAGCTTGGTTGTTTCGCATTAAGGTCACCAGCCAGAACAACTGGAATGTCGCCATTGAAGAGTTCATCGAGCTCTCTAATGTTAAGAGAATTATTAGGCGAATTCTAGAGCGCCACGAACTTCTTTTCACCATGGCAGACGCCATTGTTTATGATTAAGGCAGATTTCATATCTGCGTAAGACTTGGAAACCAATCCCTGGTGTTTAATATCCTTTTTAATGATAATTGCAGTACCACCAGATGCACATATTGGAGTATTTGGGATTATACCATATTCATAGTGGGTAGCTTGAAGTCTTGGCTTGGCTTGAAGTGTGGTTGACATAAGAAGGCAACATCGATTGGTCGTAAAGAGCCCACTCTACTGTGGTAAACGTTTGCCTGGATCCTAGATTCTCCATTCCTTCGTTACTTTTTATCTGTAAAATTTCTGAATTCATTATTAACGCAACGAGCTCATGTTGCGTCTCTTAATGGAATCATCCACTCTGCTCTGGAAGGGTTCCACGACGAGAATCATGGCTGGAAGCCAATGGGTTTCTTCGATTTTATCGATGTTTTTCTGTTATGTCAACAAACACAGAAATTTCGTATTTTATTTGGATTTGATGACATGACAACCTGTGACCAACCCTGTAATTGTGATCGGGCCTGCTTATTAAGCCAATAAGAGCTGATTATGTTCTTATGATTTGTTTATGAAAACATATCGCAACCTCTTAAGAAATCTACAATACCCAATTCCATAAAAGTTGGGACAATATGAAATATGCAAATAAAACATCATTGAGTAAGTACAGGGTGGGCCAAAAAAACCTTGCCACTGAAAATTTCTAAGTCCAATAGAAACGGTCCACAAAGGAGTGAGCAATTCTAGAATGAGGAACGATACCATGAGGTGAGGCAGGCATTCCATTTAACGTAAACGTCTGCCTTAATTAATGGTAGCGTTCTTCCTTCTAGAATCGCTCACCCCTTTATGGACCGTTTCCATTGGCCTTTGAATTTTTCAGTGGCAAGTTTTTTTTTGGCCCACCCTATAAACAGGGTGTCCAAAAAGTCTGGTATATCTCAAACATGGCGGATATCTCAAAGCTGCCAGGTAGGTGAGATCTGATATGTCTGGTTTATAGGTAAAAGGGAGAGGGGAATTCATTGCCGCACTCAACTTTGACCTGGACTCCCAAATTTAATGTCCTCCATTTGCTAACTCGAAAGCTATTAAAGATAGAGAAAAATAACACGGAGAAACATAAGAAATTTTAACATGGAGAAATCTAATAATAAAATAACTTAAAAAATTAATTAAAAAATAATTATATGATGATAAATTTTACAAAATTATATTTATTTATTTATTTATTTATTTATTTAAAAACTTAATAATAGAGATTACATCAATGCTCAACAGGGACCAGTACGGTCATGGACCGATGAGTTAAGTCCCTGCGGGCAATTCACTTATATACAAAGCAAAACATTCTATCCAAAAATTAGTAACTATTAGCGGTTACTACGCAGTGGGGGACGAGGGCTTGAGACTTGTGTATGGCTAAAAAGTCCAAACAAGAGACATGCTAATTAAAAATAAAACTACTATGTTATTATACATAAAACCCCTTTTACCCCTATTAACAACACAACAATGTAACAGTTCAATTATGCTGCTTGATAAGCCAGAAACAAAAAAAACTCCCACAAAAAGTAAACATTTGGTACATTTGGTAATAACTTCAAGAATCTCCATGGAGAGCACAACTGAATACTCATTTCACCTTCTTCCCCTTTAACACAGCATAAGCAGCCCAGGACAGTGCCATTAAATTAAACTAAACAACACTCCTTATATTCCAATAAAAGTGCATAAGCACACAATTATCACCCAACTATGATGCGCGTGCATTGCATTACACACTAAATGTGAACCATGCAAATAATGTATTGTTGAAGCACTAAGATTGGGACGCTGAACTTACTTCTGTAATGGACGATATTCATGATACGCGTGCTCCAACTGGTGGTGTATTTCTAAAACGTCATTATACAGAGCATGAATCAGATGTCATGCTCTCTGCTCTTTAACAACCAGCCAACACTTCGCAGTAGATCACATGGCCCCAAACACGAGCAAGCTAGGAGAGCGTCGCGCCTTCCTTTTAAATTATCCCCTTATCAAACGACCATTGCATCGTGACTGCATCAGAGTCGAAAGGACCACATAACAGGGAGGGAGGCAGTAACCCTTTATTTACTGACTAAAAGTTAACCACAGACGCAATGCTCCACCCGTGCATTACTGCGAACTAAGCACCTACAGCATTCTTGCTATGCACTTCTTATAACAAAGCGCGACTTACTAGCCAGCAACTACAGAGATCATGTACTCGGAAAACAGTTACTTACAAGTGTAAGCTTATTCAGTAACACTAGTACAATTTTATCACCACTCGTTTCTACATAGGAAGTTAAACTAATCAGACAGTCGCCAAACAATAAATGGATATATTACTGTTCTGCTGAACTGCTATAAAGCAGCATTAAGCACAATTCACTCAGGGATGCGCGCTGTCTACTCATATTCACCAGCACTGGGGCGGTCCAAACGCAGCTAAAATTCACATGGCACTTATTCAATAAAACAGTAAAGGAACAAGCTCACCAAGAATAGAAGTCTTCCAGAAATGTTGATTTCTTAACTTAGATGCTTCGATCTGGCTTTACCCCTGCTGCATGGAATGCTGTTCCATTGGAAATTTCAAGACTGACTTTAAACAGCATGACCCCAGGAAACCAGAATTCTCTTGATGAACAATTAAAAAAAACAAACTACCTAAGCTTCTCTTGAATAAATGTTAATGTTTATCACATTCTTGCAAACTAGATCGTAGGATCCACCGGATAAAACTAAAGATTTTATCGTTATGGTGGCTTCCTTTATCGCCGACATTACATGAGCATCTTTTTTAAAAAAGAACGGAAAAAAAATGCGTCGTGCTCATCACCGCTCTTTTTTTCTGCTATATTATATTTATACAAATCATACGCGTAAAGATTGTCGAGCTTCTCGGAAAACGTCTAATCATAACAAATAAGAGCTATAATTTACAGCTTAGTTGTTACAGCCTCCGACAGTGTGCTTAAATAGACAACAATACTCCCAGTAACTAGACAATAAATAAAACAGGTATCACAAAATCTTACATACAACATAAAGATTCACTTAACCAAATACATTTTTGGTTCAGTGTCAAGCTCTTATTAACTATAAATAGCAACACAACAGCAATAAACAATCGCCTGTTAAGAAAATATACCGGGCTGATAATCCCACCCCTCTATTTTCGCGATCGATACGAGCCACCACTCTCACTGACAGGACGTTTGTTTCCACCCATGGGAACGATTATAACAGGGAATAATATGGGCGTATATGACTCCACAACCACCCAATAAAATATACACTGACTACAGTCACATGCGCCCCCCCCCCTTTAAGAACAACCAAAGAACTGAATTCTTTCAAAACCAAGTGCCATTCGTTTTCCGAACGAAACCAAGTAACCTTAAAAGTTAGGGCAACACACAGAACCCCTTTATATGGCTTTAATATCGCCACAACGGGCCATCTTTAAGGTTTGCGTCTCCACCCAACACCTTTCTATGCGCATTTCTATGTTTATTATTCGCCACCGTGTTATTAGTTACAGATTTTGCCCAGACATTTCGTAATACCGGATCCCAAATATATTATGTGGGTGGGGTTTCAATCATGGCCACCATGCCACCCCTACTGTTCCCCGGCTTCACAGCCATCAACTCTCCATCATCAATTGGATCAGTTTGGGTCTCAGAATCCCACAACCACACCAAATCTTTCAGAACGTCATCACATTCAGTGCATGCAGCAACCATCGCAACCAAATTGGTAATGCTTACGTCCACCATTTCAAACCTGGTTACACTGCTATCATCAACCATCTATATAGATATTGTGCTGTTAGCATCGACCAACTGAGTAGTAATAGACTCCTCACCAGTACCCACATCTTTTAGAACTGGCTCACTCCCCTGTGGCTTCCCTATTCAACTGAATCACACGCACGCACCTGCGACCTTAGAACTTTCACTTGAATCAGATTCCCGGGCAGTCCCCTCACAACCCTAAACGGGCCAAACCATAATCTAAGACTTTGCCTACGCTTAAACACCAGAACCTGGGCTCCTGGCTGTATGGTCAACAGTCCTACCGCCTGATGCCTTCCTTTTCTGAGAGGAATAATCCTTTCCTCTAGCTCCTCATGATTTGGGGCTTGCCTTTCATGCACTGGCTTCTCAGTGCCAGTCATCACATCTTCAGAGACCACAGTGGCAAAGGAACAAACGAAGAATATACCTTCTAAGACATCCGTACCGAGGATGCCGTCATATGGCCTATCGGCAAATGAATGGAGCAAAAAGTTGCAACAGAACAGTTAACGCCCGCGTAGTTTAATGTCAAGCGTGACCTCCTGTGTAATATGCATACAGGACCTATCTACACCGCGTATCATTCTATCAACTTCGTGTACAGGGACATGCAACAACTGATGACACAGTTTTGTATCCAACAGAGACACCTGAGCACCCTGTGTCCACTAGCATGTCAATGAGCTGGCCCTGCACACGAACTCCAACATGGTATAGATGGTCCTGTCCTCGTTTAAGGACGATGGGGGACTCCTCCACATGGGCCGCCTGGGTGGAGTCTGAATGCACCCGTTGTTGCTGGCAGTCACACGCATAATACTCTTGGATGCCACACTTAAAACAACTATTGTCCCTTCTGACAGTGAGCGGTTTCTCCCTTTTTCCTGCAACAGTTTCTCCATCATTTGTTTCAGCTGTACAATATCCTTTTCACAAAAACACTCCACTTTTTTCGACGGTGTCCGATTACTGGCACACTTTTCCACCTTTCCATTTGCTAACACACAAAGTTCATCTTCGTCATCGGTTCATGCAGCTGTGCGAGCTCCCAGCTTCGCTCCACTTGACTCTCCATGCTGCCCATGTTCAATTTCTTCGGATTCAAGTGCACATTTGATCGCCTCATCAAACGTCTTAGGTGCCTTAGCAGCCAGCAGTTTTTTAAGGGACGTCAAAGACCCTCGGCAAAATCGCTGCAGCAAGAGCTGCTCCCTTGAAGCTTCCATCCCGAGATTGTCCAGGAGGAACCGGTCCATGGCAACTTGCAGACGGCTAGCAAATTCCATGACGGACTGCTTCCTGCATTGGGACACATCATAAAGCTCCTTTCCGAAATCCCTTTCCACTTTTACCTTACCAAAAATCTGCCCCAATTGGGAACAAAATATGGGTAACTGTCTACATCAAAGAGTTCCAGCTCCGCTGCCTTTCGCGCTGCGCTCCCTTTTAATTTAGCCTTGGCAATTGTCAATTTGATCTCCTCAGACCAATGTCCTAAGGCGCTGATACTTTCGATCACCTTCAAAAACCTGTTAACGCTGATGACGGTTCCATCAGCGGAGA
Source organism: Rhysida immarginata (assembly GCA_023313115.1). NCBI lineage: Eukaryota > Metazoa > Arthropoda > Chilopoda > Scolopendromorpha > Scolopendridae > Rhysida > Rhysida immarginata. Next base: position 449,965 of record JAHWFO010117781.1, on the reverse strand, counting down.
AAACAGGAACTGTTCCCGTGTAACCAGCTATCTTTGGTTCTGGAACATCACGCACATTTTCACCGGCAGCCCCGTCATTTGGCATACTGTTGCACGTAAATTCCCCTCACCACAAAACAATGCGAGACACTAAACTCAATAAGCACTATAAAAAACCACAGTGTACCTTCCTTGGTAACAGCCAAAATCCTGCACCCTAGGATCCAGAAGTCCCTGTTCGGGCACCAAAATGTGACCACCCATGTATGTGAGAGGGGCCTACTCGAGGACCCTGGGCAAAGCCAACTCTGACGCGGTGGGGGACGAGGGTTTGAGACTTGTGTATGGCTAAAAAGTCCAAACAAGGGACACATAAACTAAAAATAGAACTACTATTTTGTTATGCATAAAACCCCTTTTACCCCTATTAACAACACAACAATGTAACAGTACAATTATGCGGCTTGATAAGCCAGAAACAAAAAAATAACATCCCACAAAAAGTAAATGTTTGCTACACAAATAACTTCAAGAAACCCCATGGAGAGCACAACTGAATACTCATTTCACCTTTTTCCCCTTTAACACAGTATAAAAAAAAATTAACTTAGCTTCTGTTGCATAAATGTTAATGTTTATCACATTTTTGCAAGCTAGATCATAGGATCCACCTGATAAAACTAAAGATTTTATCGTTATGGCGGCTTCCTCTATCACCGACATTACATGGGCGTCTTTTTAAAAAAAAACGAAAAAAAATATGTTGCGCTTATCACCGCTGTTTTTTTCTTCTATATTATTTTTATACAAAACACACGCAGAAAGATTGTCGATCTTCTCGGAAAACGTCTAATCATAACAAAAAAGAGCTATAATGTACAACTTAATTGTTACAGCCTCCGACAGTTTGCTTAAATACACAACAATACTCCGATTAACTAGACAATAAATAAAACTGACATCACAAAATCTTACATACTACATAAAGATTCAGCTAACTAAATACGTTTTGGGTTCAGTGTCAGGCTCTAATTAACCATAAATGGCAACACAACAGCAATAAACAAACACCTATTAAGAAAATATACCAGGCTGATATCCCACCCCTCAATTTTCGATCGATGCGAGCCACCACTACCACTGACAGGACGTTTGTTTCCACCCACGGGGACAATTATAACAGGGAATAATATGGGCATATATGTCTGAACAAACGTCCATTCAAACATAAACTGACTACAGTCACAACATAATATCCAATAGAATTAACAATGGTAATTTTAATAAACGGGTTAGTAGTATAACACGATGGAGGGGCAATTTAGCGTTTCATCTCTGCTACGTTAACGCAACCACGTTAGTAATATTAAAAAATAATTAATTCCACAGTATGGTCCCTCTGGACCTTCCTGTATCTACTATTTATCGATTTAGAAATAGACTGGCCAGTGTTATTCTGTTTATCTGTATGTGTCATAATGTCAGTATTATGAATAAGAATACAAGAATGGGTTAACTAATCCAATGATCATTCTAAGACTTAATAACAGAAAACACATAACGCTTCAAGTGCTCAATAACGGAAGACACATAACGCTTCAAGAATTTACTATATGGCTCTAACGTTTGAATGCACTCAGGTAACGTTGACCAATTAAGCAAGGCTTTGTAAGATATACAGGTGATTTCAAAAGAACTTCACACTTTTAAAAATTTATTACATCAATTTAGACAGAATATAGACACACCACATATGGATTCTGAAAGAAAAACTCTTGAAGTTTATTGTGACACTGTTAAAGATGTTCAATATGCCCCCCTGTAGTCGAATTCGTCCCAAACCCGCATTAACATGTCTCCATCAATCCTACGTATCGCTATCGTAATGCGTTCTTCCAGCTCGTCTAGGTCACGGGGAAGGGGTAGGGTGAAGACCTTTACACACCCCCATGAGAAGAAATCACAGCGGTGGATTGGTCGAGTAACAATGACACGGAACTTGCAAAGTGGCCACCGGAGAGCCCTGCCTTCACACCTTGTGATTTCTTTTTATGGCGGTGTGTAAAGGACAAGGTCTTCACCCTACCCCTTCCCCTTCACCCTACCCCTTTTTATGTGGTGTGTCTATATTATGAATAGCTTTGATGTAATAACCTTTTAAAAGTGTGAAGTTCTTTTGTAATCAACCTGTATATCTGCTGCAATAGTTCCGTTTGACAAAGGGCAACCGAATTTTGTGAACATGACGTGTCATATAACTGTGAACATCATGATTTGATTGCATAATAATTGGGGTAGATATTGTTAAAATGCGCCTTATTACTTTATATAAAAATGTACACGTTTGAATGTAGTATATTTTCTTTATTGTAAGTATATGCAAAGGCATAAACAAATGAGAGACAGTATCAAATTTGTGTGTTCTTAATAATACACGTATAAACCACTTCTATAATTTTAATATTCTATTTAAATTATAAAATGTAGTAGCACGCCAGAAAATTACACCGAAACACAGGCAAGAGTGTATCCCCGTATAATAGAGAAGATAGAGCATATTATTCGGGAAATAATGTAATCTGGAGATTGTACCCAATTTTTTGCTCAATTTGGTCATTAAGGCCTAAGTACTTAAACGATTTGACTACTGTTATTAAATTATTTTCGTAATAAATCGTTGGTGAAATAATTTCCTGTTTGTTTTGTTGTGTAAAAAACATAACTTTAGTGTTGTGTACATTAAGGGACATAAGATTCTTGTCGTTCCATTCTTTTAACACTGATAAAGTTTGATTAAGGGATCACAGACAACACCTTTGATCCTGGCTGGAGAGCAATAAAGTGGCATCATCTACACAGAGAATATTTACTACAGGAGAAATCGCAAAAGGTAGGTCGTTTATAAATAGCTTGAACAAGCGTGGTGAAAGCACAGAACCTTGAGGGACCTCCCAGTCCCTAATTAATAATCCGGAAGATGAACCAGAATGTGTCAAAAAATAATACCTATCTGTCAGAAAACTAGATATCCAATCCAGAGGCGGCCCATATATATTATAATACTAGAAGAGGTACCCGGCGTTGCCCGGGATAATTACACTTGCACAAACTTTTCCTTTCATTGTTAGTCATGAGATATATATTGTTGGTTCATGCAGTGTGTTTGTGAATTGCGTGCTGATACCATTGTTGATACCTATTGTTCTACCAACTTTGCCTTGCATTGTTGGTCATGAGATATTTCTCATTAATATGCCTTGCCATAACCATGAATATCGATTTTTTATCGATATTTATTATTTTTCCGAAATCTGAGGTAGACAGTGACCTTCCTCATGCTTTAAAGGTCATGTATGCGAAATTTTATCAAGATCGGAATAAAACTGTAGATTTGTATAAAAAACGTACACACAGA